>LXHY01000126.1:0-335456 GCA_002093855.1 Fusarium praegraminearum | reverse complement strand
GTACTCTCTCTTGCTGCATGTGCCGTCCGGACTGTCAATCAATGTCAGTGCCAATGTCAATCATCCATTATTACCTTACCTGACTGAGTATCGACCTCATCAAACTTGCTGTGAAATTTCCCCAAGGGTGTTCCACGTCCAGGGGTGGGGGTGGGTCTCGGAGGGGGGGTGACAGAAAATAGCAGCGAGCCACCAAAGCAAAAAAGAAAGACCAAGAAAAAGGAGAGACGACGCCGGTACATGGCTGGACCATGTTTCATGGCTTCCCTCCCAGGGTCTATGCATGTCTCCACGAGGGATCCGTTCGTGGCTGATGGGGATCAAAGAATGAGCTCGGGCTTCTAAAAACTCAGGGCGCGCTTCTCTCAACCTTCCATTCTCTCGCTTGTTGCCTGTGAGCATTGACACGGCATGGGTCAAGCAGTTGTAGTAGTTGTCTCCCGGCACCCAGCCGTCCAGGTCCAGGTTCTGGTCATGACTCCCAGAGGGGCGCTGATCCAAAGGTCACAGTACTGTACTCCAAGTACTCGCAGTACTTCTACTTGACTCTCGTCTCGCCTCTTTCTGCGACATCCAGGCCACCGGGTCACAGGGATCAGGAGCCGCTGGGATCTGCTACTGCTGCAAGGCGTGTAATGTCTCCGGGAGGTTGGAAATTCGCAACCTGACCATTACATCCCTCTCAAACTGTTTTTCTTTAATCCTTCACACCCCGTCGTCCATGCAGCGCACCCCAGATCCGCTTTGTTCATCATCCCTTGGTGCCTCCTGCTGCAGGAAACAGTGCTCTTCTCCTGTAACTGGCTACCTTCTGACGTTGGTGCGTTGGTTCCCGTCAGAGCCCGTTTAAATCGTAGACCACAAAAGCGTGTGCGATAATTGTTCTTTGCCGTTCCCAGCAAACCTTCTTTCTCCAACGTTTGTCGCTAGTTCAACAGGTAATGACCACAAACCTTCTGAAGTGAACAGGCGTTCCAGGGAGCCTCCTGGGCGTCCCTTGGTGGGCCTAGGACTGGCCGAGCCCAATGCTCAGCCAAGCCAGTCCGCGACGTCAGGTTGATGAGGGTCCAAACGGTACTTAGCGCCGTGCTGTTGCACTGTACAGTACTCTGTACAATTGTGCTGGTTCATGGGGTAAGCTCTCCATCCAAGTACGACCGTTCATTCGGTCTCTCTTCTGGCACTTCTGTGACTTGTTCACAAGGGTCTACTCTCTGCCATTGTCAATCCGCCGCATCAGGCTGTTTGTTGCCTATTTCCTTTTGCCAACTGGACTCTTTCTCGTTCTTTACCTGCTCGTTTGCGTTTGTCCAGCAAGGTCAGGCTCTCTGGCCTTAAGCCCACAGACACCTATCCGTCAGGGTTTCGTTTGCAAAGCTTAATCGCTACGCCAAATTGCATGTAGCATCGCGATCCCTCGTAGATATCGCCTTGCTAATTTTATACCATATACCTAACGTCAGTGCTTCGTGGAATATTGGAAGAATATTCTTCGGCCTCCACACACCTGACGTCTCATCTCGTTGCAGGATGAAATCGCCCCAGGTCAGAGCGCGGCAAGCATAGCATAACGCACCACTTTGTTCAGTAGCACCTAAAGGAAGGTTTGTCGCACCTGTATCATCCTGTGATAGCGCATGATCTCTCTACTGGAAGGGCCATGTGGTGCTCTGTCGCTCCATCGCAACATGCCAATGCCTCAACAAAACAATGACGTTTTACTGTTCTTCTTCCATCAGTATTGGCTTAAAATAGACAAGCTGACTAGTCTAGTCATTTGTAGCCTCCTATTGCCTTCCAAGCTTTCGGGTAGATCCGACACTTCAGCGAAACCTACCTAAGGGAAGACTTGGATCGCGAAAGATAATTATAGTCGGTCATGTAGTGTATCCAGGCACCGCATGCGAAACCATCTCGGAACCCGTAGAGTTACTCTCTCGTGTTCGTTTCCAAATGTGAGCAATAACCGTGATAGACAAGGCTTGGCTGTGCAACATATCCTCACATAAGTGTTTGCTCGGTTCTGAACCTGTCGTCCATGATTAGCTACTGTCATCTCTGCATTCATAAGCTTTCCGCCGTATAGCATATGGGAGATCTCAATATCATGTTGGTTTCATTTATGGGGATGTTGATGACCCAAGCTTCTCTAAGTTCCGAACTTAGATGCGGTTGTTAGAGGAGAGGCGGACGGGGCCGACAAAGGGCATCGTTACAGACATAGTTCACGTCTCCCCATATTATGCTGCATGGAAGTTCTTCGGCCGGACCGTGTTGATGCTTCTCTTGTCAGAACTATGCAGCCCCGCTTATGATGCTGAATCCCAAGGACACGGAACCGCTAGAGCATCGCCTGTCCGATCTCAGGTGAACTTGTTGACTTATGTAGGCCAGGCACGGCGACTCCCGGTATGGAACATGTGGCACCAATCGATTATAGTGGTGCCCAGCCCCGTTGCTATTCTGATATTGAGCATGGGCGAGTTTCTCTTTAACATAGAGCAGTCTTAATGATTGCTGTCTCTGTACGGATAAGGGTAGTGGATGTTACCTGTTGAGCACCAATAATGTGGCAAAACTGTTTCACCTTCAGCTATTGCTAATTGAGACGTCGTAAAGTCAATGTCTGCCAGGAAATCATGGCGTCACAAGAAGCCTCATCCCTGTGTACCTTATGCAACGGAAGTATTGCCGGCCTCGCCTAACACTGGGCCAACGTCTCTTAGAGTGGCAGATAGAGATATGCCACATCACCATAATTCGCCGAGATGGTATTTTCAGTGTTTTCAAGCCCGTTGCTACCGTTGTGCAACAAACAATGTTAATGTAATATGAGCCACTGAAAGTCGGCAGTCATGAGTTGCTCATTGGGGTTTAGTACTTTTGTTTGTTTGTTTGTTTGTTTGTTTCCTACCACGTTTGCAACAGACTTGCGAATACCCAAGCCTCGATCGATCGCGGCAGCGATGTGCTGGGTTAAAGCCAAAGTGGATCGATGGGGCTGCGTAGAATGCTTCCAGAAGCCTGCCAGATTTCTTGGCTCAATGCATGTGGTACCTCTTGGCCGTGCCAACATGGGAAATGTGGTGGTGTTGCACTGTACATACAAGCCCATTGCTCAAGCACCATGCGCGTGGTGTTCCTGCATGGTACCTGAGTAGCTGAGATGCATCTTCCACCTGAGCTCCACTAGAGCCAGTCAGCCAGTCCAATTTGGGAGCCTCCATCTTGTGGGGGATAAGTCATGGATTTTGGGATGAACTGTCAACAAACTCCCGTCCTGCATGTTCAGGGGTAGATACTGCACACGTCCGCGTTAGTGTAGCCAGTGTGCACGTTGTGGCGTTTTACGTAGACCGTAGTGCCGCAAAGAAGTCCCAGGCCTTCGGCGTTCCTGCATTAGTCGATTTCTAAACGCCATTCGTATTTGAAACAGGGGTAGGTGTCGTTCGTTCTAACCTTCATCCACTTTCACATAAGTGACATCCACCCACCGTAAGGGTTCCTTTGGAGCCAATACCAGTCGATCGGTTTGGAAAACGCCTGCGGTTTCAAATGCCAGATGCAATCGTGATGCTCTTTCGTGTCATGTGACGTTCGTTTGATGCTGAAGACCAACTGCAGCATTTCTCACCAAGGAGGGCAAATCTGAAAACGGTTTGCAATATGGTAGGAAGCCACTCCTAATGGTCTTCTGTCATTCGTGTCTCAACTAGCCCAACCCTATAGACGGTTGTTTTGTAGAAAGGCCTTATTTCTCTCCAATCAAGCCCTCGGGCCGTTTCGCTCGTTCTGACCTGCAGCACGTAGTTGTCCTTTTCGCTTTGTTTTCTTTTGCTCAACTCACACTACCACAGAAGCACCCTGGCGTTAAACCCTGTATTTGGATCATGATGTGTAAATATCGGTAGCTGTGCAAAGACTGACACGTATGTTGGTCTATTGCCAAAGGCGACGGCGCGATCCTATGCCTGGACCACCAATAATCGTGCTATTGATATGATTTATCACACTATCGCCGCCGGTTTGGTTAGCAGGGGAACTGCTTGTAGATCAGGCCGACATGTTCAGACCAGTCAGTCAAGCCAGTGACATTTCGTTCCTGAGCTAGTGCAGTTAGTCACGGACGACATATTATTCGTATCTCTACGTGTTGCGGCTCTTTGTACGTACAGTACCATGAACCACGAGAAGATGAGATGAAAACCCCTCTTGGCACCATGTCCAGTGGGGTTGGTGCCAAAGTCCACCTATCGGATCGGCGACAAACTGGGCTGGGACCAGACGCCAAACGACATGGGCGTTTGCTTCTCTACATCGTTCTGGAAGCCTCAGCGAACAGTGTTACAGATCAGATGTGAGCGCGCGCAGAGAACCGTGTCAAGAACTGAGACGTCATAATTGATTGGCGTTTATCAACGCTGGCTTGGCATATTCAGTGCATTGCCTCCGGGTCTGATGATTCTTCAACCAACAGCCAGAGCTAGTAGAAGATATGCAATCTCTGCCAGTATCACCTGATCTCATGGTAGTTGTTTCCCAGCCTCCCAGATGCCTTCCCTGTCTGTACTCTACCAATTTGAGTTGCGTCGTTGAGATTATACGTACTACGTAATATTGTTGTCGCCGGGGAACCGCTTCCGCAATTACAAGGCGTCCGTGCCGGAACCGCCTCGTAATTTCAAATTTTTCGTCCCAAAGAGCCATGCTCCATGGTTCATGGGCATGAACCGTTTGTGTGGGGCCAGAGAGGCCTCTCCCCTACTATGTAGACCAGGTAGGCAACCTTCTGGAAGGACGATCCGTGGATTTGTTTGTTCTAGAGCGTATGTCGTTCAGTCCGGGTATGCTCCCCGGACGATAGCACAAGAAGCCACGAGTCAAGACTCAAATGGGTTGGGACCGTCTGCCGTGTCCCCCGTTGATCGTTATCGAGATTGTGTATCTCGTGCCCAACCTCCAAAGCTGTTGGACATGCGTATGGGTGCGTCCCTGATCTGCGCTATCCAGTAATTAACCACGAGTCGTGAGGCTAGCCACTGTCTAAGCATAGTCAGTGAGCCTCAGGAAGCTGACTCGCAAACTAACCCCTAAAAGCCTTACTCGTTGAGGCGCTATCTCAGTCTGGGGAAGCAACCCAAGACAACGCCGCACAGCGTTTCTCGAACAATCACCCGGCGGTCTTTTCAGCCTCTCGTTGTAACGGTGATGGGTAAATGGTAGAAGGCATGGCCTGGTGTAAAGGTGGCAGGTGGATTGTACATAATCGGTATTGCCGTGATGGTGACATAAATATTAGATCAGCTTTAGTGAGTATGCAGATTAGGTAAGCACCTATATTTCTGTCTGGTCTGCCTCAACTGGCCGGCTGTAGTAATTTGCGTAGTAAATGCGCAGAGGAGATAATCAGTTAATTACTATGACGGATCTCTAGACTTCAGTATCTCCAGAATGTGTTCAAACTCATAGTGTTTCTCGAGGAAGGAAGGAAGTCGTGAAGAGGAAGGCACTCTGGGTGTGACAGATGCTCATGGTTTGCGGTATAGGGTAATTCGTCGTGCGTTGATTCACAATGTGAACTTTGTCTGGTCCTTTGGTTTTGAAGTGTTAAGCCGTTTATAATGCGTTAAGGTCGATAGGTAAGCCGTTGATGATTCGTGTCATTTGTTTTGCATATGGTGCAAACGGCTACCTATGCAAAACAATGTTTTGAGGTGGGAGAAGAATCTTACACATTGGTTCATTTCATACACATCAGATAACTGCCAACACAATCAAGCGTTTTGGCGTTCAACCCATAACATGGGTATCTATTTCAAGATCAACATCGAAGATTTCAATAAGCTAATAGATTAATGAACTCGAAACCTGGACAAAAATAATAACATCAGGTAGTATTATTAAACAGGCTTTCAGTGCCATTTGCTATGGAAGAAGTTTACACGATAGGGAAGTACAACGCGATGTGTCGTAAGGCCCACTATATTACTCACTGTAGCATGATCATCGTCACTAAATCGTGACAAGCTCATGTAACCGCTTAACGCAGCAGCTCCAGCTATCAAGCCACATGTTCCAGCCTCTCACCTCCACCCCGCCATCGCTGACGCAGCTTGGATGTCCAACCACGCCGACACCGATATAGCTTCCTACCGATACAGGCTCATTTCAGCATCACGAGCTTGCAACACACCAACACAACAACCTAACCAGA
This sequence comes from Fusarium praegraminearum, assembly GCA_002093855.1. Classification (NCBI taxonomy): domain Eukaryota; kingdom Fungi; phylum Ascomycota; class Sordariomycetes; order Hypocreales; family Nectriaceae; genus Fusarium; species Fusarium praegraminearum. Next base: position 329,242 of record LXHY01000126.1, on the reverse strand, counting down.
CAAAAAGTTGCCCAAGATGTCAATTATCCAACAGCATACGAGCGCTACCCTGAGCGATGCCTGGCGCACCATTAACATCGACGCTCTAGAGGAGGATTCCAGCGTCAACTTCGACACCTCCACCCTCCACCCCCCACAGCCCGAGATCGACGAGGCGGAAGTGCGACAGCTTTCTGGACAGATCAGGCAGCTACTGCGAGGAGGCGATGCCGAAGGAGCTCTGAGGGGAAGTCTGGAGACACCTGTCTACAATGGAACAGATGCTGCCAAGGTACGCCAATATGACCTCGAGAACGACCGCCATTCAGTAGCATCTAGGAAACGCGAAACTGACGAGATTGTGCTTACAGGATGCGCATCTGCATACCATTATTGAGGTTCTTCAATCGATCAAGGCGAGCGATATGTCCCCCTTGCTGAAGAGCATCTATGGATCCGACGGAGGCTCCGAGTTGCTGGATGTTTTGATGAAGTATATGTAAGTTTTGAGATCTGGCAGATACAGCAATTGGTGGGATTATCTAACGATTCTACTTAGTTACAAGGGAATGGCCACAGCTCATCCGGGAACAACTTCGCGATCACCACCAAGCAAGATTACACCCCAGTCGACAGGAGGCTTCAGTCAGATCGGAGGACGACCTGGTGGCGCAAACGAATCCGCAACTGCAGCCATGAGTGTGCTTCTGAGCTGGCACGAAAAGGTGGTCGAGGTCGCCGGTCTTGGATGCATCGGCCGAACAATGACGGACTGGCGCAGGGTTTAAAGTATATGTGTGTACAGGAGCGGTCAACAATACATAGAATCATGAGCACCGACGGGCATAAATCATGGAGCAGCAAACCCCTTGCGCACCTCCTAGCTCTGATATCACATTATTTGCATTACAGAAATAAACAGCCTAGCCTATTTTTGCTCCAAAACATCCTTCAAGTTTATATCACCACTACCCCTAGCCAGAGGCTGCGGTTGGTTCTCGCCCTCCCGCCATCCGATCATGTAGAGAACTCGGAAAGTGGCAGGAATAGTTCCATCCGGGTTACCGTGGAGTTCTCTGTATATGGCATCGGCAGCGAGAAGAACATCTCGGTGAATCGGGCCCATCTCTCTTCCGATAACAGCGTTACTCTCTCCCATGGCCTGTAGATCTTGCATCAGAGTGAACATATCGGGATAGTCAACAATGATATCATCGATATCGACAGTCAGCATCTTGAAGCCAGCTTTTTGAAGCAAACCGCCAAGATCTTTGACATCGGCCAAGGGAGAAACCCGAGGAGACATGCCGCCACGTCTTTCCGATTCTGCTAGTTGAAGTGATGTTCTCAATTCGAAGAGCGTGTCGCCTCCAAGCATGGCTCCGATGAAAGGTGCATCAGGCTTGAGAACATTGTTGATCTGAGTGAGAATGCCGGGTAGGTCGTTAATCCAATGAAGACTCAGTGAACTCAGGACTAAGTCAAAAGAAGCAGGCTCAAAAGGAATTGTCTCTTCGTCGTCCACAACTTTTCGAGTGATATTTAGCTTTTTGTTAAACTCATGATCGGCATCTCGATGTAAGAGCGAATAAGAAGAGTCAGCAGCAACCAATTCGTCAATACGTGTTGACAATGGTGCCGTCTGAGGCGCATTGGATTCGGGATCAGGATTCTCGCGGACCAATGCTCGTGCGATATTGCAAGAGTTTGCTCCCAGATCTAGTACCCGAGGGAAGTGTCGTTTGATATCCTGATCTGCAGTTAGGACCATGCATCCTATTCAAGCACACATACTTACGAGAAGTCGCTCTGACAACCGAATGGCAACCTCATCTTTAAGATAATCGGTTTCACGACTTTCCTCCGCATTCATGCCCGCACGCTCTTTCTGGAGCCATTTTATGCGGCGATTGAAGACTTGGAAACGAGGAGATCCAGCAGCCTGAACAGCATAGAAGCGTTGGTTTGTGATGGGACGACAGAGATTGGCTGGTCGCGACAAAGTTTGAAGACTACAGCGCATGGCCAATGGCGAAATCCTACATGGGGGCATGGTGTAAAAGACCCATTCAAGGCTCTCAAGTTTGAAGAGAAAGATGAGATTTGGTTATGTATACAAAACCGACGTGCCAAAAGTGTTGATGCAATATAGAAGTCATGATGGATTTGATAGACTCCATTGAAGGTCTCTCTCTACTGGCTGCTGCAGTGTAGAGTGGATGAATGCACGGACCATGTATAAAGTCGACATGCTAAACCGTTTTTGGTGGTTATTGTAACCACCCGTACCTAGGAGGCAGGAGACAGGAGGTTTCTTAGAGGCTACAGTAGAAACCATAGATTGGCCTCAGTACATATGGGTGACGAACAACACTTACGTCTCACTCCGTCTTCCACCAAATTTGCTGTTTTTGACAGCTTTCATCTAATCGTTCCTTTGAGTGTTCGCTGTCGCGTTATTTTCAGTATTGAATCGCCTACGATACCATCTCGTCAGTGTCAGCCCTTGTCAGTCCCCGACTCATCCGTTCCCTAGCCCACGGGCCTCTTCCGCAACTCCTAAGTTAACAATTAGGCCGCACAGAGCAGAGAACCACCCACCCACCACCCGCAACCGCATCTTTTGCTTAGCTCGCCCCTCCAACGAGCAATCTCCCATCACATCGACATACAATCGATGTCTGGCGCGTGAGCCGTCTGGACAATTCGAGTCAACTATGCGATCATTGCGATAGAGCGCGAACACACTCTGTTTTGGAGATATTCCGACATCACCCACTGTCTCCCATACCTTTCGCCGAACGACCCATCCGAGTTTAATACCCCCGTCTTGTTCCCATAATCAGGGGTCTTCAACAGCTGTCCGCACAACTGCTTCAACAATCAACCGCACGTCATGTCGAGCTCAGGATCCGGCTTTCTTGGCCGCTCGAGCAGCAGCAATGCGAATATGCGCGGTCTGGTCCAGTTCATCGCTGATCTAAGAAATGCGAGAGCGCGCGAGCTCGAGGAGAAGCGAATCAACAAGGAGCTGGCCAACATTCGACAGAAGTTCAAGGACGGTAGCCTCAGCGGCTATCACAAGAAGAAATATGTCTGCAAGCTGTTATACATTTATATTCTGGGCTGGAATGTCGACTTCGGGCACCTCGAAGCCGTCAACCTGATCTCAGCCAACAAATACTCCGAGAAACAGATTGGATATCTGGCCATGACGCTGTTCCTTCACGAGAAGCACGAACTCTTGCATCTCGTCGTCAACAGCATTCGAAAGGATCTTCTCGACCACAATGAGCTTTTCAATTGCCTTGCCTTGCACGCGATCGCGAACGTAGGAAGTCGAGAAATGGGTGAAGCTCTTAATGGCGAGGTTCACAGGCTTCTGATTTCCCCGTATGCGCCAACACCCCCCTGTACTGCGTGATAAACACTGACCGCTGTTCACCAGAACCTCCAAATCGTTCGTCAAGAAGAAGGCGGCATTGACACTCCTCCGTCTATACCGCAAGCACCCTGATATCGTATCACCACAATGGGCTGAGCGCATTATCCATCTGATGGACGACTCTGACCTGGGTGTCGCACTTTCAGTAACATCTCTTGTCATGACCTTAGCCCAAGACAACCTGGAACAATACAAGGGAGCGTATGCTAAAGCGGCAGCCCGTCTGAAGCGAATCCTTATCGATGGCGAATATACAACAGACTATCTATATTACAAGGTCCCATGTCCTTGGCTACAGATCAAGTTACTTAGACTTCTGCAATACTTCCCCCCTGCAGGTAAATTGAGACACTACGATGTACACAATGGATCAATGCTAACAGTATCTATAGAGGACACCCATGTTCGAGACATGATCCGCGAATCCTTACAAAGAATTCTCAACTTGGCTATGGAGACCAACAAAAACGTCCAGCAGAACAATGCCCAGAACGCCGTCCTCTTCGAAGCCATTAATCTCATCATTCACTTGGATACCGAGCATGGTCTGATGAAGCAAATTTCCACGCGGCTGGGCAAGTTTATCCAGAGTCGAGAGACTAATGTCAGATATCTGGGTCTGGAGGCTATGACGCATCTCGCTGCGCGTGCTGAAACACTCGATCCTATCAAGCAACACCAGGAGATAATTCTTGGCTCGCTGAAGGACCGAGATATCAGTGTTCGTCGCAAAGGCTTAGATTTGCTCTACAGCATGTGTGATGCAACAAACGCCCAGGTGATTGTTGGTGAGCTTCTGCAGTATCTTCAAAACGCCGACTTTGCTATCCGAGAAGAAATGGTCCTTAAGATCGCCATTCTCACGGAGAAGTATGCCACTGATGTGCAGTGGTATGTCGACATCTCTTTACGGCTTATTGCCATGGCTGGAGATCATGTCAGCGATGAAGTCTGGCAGCGAGTTATCCAGATCGTGACAAATAACGAGGAACTACAAGTTTATGCAGCCCAAAATGCGCTACAGTATGTCAAGGGCGACCACTGTCACGAGACTCTTGTCAAAATCGGCGCCTACATCCTTGGAGAATTTGGCCATCTGGTAGCCGATCAACCTCGTTGCAGCCCTATTGAACAGTTCATGGCTCTTCAAGGCAAGCTGATGGCATGCTCCTCGAGCACCCGTGCAATGATTCTGTCATGCTTCGTCAAATACGTCAACTTGTTCCCCGAAATCAAGCCTCAGCTTGTTCATGTGTTTGAATTCCACAGCCACAACCTAGACTCGGAGCTACAGCAGAGAGCCTGCGAGTACCTGACACTTGTGAACATGCAAACGGATGACCTCCTGCGAACAGTCTGCGACGAAATGCCGCCCTTTCCTGAAAGGCAGTCTGCACTTCTCTCGAGGTTACACCAGAAGCATGCCAACACAAGCGACCGAAGGACTTGGGTTGTGGGAGGAAAGGACGCTAATGCTGATGCTAGAGAGCTTAGCATGGGAACTGGAGCCCTTAAGAGGACTTTCAGTTCTAACATGCCACTGAATGGCAACCCGAACGGCCAGGCCGCAAATGCAGCCGGTACGAACGGCCACGGCAATGGCGTTGCCGATCTGGCTGGCCTCGACCTTAACGCACCCTCACCATCTGAGCCAAAGATGCTCAAGGCCCCTAACCTGGCCAGCGCAGCTCATTTATCGCCAGGGTGGGAACAAGGTTTTAACAAACTGCTGGTTCGGTCGGATGGTGTGCTCTACGAGGACGGCCAGCTGCAGATCGGTGTTCGGTCCGAGTATCGCGGCCAGATGGCTTGCTTGATCACCTATTTCAAGAACAAGACACCGGCAACAATAAGCTCCTTTACAACCACCTTGGACTTGGATGAGAACGAGAAGAGTAACCTCACCTGGGATGTCAAGAACCTTCCCGACAGCACCATCGTGCAAGGTGGTCAATCCCAGCAAGTTGTCATGTTCGAGGCAAAGAAGATCTTTGAGAAGTGCCCTACTGTGCGAATCAGCTACCTGGCTGGTGCCCTTCAAGCACTGACTCTAAAGCTTCCTGTGGCGATACACAAGTTTATGGACCCGGCAGAGCTTACTGCTGAGGACTTTTTCAAGAGGTGGAAGCAGATTGGCGGTGCACCCCGCGAGGCACAAGCCATCTTTGGAGTCAATGGCAAGGGTGATAGACAACTCACAGAGAGCTTTGTTACCAAGACGGTAGAGGGATTCAGATGGCGCGTGCTAGACATGGTAGATCCCAACCCAAAGAACGTCGTTGGTGCGAGTGTGCTTCACACATCCCAGGGAGGCAAATTTGGTTGTCTGATGAGACTGGAGCCAAACTATGGACAACAGGTAAGTCTTACCATGTCGCTATGTTGCGATGATTATACTAACCGCTCGCTAGATGATCCGATTGACCGTTCGTGCCACGGATGATTCTGTCCCGGCTGTGATGTTGAAGTACATGCAAGAGCGACTCGCTGCAGGTATCTCGACATCAGGCGAACGATTTGAGCCACCTTCACGAGAGCAGATTTCAGACTCTTTCCGTAATGTGATGGTGACCTAGTGGGAGAGCATGATGTTTATGTTCTATATAATTCGCCGAAAGGAGTTGTCTTAATACCAAGAAAGAAGCATATGGGCGTTGGGGAACTAGCATGAAACCTGGGGGAAGCGCTCAATCGAAGCCATAGCTTTATTGGCCGAGAAGTTGTCTGCGTTGTCGCTCCCTGTATAGTCTCTCTGAACAGCATCAAGGCGACCAAACCGCTGGAAGTGATTTGATTTGGGAGGATGTAGTTGTCATATACCATGATCTATTATTGTAAATTGAACGAACTATTACGCGAACCATGATGGATCAGTGACATATGTGATGAAAGTGCTAAGATTCTTTTAAGAGATTGGGTACATGTGGTTTTTCTAGCTTCTTCTTGACAAGGGCGATCGATGTATTCTTTATTTATGTCGTTTGGCCATGCTACTCTGTAAGCTTGGCATCGGCCTTAGCAGGCCGTTGTCCAAAGATCGTGCTTCCAACACGAACTTCACTGCTTCCCAAGCGCACGGCACCTTCAAAGTCTTCGCTCATACCCATGCTCAACTCCAGACTCTCTGGATCCAGACCAAGCTCCTTGGCCACTAGATCCCGCTGCTCCTTGAGAGAGACAAAATCCTCATTCTCAGTTTCGGGGGTGGTGGCCTTGCTGCGAGCAATTGCGCCAATGGTCATGAGGCCAAGCAGACGTAGGTTGGGACATGTCTCGATAATTTCGCGGCACAGAGCCACTGTATCGTCACCGGGAGCGCAGCCAGACTTGCTCTCCTCGCCAGATGTGTTGACCTGGACGTGGACACCGATCTTGGGAGCATCGGGCTCTGAAGAGAGAAGGTTGGCGCGAGTAGTGTTGAGGAGCTGAGCCTTTTTGGAGGTATCTATGCTTGAGACGCAGAAGAGATTGGGGATCTTTCCAATAGATTTACAGTGACCTAGCGAGAGGCGTTAGTTGGTGTTTGACTGAGATAGTATGAGTCAGTTACCTGACTGAAGACCACCAATAAAGTGCCATTGAACGGTGTTTGGAAGAAGAGCCGCTTTTTGAACCAGCTCTTGGGCATAATTCTCGCCGAAGTGAGTATGAGAAGTAGGACCCTGGTGAAGGGCAAGGATATCATTCGCAGGCTTGAGCTTTGAGACAGCTACAAGTCGGACCTGGTGGACGTATGCGTAAGCCAGGGTATTGTAGAGTTGTCAATGTGAGTGTCATGCATGCATACATTTCGACCATTTGCTACAGCAGCAAGACGCTCTTTGACAGAGTTGATCTGAGAGGCAAGAGCCTGCGTCCTAGAGGGGTCGATTTTCATTTCTTTCTGAGATTCACTCATTTTCTTTTTTGTACAAGGTTATGTTAGTTTATCGCCAAGCAAGTGACGATGGTTGTAAGTGGAGGGTATGTAGTTTTGGTTAGCCGGGTTATCATCGGTTAGGTCATGCATTCGCCATAACAATGTGGCCAGCACAGCTCATCAGGGACGAAACTACACTAAACTATACCCCTTGAGTCTTCTAAGCCAACGCTTCAACGACACATTTTATTCCTACCAGAGAAACTCAATAATCCTCAGAAATCCAGAGCCATATGAAGAATGGCCTCCGATTTGAAAAACGGCCGTCGGCGGGCAGCTAGCAACGCCGCTACCAGACCCGGACACACAAGGCGAAAGTCCAGGGCCGTTATTCAGCCCAAGTCATCACATACATCAGATGAATTTCTTCAAGACTTTTTAGACCCAACATTTGATCCCGCGACTTTCCTCAACTCGGCCTTGCCCCCGCTGCAGCAGCGCTCTGTACCTGGTCGGACGGGGTCGGACGTCGCACCTCTTGCTGAGCTGTCTACTCAAGCCCAGACTCTGATCTCGCAGCTAAATGCTCAGACTTCACGATTATCCACCACTCTCACACATCTCACCGATGATATCTTGAGGAGCGGAAGCCGTTTGGCTTACGAGGTGGAATTATTACGGGGTGAGACACTGGGTCTGCAAGAGACTATGAATGAGACGCTTCAAGACGACATCAAGAAGTTTGTCCCTGAAGGATTACAAGAAGCTATTGATGCAAAGAACGCAGCGGCGGCCGCGGCTAAGGAAGACAAGAGCGCGGCACCTTCAACGACAGCCGCTGCCGCTGCCGGTGACGGAGCGAACCCGGATGATCCCGAGTTTGTTAAACAATTACAAACACTGACCCTCGTGCGATCAAGGTTGGATTCTGTCATCAAAACGTTTGGAGATGCCATGGAATTCGTCTTCCCTCCATCAGAAATATCAGTCAGCTCCGGCTTTCTGTCAGTATCAGCGCCAGAACCCGGTTCAGCACAGCAGAGCTCCGAGGAGAAGGGCAAGGAAGTGCTCCAGAATATCCGAAATGAGATATCAGACCTGCTGAATAACTCAGAGGATCCTGTCCAAGGCATTGAGAAGGCGGCGCAGAGGATTGAGCAACTCAAAGAGCTTTCGCTGGTGTGGAAGGACACAGCAGAAGAAAAGGGCAGGCACAAGTTCATAGAAGGTCTCGCCAAAATGGTAGAAGACAAACATCGAGATCTAATGAAGGAAATGGAACAGGCGACAAAGGGCAAAGTCGAATCACGATCACGGAAAGGAAGCGTCACGAGAGATGCGGCAGTGGTGGAAGATACCAAGTCGCCGGGTGGGTTTGGCCTAATTAGCCAATTGCACAAGCTTAGAGGAGGTCTTTGAAAGATTACCACAAGCAGTAAAATAGACTTTAAAAATCAATTAAAAGTCATCTCTTGTACTGAGCTCATTGTTTAACGCTGGATGAACAAGCTCCACTCAAGCTTTAGCCGTGTAAGTACAGTGCCAAGCACCGTTTGTTTAAATGCTCAGGCAGCCAATCACTCCACTTACAGCATAACAATACCAGTCTGGGGGCACTATTTCCGTTTCTGGTAGGCGGTAAGAGCAACTAAACAGGCGCCGCAGCGAGGTCATGCCTCTCTCTGCCTCTCGCTCTCTACGTTTGAGCCGAGACAATAGAATCACTCAATTCTACTACTTCCTTGCGTTAGATTGTATGGCACTGGCACTCGCAATTTTCTGCTTGCCTGCGCTATTGTTCCCTCAAACTAATACAAGTCTATTGTGCAGTAGAATCTTTTAGTGTTTGTCTTATTCATTACCTACTACCTACTACCTTCTACCTGCCTTTCCTTGCGCTCAGCTCTTTTCTTCAGCTTGCACTCTTTACTTCCTCCACCCTTACATCTTCTCAACACTTAGCCGCGGGAGATCACGACTCTCCCTCTCCTCAACCTTTCTTTTTCTCTCAATCATACAGAAACAATATCTACACATAACAAAAACCCACTTATACACACTCAGCAACCCTCCGCAATGGCCGCCAACGACCCAGCGGCGCCTGCTAATATGGGCGGACGATCCGACCGACGTTCTCCCCCTCCTGCTTCTCACTCCAAACGAGATCGCAAGAGGCAAGCTCTTATGGAACGACTCTCCAGTATGACCGACAAGTTTCACAGGGAGAGGGATATGACATACCGCGACCAGCTGCAGAAGATCCAATTCGACATCAATCTCGTTCAGCGCTTCGATCCATACGACCCTCAGATCCTTCGGGTCATCGGCGAGCTTCAGCAGGAACATACTAATACTCAGGGCCCTCCGGTTCACGCCGAGGATGCTCGAAGCCTGCTAGACATGGCCGGCATTCGGTTTTCTGATTTTATGGCCGAGATTGAGGATCTCGTAGAAATTCGTGACTTTCAACTGACACAGTCCAAGGTGAGAAGGTGTTGCACGCCAGGAAGTCATGTTTTTTTACTAATCATTCACGCCAACAGAACGAGTACGAACGAAGACTTCGAGAATACGAAAACACTTTTGCCTACAAGGTCGAAACCGCAAAGCGCGAGCACAGGGCTCTTACGAGCACTCTCCGCGATCGGTTAATTAACACCCTTACCCACAAGAAGAATCGACTTAATCGCGAGAAGGAGGTGTTGGAAATCAACGACTCCAATGCATTGCTACTTAATCCGAACCAGTTCAGTCTGACCAACCCTGCGAGTCCCGGCGGTTCCCACGGCAAGCGAGCCACACGTTTGCGCAAGGACGCCGACGATTTGCAGATGTACTCGGACAACAAGAAGCGGAAGCGGAACGCCAACGATGACGACGGCTCGCCTGTCCCGACTCGACGTGCCCTTGACAACCACAATACCACTCCTCTTTGGCAGTCTGAGAAGGCTCGCGCTGCTGCCAAGCAGAACGGTCCCGTCTACAGTATTGACAAGCTGTTTACCGACAAGGAGTTGTCGCTCAATTACAACACAGCTGCTCTCGCTGCGCATCAATACATTCTTCGCAACCGCGTGAATGGCGGTGGCGGGTCTCCGGATGATAGTGACTCTGGCCAGGGCGATGCCAACGGCGACCAGGACGTCGATTCTCTGCCTTCGGCTCCTGCAATGGAGCGCTCAGTCTCTCACGCCACTCGTAGCAACCGTGGCGGCGCTGCCCAGAACTTCATTGACAGTAATATTCTCGGTGTCGAGGGTGTCGCCAACTTTGAGGTTAACAACCTAGACATTTTGCACTCCCAGGAGCCACCCAAGATGCCTCCTCCCGTGCCTCAGCAGTACCTCAAGCCTTACCCTCGTACCGCCGATCAGAACTTCCCTGTTCCCCTGTCACATGACGACATTACCTCTGATCTGTCAGTCATGGGTTACTTTAAGCAGTACGATGCTGCACACAAACCCGGAGCTCACCTGGACAACCCAGCTGGAATGCGTAAGGTTCTTGCAGCTGTGGCGGTACCATACCAGAACTCCCAGTACGTGGCCTTCACCAGTGCTCCTCGAGAAGACCCAGAGCAACTCCGCGATTCTCTTGGTCTGCCTGCCATCAGCAGCCTGCGAGACCAGCCCAGCCCTGCGAACGCTGCCGCAGCCCCTACAGTGGCTGCCCTGTCCAGTGCTGCAGTGCCAATGAGCCGCCAGAGTAGTGCCGGCGGAGTTGCCATGAGCCGTCAGGGAAGCAGCAACACTCGTGGCAAGGGACGCAAGTAATAGGTAGTCATTTGCGGACCGAGGATAGATGACGTCTTTTTCTACTATTGCAAGCGCGGCGCATAGGCGTAGCATCATCGTTTGGCTTACGACGGCATCTGACTTGACGAAGTTCGGAAAGCTGCATCAGTGGACGATGTTCTATTTGTTTTACTCTGATTTAAAAAGAGAGATTGATTAGTATGCAGGGTTTTCCAGCAAAAATGAGCTGAAGCATCAGGGATTCATGTTTACTTTAACGTTTTTACAATGGCATCAAGTAAAAGGGCCCGATGGATAGAAATAGAATGCCTTGCTTATTATTTCCTTATATGAGTATGAAATTGAACCAGTCTGTAGCAACTTTCAAGTGAATGAATCATGTCATCGTAAAATACCCTTTCCGCCAAGTTCCAGTCTGTTCCTTCAACAATAACGAGTTCAGGGACCGAAGACCAGTGTGCGGACCTCGATGCTCTCACGACCCTCTGCCCCAGGGCGAGTTCTTGGGTCCTCAAAAGCAGTATGCGGTACGCGGCCCTTGATCTTGGAACCAGGCTTAAGTGACTCGCTGTCAAAGCACTCCAGCACCAGCCGCTCACTGCCCTTCATGCCACTGAGGTAATGCCATTTCTGCTCTGAGTTATGACGAATGGCCGCAGTCCAGCCGCGATAACCATCTTGATATCGATGCTCAACGGGTACAACATCGCTATCCTCTACGGAAGCGGAGGATGCAACAGCCAGAGGGAAAGACTCGAGAGGTTGCTTATTGAGAGGTCGCCAAACATTGATAAGACGATATCGACGCTTGAGGAGCTCATCTGCTTCGTCTGGGAAATATCTGCGAACTCGCTGGGCCACAGCATCGGCAGTTTGATCAATATGCACGCGGGTCACGGGGCCTCGGGCAGCATCGGATGTCTGTCGACGAATGGTGTGGTCAAAGAAGAATACGCGATTCGAGCCAGGGACTGTGTTGAGGAGAAGCTGCTCCACCTCGGGGTAGTAATTTGTCTTGATGGAGTCATCATCGACAAAGTCAGGTTCACTTGAGGGTGGAACGTCCTGGATGACTTGGAAGGCATCGTGGTCTAGGTTGTATTCTGATTCATGGCCGCGGATATCGCGGATGATGGTTGGTTGAGGGTTGTCTGTGAAGTTGCGCTGTGGTTGACCCTCGGGGGGAGTGTCGACGAAGTTGAAGGGAGTTGACTTGTCCGTGGGAGGATTGTAGAAGTTGAGAGTTGCTGTGACATCACCACGAGGAATGGTTGATGAGATGGCCATTGTGAGGTCCGTAGGTAAGTCTGATGATATCAAGATACTTGTGAGAGTCCAGAGATAAAAGAGTTCGTTTTTAGTATATATTAACAACTTGTTATAAGTGCTTCAATATTGGATAGTTTGTTAATGAGATGCTTTCTAAAGCAACTTGCTTCTTATACCTCTATTTATACCTTGATCTGCACTTGCAGATGCTACCATCACAACATATGGATTTCAAATCACAAGGTGATGCAATTGACCATCCTGCACCAGATTTGGGTTGTAAAGTCGTATATGTTTGAGCACGCCATTCTCAATATGCATAACCGTTGGTTGCTTGTCGATTGGGAGGGCGCGGCGTACGTTATAAGGTAGCGTTCGATTACTAAAGAGGTTTGATTACTGTACAGGACGAAATCAGTAGGTTGATTTATGATACCTAGTACTTAGGTAGGTAGGTAGACTAGACTTCTTAGGCCGTGCATTTCCGTATCACAAGACTGAGGACGCCAACTCTTATGTTGTTTACCTAGACACAGTCGAAGAAACACTATTAAAGAGAATGTTGTGTTAAATCAATCATGACAGTGATTGTTTATTATGTGCACGGTTGTCATACGACAAATAGGAATATTGATCTACAGTGCCAATGCCAGAATAATAAGCAGAGACTCTCCTCCCATCATCCTAGACCAATTGCTAAATTTAGCCCCCTTTTGCTCCATCGCTTGGTGACCTAATTTCTTTCCTGTAATAATCGCGTCCATCTTGAGGGGAAGCTGGACTGAGCTTGTTTTGCATCTACCGAGCCTCAGTAATTACCGTTTATGAGTGCACGTATGTTGCTGTTTCCAATGTTACTCTAAGTTCATCCCCCCTGTTTTATCGTTGCTTCTATTGGAGGATCATCAATCATTCATGTCTCATCTTTTGCTGTGTTTCTGTTTCTGTTTCTGTTTACCCCCGATTCTTACATGAGACGAAACGGACAAGTCGACTATGTACGGATAAAAAGACTTTTGTTCTCTATTCAACCTTGAGAGAGATGAACTCGCAATGTCGTCACCTGTCATTGTCAACTCTCGGCCTCCTCCGGCACAGCCTCCACTGCAGTCCGGCGCATCGGGGGCCGGATCGGGATCCGCTGCGCCTCCGTCCTCGGACCAAAGCTTTGCCGCACGCCCGGCACTTCCAGACCGGCGCGTCTCGGAACAGTCGGTCGAGGATGCTTACGTTAACTTCATTCTCTTCTGCAATCCAGCAGTCCCCCTCTCTACGGACACGGACAGCTTACGCGAAGCCTTCCGCAACCCGCCTCGCAGCGGCGGCAAGTCCTTCAGCACCTTTGCCATCTATGAGCTGGTCCGCAAGTTCCATGACGGCGATATACGTACGTGGACAGAGCTGATAACAAAACTTGGAGTTGAGCCTCCAGACCCCAACAAGGAGGAGAGCGCCCAGAAGGTGGCACAGTATGGGGTCAGGTTAAAGGTATGTGATTTGTTTGGTCACCCTCCCAAAGTATACCCACTAATAGGGCTGAGCAAGAAATGGATGAATTCCATGCACGTCAAGGCCTTTTTCGAGTATCTCATGGGCAAAACCAATGATTACTGGACAAGGATCCCCACGGACAGTAACCCTACCAGCCAGGCCATACGAGATGGCGTAGCTCTTGAGGATGACATGGCCCTGAGGGCACTGTTCCCACATATCCGACCCAAGAGAGGTCGAAAGCGTCCAGTAGAGGATGACACAGCCACTTCTCTATCTCCTGCGCCAACTCATGCTCAGATCCAGGCCCACGGCCATGGCCATAGGTCTCACCTCGCCCCATCGTCAGCTATTGACGGAGTAAGCGGTTCCATGTCAGCAGATCCATCGAGATTGACTGGTGCACCCTGGACACCAAGTGACGTTCAACAGACCCCGCTGTTCCGATGGCCACAGTCTGCCATTACACCAACGTCACGAAACTCCTTCTGGGGTGATGCTCTTGAACCACGGTCTGCGGTGACGCCGTCCAGGCCGAAACTTGCTACCCAGCGTAGAGGTCCCAAGAATGTCTCTTCGGCTTGGAGGCCTGGAGGTGCCAACGGCAGTGTTAAACCAAGAGGAAGACCACCAATGAATCGAACTCCCGTGGATGTGTCTCTGCCACCCTTTCCAGCTGAAACTACCACTGCTACAACTACAAATGAGGCCGAATCCGAATCTGTAGCCCCCATCTGCACCCCGCCAGTTTCAGTAGCTCCTAAAACAGATGGAGGACCGCCTGAAGGCCCCGTCTCGATCCCTTCGATTACATCACAGCCGCGTCCGCATCCCATTCCACCACGACCTAGTCGGCCAAGTATATCTTTGACAGTTCCCGATCGGCCTTCTGGCAGTGTGAGACTTGCAACTCCTCCTCCGCCAGTTGTCGTCATCAACGGGCAACCCAGAGAAACTCAACGTTACCCGCACCCAATGCACAGTGGTATTCCACCATCGCACTTTTCAAAAGCCGCGCAAGAAGCCGCTGCGATGAGTCAACAGCAGGCCCAAAACGACGAACAAATGTCGCACCCTAAAGACGTCCCCCGGTTCTACTTTGAGAGACTCGAGGAGCGGACGAACGTGGACGGAGTCATTGCATACATGATACGCGGGTGCTTCGCGGCAAACTGGCTAGACGCCGAAGGCAACCCAACTCATGTATGCTCAACTAAAGAGGCCATGGCCATCACCAACTGCATTCTCGAAGAGATGTACAAAACCGCCGTATCCCCAGAAGCCTTTCTGATCAACCTGGCAGCCGTGACAGGAGGCGCGTATCTCGTGTCCGGGACGAGCAAGATCCAGCGCCTAGGCGTAGAGGACGGCGCGATGAAGTACAGCTGCGAGTGGGAGTACGGCTTTGGGCATTTTAGGGGCACGTATCATATGGAGCAGGTCGTGCCGCTGGAGCTGTTCGAGGAGCAGGACGCGAGCCCAGAGCCAACGTCTGAAGAGTCAGGAACAAAACTCTCGGCGGATGAGTGGCAGGCAAAGTATGAGAATTTGCTCATGACGATGAAAGAGAAGGATAAGAAGTTTATGGATCTGAGTACCAAAGTGACGGATCTTTTGAAACAGCCACCCAAGAAATGATACCCTTTCTGTGGTTTGATGTGTTATTTTTTGGAAGCATCATGAGAGCGTTGTGCGAATTTCTTTTTGGGTCGATTATTTATAAGGCGTTTTGTTTTATCTTGTTTTTAGTATTGGGTGTGCTTGTTTGGATGGCTACATATATTGAAGACCGAATTCCTGTGAACGATTCTCGGCTGTTTATCTAGTCTTAAATAGCGGTGAACGAATTGTGTTATCGATGCAATCCCATGGTGCATCCCCTTGTTTGATACAGCATATGTAAGCCGTCGCCTGCAAGTGTGATATTCGGATCGTGCGGAGGCTGACAGATACAGCATCATCACCATCTTAATCGAGATGCGGCACGTAGAACGATCAACGGCGACCCCGAAAAGTAGGTGTAAGCAATCTATAGCATATGTCTGACTCGTGATATAGTTTCGATAGCTGTGTATAGAGAATTTATTGTTTGTTAGCCTATCTGTATGGGTGTAAGTGGTGGTTGATGCTGGAACCTCGCGATTGGATAAATGTACGAGTGGAGGCATCCCGATGGAAAACACGGGGAACCTGGGGAACTTCACAGATCAAGTGAGCCGATGAGCTGGGAAATCTGGAGTGCTGCAAGTCAAGGCAAGGGTCTTGTTCGTGAGAGATAACCGTGGTGTTGGGCTGGGCTGGTCTTTTTTTGGTGGAGATGAGGTTACCCTGAAACATCCACTCACGAAGCAGGGAATTCTGCTGCCTTGAGCTGAGGCGACGCCAAGCAGCCCGAGAAAGCAGCCATTTATCGTAAATGGAATCCGGGGTCGAGTTTGAGTTTCAACAGTTAAGAAATGAAAAATGTCAACGTTGTGGCCGTTGGGCGAGTATCACGTGTGAGAATTGCAATTTGGTTGGAATTACAGAGAGGTAGGTAGGTGGAAGGATGCAACGTAGAACCATGCTATATTGATGCTACCAAGGAATATTTCCGTAGCTTTCCCTGTATTTCTTGCACAAAGGATTCGGAATATAGAAGAGAAATGGCCGGGCAATACAAGTGTGCAGATTAACAACAGACATACCTGTCATGCTACATCACAGAGAGCTTATGATGTTTTATCTGATCTGATCACGAGACCAAGACGGAATGATCAAGTTCCGTGTTGGTTAAAGTGTCATGCCACCAACCGTTGATTGTCTCTCGGATCGGGTCATGATATTCGTGAGTGTCGTATAAAGGAACATGTTGGGTTGCAGAGAAACGACGTAGAGGGAGGGTAGCTGTGTGTCTGACAGTTTGGGACAACCGATGCGAGACATGGGACCCTTGTTTGAACGATGTGCTTTTGAGGTTTGTAGCGTGGAAGGATGAATTGTTTTGTGTTATTCTCCTAGTGTTGGAGAGTCGAGGCTCAAATAAACTCAACAAGTGGACTGACTGTACCTTGACTTGAGTCTGGGGTTGACCTGAACTGGCATCCATCTGATTGCGGAGATGCACGATGGACCGATCCTGGGTCAATAACCCGGGGTAGTGGGTTATGACAAGAGAAAGAGGACAGGGAACATGACTGGCTGTTTTGTATGATCTGTATGGCGAACGATGGTGTTGACAACACACATTCTTAATTCTAATAAAAACAGACAGCATCAATCATGTTCATTGTTACTCGTCAGGCTCTATCAAGCCAAGTCTTGGTACACATGTAAAGTTGTTAATCCTTGCCATTTAGACTACTCGGACCCTGGTCTTTTCTTCCCCGTCTTCAAGCACACCCGCCAAAGCCCGAATAAAGCGCAGCCGAACGCCGCATTCCCTCTCTTGATTATTCTTCATTGTTGATTAATTGACTGATTAATTGATTGAGACCTGTATCCAACTGAATATTCGATCCGCTCCAGAATAACTTACTGCCACCGATTAGGTAGATTCGAGTCTCGCTCTTCCAATTTTCGGTTCATAGGTCAAGACGACTTTTGGGTTCGTCGCATAAACTAACCGACGACAAACAGAGGAAAGGGCCTGGATCCTTCGACTCAACTTTGCCTCCTTCAAACTTTCTCAACCAATACCCACGTCAAATCATTCGGAATCACCTGCGCGATTGATCTCAGTGTTTCAATAACCCTCATCACGCATATTCTATGCTCTGCGACAACCGAACAATCCTTGCTCTTTCTCTCTCTCTGCTTTGACTGTGCCTCGCTTCATCTCATTCCAACCCCACATTCGAGAGGCGATCGCCCGACGACACCCGTTAGGAATCATCGTCATTTCATCTCATCTCAACGGTCGCGACAATCAATCTAACGCTCGTTTACCTCGGCCGCCCAAAAGCTTAAGCCCAAGTGACTCTCGCCATTTACTTGAGACTGGTTTCGGCCATCTTTGCTCTTGGGCAACTCACTCGCATCTTCAAATCAACCATACTCGTGTCACTACTAATTGGGTCATCTCTTTTACAACATGGCGCCGAATCGCGGCGAGGACGATATAGAGCGGTATGGACTCTACCCATGCTCATATTGCCGATCCCCATGCTGATCAATTCCTCCAGTCTATCAAGGACCACCAACGAATATCCTTCTAGTTCCATGATAGAACATGCACGGCGTCCCTCAGAAGCTTACGTTAACCTGCATGCAAACGTTGAAGCCAAGTATGTCCACCCGAAAAACCGTTTCGTCACATTCACCACTAACATCACCAAGAATCAAGAATCCTCTCTGGGGGCTTCCCCGAGCAAGGCTCTTGGCCGATGTGGACGACTTCTGCCGCAGAAAGGACCTCGACCATTATCGCCCTCTCATCCGCAAAGGTGCTCTTGTCGCCCAGGATCCCACCGGCTATGAGGACATCGAAGGAGACGAAAAGCTGAACGATCAAGAGGTTCAAGCGCTCAGAGACGAGATCCTTCACAAGTGGCGAGTTCCTTTTGTTCTCTACTTGACCGTTGCAACGTGCTCTATCGGCGCCGCTGTGCAAGGCTGGGACCAGACAGGTTCAAACGGTGCCAACCTCGAGTTTCCGCATGCTTTCGGCATTGGCGGCGATAGTATACATGACAAGTTACTCGTAGGTCTTGTCAACTCGGCACCTTATATTGGGACCGCTCTTTTTGGCTGCTGGCTCTCGGATCCTCTCAATTCGCGTTTTGGCCGTCGCGGCACGATATTCTTTTCGGCCAATTTTTGCCTTTGGCCCGTAATTGGAAGTGCTTTTTGTAATAGTTGGAGGCAGCTCTTTGCGTGTCGTATACTTCTTGGTATCGGCATGGGAACCAAGGCTTCAACAGGCAAGTCTCCTCCTATATATGGCCCGCGCGGCATGTTGTCTACCCAAAAACTAACTTGCTATGATAGTCCCCATCTTCGCTGCCGAAAACTCTCCTGCCCCGATCCGAGGTGCCTTTGTGATGAGCTGGCAAATGTGGACGGCTTTTGGCATCTTTCTCGGAACCTGTGCAAACGTTGCCGTTACAAAAATTGGTCACAATGCATGGCGATACCAGCTAGGCTCGGCTTTCATTCCAGCTGTGCCTTTGATGTTCTTGATTTACCTTTGTCCAGAGTCTCCTCGTTGGTATATGAAGAAGAACCGCTATGGCGATGCGATGAAATCCCTATTACGACTGCGAAACCACCCGGTACAGGCCGCTCGCGATCTGTACTATATCCATGCGCAACTTGAAGTCGAGCTCGAGTTCATCGGACAAGGAAACTATGCGAAACGCTTTATTGAACTTTTTACGATACCCCGTGTGCGACGAGCCACTTTGGCGTCCTTTGTGGTTATGATTGCCCAGCAGATGTGCGGTATCAACATCATCGCTTTTTATTCGACAAGCGTCTTTCGAGATGCCGGAGCCACCGACAACGAGGCTCTGTTGGCATCAATGGGGTTTGGTCTGGTCAATTTCGTCTTTGCATGGCCTGCGATATGGACGATAGACACATTTGGCCGACGATCTCTGCTGCTCTTCACCTTTCCTCAGATGGCGTGGACATTGCTTGCAGCAGGCCTGTGTACATTGATTCCGGGTACTGGTGGCCTCCACATGGCACTGGTGGCTCTCTTCGTATATCTCTTCGCAGCATTTTACTCGCCTGGAGAGGGACCTGTGCCTTTCACCTATTCGGCTGAGGTGTTTCCCTTGTCGCATCGTGAAGTGGGCATGTCATGGGCTGTAGCAACATGTCTGTTCTGGGCAGCAGTTCTGTCCATCACTTTCCCACTGATACTAGCAAGGTTGCACGCCATCGGTGCTTTTGCGATGTACGCGGGCTTCAACATTGTTGCCCTGGTCATGATTTTCTTGTTCTTACCAGAGACGAAGCAACGCACGCTAGAGGAACTGGATTACATCTTTGCAGTA
The DNA here is from genome assembly GCA_002093855.1 of Fusarium praegraminearum. Lineage (NCBI taxonomy): Eukaryota > Fungi > Ascomycota > Sordariomycetes > Hypocreales > Nectriaceae > Fusarium > Fusarium praegraminearum. The sequence goes on along the minus strand of LXHY01000126.1, from coordinate 309,463 downwards.
CCGACACGCGTGTTTATGAGATACCAAGTTACCAAAGTCCTTCCCTGGTGGATCAGGAGATGGATCTTATTCCAACGGGAAGCCAGGCTGGATCCTTTATATCAGTTTGACACAGTTGGCGAGCCGGAAGACAGTCACGGCAGCGACTACGGATACGAGAACGACAAGGCGAAAGTCGAGCTGAAAGATACCATTGGACTCACGTCAGGAGTTCAGACGACAAGATGAGGCTGATTTTTGATGTGGAGCGAGTGATATCACGACTCTGGCGTTTTGAATTTGACTGGGATGATATGATTTGGAGCAAATGTCTGGTTAGTACTGATGTGTACTGTACTGCACTTTATGATACCCTGCACGACAAAGTAGCAAGCGAAATGATATTGGATCAATGTCTGTCTTTGATTTGAAAGGAGATGAATTCCCCAGCCCACTAACACTAGTAGTGGACGAGCTGAATGTCTTAGATGGTATGACGTCAGAAGAACAAGTCATCACGACCGCAGCTATGTTGTTTCTGCCACTTTGAATCCCTTGAAATCCTACCTGGCTCGTTAGTTAATGAGCAACTCATCAAAACCCAACAAGCTAAGCTGAAGTGGAAATTCGCCGAGCTCTTTAGTAACTGCTTAGTGACGTCGTCAGGGCCGTGAGCCGACTTTACAACAGACACCCACATGTGGACTATGGAAATCTGAGCTGAACTGGACTATTGAAACGGACCATCTTGGCTTTGGTGAGACCCCGAAATTCCGTCATCAACTGAGCTTGGGATTTGTGCCCCACGAAACAAGACAAGACAAGAATGATGATCGGCATCTCCACTTTGTTGCTGTCCATTGATCAGCACTCGGCTGGGAGAAAGAGGCTAGAAAGAATGCCCGAAGAGCGGTTGTCATTCTGGATCAGGAAGCATTGGCAAAGTGGCCGAGGCCAAGGTGGCAGACACTAAAAACCACCTAGCACAGTTCTGGCGGATTCATATTTATCGTCACGGTGTTTTGTACCGCGCGCTTATCATCGCAATACAAGTGTTACAAGTGACGACATATACCGCCTCGCTTCATTTTTCGCGATCTGATATCGAGATGCGACATGTCATGACAAAAATATGAGCTGGGGCGTTGTTGCAGTGCTGGATTGACGAGCACAGCACGGTCAAGCTTTTCCGGGGGATGCGTGATCGATCAGATCATGTTGCATTCTCACTGACCTCTTCCTGCTCGTAGCGGAGACGTGGTTGTTGATGATCGACCGACGTGGATTCCAGACGGATAATGAGATCGACATTGCGATGTGGAGGGTGTTTCCGTAGTTGATCATGGGCATGCTGGTGGATGGCAGGACATGGATGCTGTGGGAAGATGGTGAGACATTAAGGGTTCAGCGGTTAGAAGAGGAGTCTGATGATGGCAAATATCAATATCAATATTCAGTTTTTTTTTCGTTGAGGTTGAAGTTTTGTAAAGAAGAAGTAAGAAGGGTCGTTGCTTTGAAGCGAGATGTTGACCCAGGCTGCTGGTGCTCTCCAGGACCAGGACCAGGACCGGTCAGAGGGTTGCATTACAGAAGACAACCTGGACATTGGGACCCTGACAGGCAGTGTAGCGATAACAGTGCAGCACAACACAGTGCATCATTCGTTCAGAACCCCCAATCGAGTGCTGCGTTGCGAGAGTAAAGGGGACTGCAAGAACGGTTTCATAATCATCCACATACATCGGATACATGTAGAGCAATTTCGCATCACAACAATTATCAGCGAATAATTGTGAAACTTTTCCGAGAAAAAAAGAAGCAAATATTCAAGACTGAAACCTTTACTAGAACTCGATTGTCAACAAGAGAAGTCAATGCAGGATACCTGTCAACTAGCGAACGTTTTCATTCTTTTCTTTTCCTTGCTATAGACTGTTATTTCCATTCTAATTCGGCAAAAGTAACTGGAACTAGTCAATTCGTGTCTGCAGGGGCTGCAGGACTGACTTTTGCAGTTGAACCACTGTTGTAATGTGATTCGGTTTCTTGTTTTTTTCAGCCGGTGGCAACATAGAGGGGTCAGTTTTCACTCCATCTCTGTATAGTATTTGCAAGATTTTGTTAGTAGAAAATATTACTAGGTCACAAATTTCAGTAGTTGTTTGAAACATAACTTATGGCAAGTGTTGGATAATGGTTCTCCCTGAGCATTGAATCAGTATCATACCTATGTCAATGCCAGTGTTGACGCTGTTGGAATAGATCTGCACTAACATGACCATTAACAAGAATTCGTGGTTATTTTTATGGTGGCGGAACTAGACGCTAGAAGTTCCTAAAATGGTGAGGGCAAAAAAACAGGTTGGCCTGTTTCGTCTTGTCTTTTGTTTTGACTGCGGGAGTAGGTTGCGCGTCAAAGTCAAACGGTGGACGCGGTCCGAAGAGGTGCTAGCCTGCCTAAGCCAGGCGTTGAAAAATGAACACGAAGGGGGAAGTTGAGCCGTTGAAGGGTCAAAAGGTTAATCGTTAGTGTAGAAATTGTCAAGACGCCCGTTGCGTCTTGTTGTAAAAAACAAAATAACAAAGAAACTTTTATAATGTCGCTGATAGACAGACCATCGTCTGACTTTTTGAACAAACGGTGTTCAATGTCACCCAATTCGGCATACAAAAAAGCAGTAGTCGTACAGTGAGTGTTTCACTGTGATCGAGAAACATCAGCTCTCGATGTGGGATCGGGAGATGGACCACTTGAGATCTCATGTACATATTATCGGGTCCATCTTTTTCATGACGGGAGGAGAGAGCTGGACTCTGGGCTAGTTGAAGCTTTTCGCAGTGGATAAGAAAAAGGTGGAATAAATATGGAGAAGATACGGTTATTATTAACTTATTAGCCGAATGATGACTTGACCTCTCGCTCTCGTATCGAATCTACTGTCTCCATCTCCTTGGGGTATGCGAATGGCCATGTCGTGTCGCCATAATTACTGTAGCTTTGCGGTGTAAGATGATGGGCTGTTGCTGTGTAGTTGCCAGCCAAACCTAAATGTCATGCATTCTTATTTGCCTGTGCTTGCCTGCCCGTTCGTTGCATTCGGTTCGTACCAGAGTCCATGTCATCCATGTCTTATCTTGCCTGATCCTGTATTATTCCTGTCAAGTTAAATTATAAAGTAAGCTGCACTGTATTCGCGAACCTAGAATCGCCCAGATGTTCGTCCAGTCCGAGTTTTTCTTTGGCTCTTTGGCCGCGTAGTCGTCGGGCCCGATTGGGAGACGTGAAACAAAGGGGGCATTTCCGACCTGTCAATGGCTGTCTGTGGCTGCCAGGGGCGGCGCCTCCCCCTGGCCCGGCGTTGTAAAACGTCGTTTTAGAGGTCTGCCATTGGAGGATATGGCTCAATTGGGAGGGTCCGGGTGCCCCTGAAAGGCCGGCATCTACAGAGTACATATGCACAGTAAGGCAGATGAAAGTGAAGGGGAAAATGGAAGAATGTCCGGCGAAGGGAAAGAAAATTCAAGGAGCCTGCAGCGTGTCTGGGGACCCTGTCGCGGATCCTTTCAGCTGGTAGGGCTCTTGCTCCAGTACAGTACGGGAGAGGCCACCAGAAAGACCCAATGAGCATTAATGTAGCTGTGCTACTTGGCTACAAAGAGGAAAAAGGCAGAGAAAAACCTGAACAGGTGGCTCACTAGGTCGTCTGTGGATAACAATTGCCCCCTTCTTCAGGGACTTTGACCTCTGACCCGCTAGGCTGTGGCCGATGGAAGCACTGGAGACTACCCAAGACTTTTTTTTAATGATTATTAGTTGGACATGAACCCACGAGCGCCCCTTTCGCGAGCCAGACCATTACGGGACTGTCGGTTTGTGAGTCCCGGCTTGGTATTCCCAGGATGTGCTTGGATGGCAAGGCGGAACAAACCTCAAATAGAAACAGACCTAACTGACTGTAGTAATTAATCACTCTTCACTGTAGAAATCAACTGCCCTGCCCGCCCACAGGCCTGAGCACAGTGCCCCTTCACACTCACACTCACATGAGCTTGAGCACAGGTACCTACCCAAGCAGCACTGACAGGGAAGGAGCAGGGAACCTCCACTCAATCCATGATCCCAGAAATCTCGTTCGTCGATGGACGATTGATTGACTTCAACTCTGCTGTAGCTCTTCTTTCTCGCATCCCAACTTTCTTTTCCCTCTTCATTCTCCACATCAAGACGCTCGTTCCAGTTTCCCTATAACCACCCCGGGCCTCCCCTCTAGCCTCTTCCCAAATCCTGTCCTTTTAGATCGCTTCCCATTCCCATCTTTTCGTTTCCTAGGTCTTGTCTCTCTCGTTCCTCAGTTTTGTCTATTCCACCTAGATAGCACCAACCGCACAACCAACCTGTTCTTGTCCGTTCTTCGCTGGAGAAAGACGGCAGATCAGTTCCAACCTTCGTTTTTTCTGTCACAGAAAGCATTCTAGGAAAAAGAGAATTGTATGATCATCGGATTGTTGTAGCGCTTTGTCTGCATTTGTTTCCTTGAATCCACTACATACATCATCGGCATTCATCATTGCCCCCAACCTGCCTCTCGGCATCATCTAGCTCGAGCCAGTCTCCAGCAGATAGATAATTGTCCCTTTTCCTATTTTACCCCCTGCTGGACCTCACAAGACTCTACAAGAGACGATCATTGCGACTAAGGATTTGATATCCTACCGCCGTCTCACTCCCTGTCTAGCACTCCCAGATTTTCATATCCTAAAACGACCATCGGTTTCATCATCCGCTTGACTTGACCCGACGAGTCAATCACATCCAGCACCTTCGGAATATTCGACTCCCATCTTCGAATATCTCCGTGCCTTCGGCTCCCTGGTAGGAGTTCGATATATAATTGAGTCCGAGAATGGTCAACCGCCACGTCTCGCTCTCGCCTCGCAACTCGCGCCACTCACACTCAGGCTTTGTCCCTCTTGGTGGAAGCAACAGCAACAACGCGAACGATATGGAAGGCATCCAGCTCACCACGGTCAGGAGCAATATCTCTACCCGCAGCGGCCTTCGAAGAGCCGATATGGGATCGCCTATGAGTCCCGAAGACAGCTCTCCCACCGAAAAAGAGAACCTCAATTCAGCCCATGGCCACCGCGGACGTCGACGAAGAATGGGAGAGGGCCTCGCCCGTACTGGTACTGGAGAAGATGCCTCATTGAATGCAATGGGCAGACTCTACAACAAGATTATCAACTTCTCTGTTGTCACTCGATATCTTGTATACGTCGTTCCCGTTGGTCTTCTCCTGGCCATTCCTCTGATTGTCATGTCTGCCATTGGCAAGAAGGACGCCCTCCCAATCGGCAAATTCAATAATGATGGAGACCGAGCCGGCGATGACGGCCCTCCCCTCTTCAAGATCTTCCTCTGGGTTCTCATCATGTGGCTGTCTTGCTGGGCTGCCAAGGTAGTTGCATGGTTCTTGCCATCCATCTTCATGTTCTTTACTGGAGTCGTCAGCAAGGGCACTCGCAAGTACGCAACTGTTCTTGGAAACCTCATTCTCCCATTCTCCTTCTTCTTCTGGGCCCTGGCCTCGTACGTCACCTTCAAGAACTTGTGGCAGGATGAGGATAGAAGCAAGACTTATGTCCCTTGGGTCCGTACCATGGGTCGTGTTTTGGGAGCTCTCTTCGTCTCGTCTGCCGTCTTCCTTGGTGAAAAGGCAATTGTGCAGCTCATTGGTATTTCGTACCACCAGCGTTCATTCGCCAATCGTATCAAGGAGTCCAAACGAGAGGTTCACCTTCTCGGTCTACTTTTTGATGCTTCCCGCACTCTCTTCCCCCTACACTGCCAAGAGTTTTCCGATGAAGACGCCATCATCAACGATAGCATTGAGGTGATGCTTCGTGGTAAGAAGGGTCACAAGCGAAATGGCTCTGCCACTCCCATGAAGCTCATCGGAGAAGTTGGCAAGGTTGGAGACAAGGTCGCTTCCGTCTTCGGTAATCTCGCATCCGAGATCGCTGGTAAACAAGTCTTCAACCCCAACTCGGCCCATTCCATTGTTATCGAAGCTCTTGAGAAGAACAAGTCATCTGAGGCCATGGGTCGCCGCATCTGGATGTCCTATGTCGTTGAGGGTCACGAGTCACTCACTCTGGACGACTTCCAGGAAGTTCTTGGACCTGCTTACAAGGATGAGGCCGAGGAGGCATTCTTCATGATCGATGGCGACGATAACGGTGACATCAGTCTCGACGAGATGGTTAGAAAAACAGTTGAGATCGGTACCGAGCGAAAGGCCATCGCTGAAGGCATGAAGGATATTGGTCAAGCTCTACAGGCTTTCGATAAGATCCTTCTTGTCGTTGTCCTACTGGTTGTCATCTTTGTTTTCCGTAAGTATAAACCCGACCTGTCTTTGTGTCTTAACTAACATGTTTCTAGTTGCCTTCTTCCAGAGCAGTTTCATTGCAACCCTTACCACTGCCGGAACCACCCTTCTCTCACTCTCCTTCATCTTCGCGGTTACTGCCCAGGAGTTCCTCGGTTCTTGTATCTTCCTGTTCGTCAAGCACCCTTACGATGTTGGTGACCGTGTCGATATCACCAGCACCAAGATGGTTGTCAACAAGATCTCTCTCTTGTACTCCGTCTTCCACCGCCTGGACACCATGCAGACCGTTCAGATCCCCAACATTCAACTCAACAACATGTGGATTGAGAACATCTCTCGTAGCAGATCCATGCACGAGACTGTCGAAGTCAACGTCTCATTTGATACATCTTTCGAGGATATTGAGCTGCTCCGCCTTGAGATGGAGAAGTTTGTTCGTCTGCCCGAGAACGCCCGTGACTTCCAGCCCGATCTTAGCATCAGCGTCGGTGGTGTCGGTAACCTCGACAAACTTCTGCTCTATGTTACTATCGCTCACAAGTCCAACTGGCACAACGATTCCGTCCGTTCCAGCCGTCGCTCCAAGTTCATGTGTGCCCTGGCTATGGCCCTGAAGAAGGTTCCTCTTATTGCTCCTGGTGGTGGCGGTGAGACCCTTGGCGGACCCAACAACCCTACATACTCAGTCTCTGTCACCGACGAATTTGCCAAGAAGAGCCGTGATGATGCCGCCAAGGCCACCGACGAAGCTCGTCTGGTGCCGACCTCAAAGCAGGAGAACACTGCTGAGGCCGAGGCAGCAGCTGCTGAAGGCTTTAACTCGCGCCCTCCCGCTGCTGGCCTTGGTGTCTGGGACAACAGCGATAATCACACACTGGATGGCCACGAGGACATGCACCGTAATAGAGATATTGAAACCTTGCGTACGGATCTCAAGCGTGAGAGTACCCGCGGTCGCCGCAAGGCCGGTGAAGCTATTCCTTCACTGTCACTCGAGACAGCTCCTCGCGCTAGCATCCAATTGACGCAAGCAAGCCCTCGCAGCGCCAACCATGGCCCCTTCGATGAGGAGGCCGAGACTGGTATGGGCTCAACACCCTATCACTCCAACCTCGCTCCTGGATCCTCACAGCAGGGCTCTCAAGGCTACCAACCCTATGCCAGCAGCAGCAACCAATACAATACCGCCAATCCTATGCAACGACCCGGCCAGGGACCATCTGGACCACCTCCTCAAGGACCACCTCCCGCTCCCCAGCGCTAGTGGACCTGGAAGTGATTCAGAAGAAGCGTAACGGCTGAACATTGTGTATTGATAGTAATATTGAGGACGTCATTTGGGTCGGGATTGGATTTTTCTATGTTGGCATTCGGTGTACTTGAGAGACTAGGACAGTCATCTCTTTTTTTACTACTCAGATTGGTTTATTCACATCAAAATTGGGCAGGTGTACCGGTTTACGAAGGTCATTCAAGAGCTGCAAATCAGCAGCTCTCATTTTCACGAAGTAAAGAATCTAGATTATTTTTACACCTTATACATATATCTTTTAAACAATGTTTCATTCTTTCATCGTGATACCGATTGATTGAGCTTTATCTTAACAATCGTGCTCTGGTGCTGGGACATCACCGTCCTTGGCCCCTAGGTCAGTCTTGAGGACACGACCAAAGAGCTCTAGTAGAACCTCGAAGCAGACTTTGGTGATAGCAGGATCGTAGCGACCCTTGCTGAGCTCATCACGGATGAAGGCATGCTGAGCCCAGGCGAACTCGTAGAAGCTAGTGACGACACCGGCCTCACGGAGCTTGGCACGGATGAGATCACGGCCAGCGTCGGGAACGTGAGTGTCCTTCACTCCAAAGATCATGGCAACCTCGCCCTTGAAGTTGTGGAAAAGGTCTAAAGTGTGGTTGCTGTTGGCAGGGGCGGTAGAGGAAGTGTTGGGAGCATCGAAGGGGCCCAGAGTGCGAGAGTGGATGTCTGTAGCGAAGTAACCGACACAAGCAGAAATGCGAGGGTCAAGCTGGTACAGATTCAGCATGAGTGATGGAACGATCTTGAGAAAGAATACTCACAGCAGCGCGGACAGCAAGATGACCACCAAGGCACATACCTGTGGAACCAATGCGTCCTGTGCAAGTAGGAAGTGAGAGGAGATAGTCGACGGTAGCATACGAATCAGCGTCGTAAGACTCGAGGGTCTGTATATGATCAGCATTGGTTGAAATGATGACTATAGATAGAGTATGGGATTTACAACCTTTTCGATCTTGAATTTGTTGCCGCGGTCAGTGTCCTCGGCGTCGTACTTGAGAGCCTCAGGACCTGTGAAGTCGTGGTATGATGAAGGTGCGGCAACGATGTAGCCCTGACCAGCGATCTGTCGGGCGAAGCGAGCCACAGGACCGGTGACTGAAGGTGTTAGTCGGGGTCTTGTATACGGAAGAAGAAGTAGACTGAATACTAACCTTGGTAAATCTCACTGAAGAGACTCACGCCTGGGAATCGTCTGGATAGTTGATCAGCGGAGGGCAGATCGTGTAGATTTTACAAGACTCACGCATTAGGATATCCGGGAATAGTGGGTTGGAAGACAAAGATGCCTGATCACGTATAAGTCTTTGATGTTGTAAGTTGATGAGATAGAGGAAAGACGCACGCATGGTGCCATCCTTGCCATTGGCAGTGATAGGGACATCGACGTGGGACTCTTTGATCAACATTTTGGCAGTTTTATTTCCAGGTTTAGAATTATGAGAAAGTTGAGAAAGTGAATGTGAGTTGTATTGTCGTTGGTGAATTTGTATCAACAAAATCTCATATCATAATCAAACCAGTTCCCCTCGATGCGTACCCCTCGGCGGGGTGTTGCATTCATCCATCCATCCTTCAAGCTAAAGACTTGTGATTGGCTGAGAGATGTATGATTCAAGCTTCATCAGTATCCGTTGTGGTACCGGTCCGATCCCGCTAAAACCCGCCGTTGGGTATCAAAAAAAGCCAGCAGATTGATTAGAGACGACTTGAAGCACATGCTTTGCTCAAACAAGAGCTGTAGAGTGCGGTTGACGACATGTGATATAGAGGGCAGCTGCTTCAACGTTGACTGCCTACCTAGGTAGGTAGTGTGACCGCCTTTTAAAGACAACAACTATCTACCCGTTGGATGCAGAACATGTGGCAGGGATGGATCTCAAGACTCCATGTAATTAAATAAATGCCCTGACTTAGGACCTGACCTGCATACAAAAAGGAGTTGATAGGTGTAGGAGGAGGCTGGTGGAACCTCTGCTAACAAAATGTCTAGCTGTAGGTACGTACCCCCCCGGCCTCAATTGGACTGGATCTTTCGTCACAAGGATCTGGCCCATCAGGTCTCGTCTCCATGGTCTTGTCCAGGTGGTCACAACTTTTGGTCTTCCGACTGCCTTTGTTCGCCCCAACAACTCTCGATCCTGTTTAGGTTTATCTCTTCTCCAAAACCCGATCGTGGTTTTTTCCTTCTCTCAACTCTACTCCAAATTATATCGTCACATTAAAATAACCTTGCCCAGTTAGCGAGGGTCGCCACCCGTAACTTTTTCCACGGATGCACCTCCCAGAGCTCGAATAACCAACAACCACACATACACATACACTCTTCGATATATACCACAATCGCATATCATGAACGGTCATTTCTCTGCCGTCGGCGAGGCGCCGGGGGCTGGAAGCTATGAGCATGGCGTCCAGGTTATCGACGAGGACAAGGAGTTCAAGTACGTCTACAACACAACGCTCCTTTCTCCGCCATTTTGCCCATCATGATGCCTTCTAACACGTCACAGCACCCACATCAGCGAGTATCTCCAAAAAACCAATGTTGCCGACTCGGGTTTCAACTACCACCTCATTTCCGTCTTTGGCTCCCAGTCCACCGGAAAGTCCACCCTGCTCAACAACCTCTTTGGCACCGAGTTCTCTGTCATGTCGGAAACGGAGCGTCGACAAACCACCAAGGGTATCTGGATGTCCAAGAACAAGCGGGAGACAAGCGCAGGCACCCCGATGTCGGAGAACATCCTCGTCATGGACGTTGAGGGTACGGATGGTCGAGAGCGCGGTGAGGACCAGGACTTTGAGCGCAAAAGTGCCCTGTTTGCGCTGGCTACCAGCGAGGTTCTGATCGTCAATATCTGGGAGCACCAGGTTGGTCTGTATCAGGGTGCCAACATGGGTCTCCTCAAGACCGTTTTCGAAGTCAACCTGCAGATCTTCCTCAAGGACAAGCAGTAAGCCAGACCATCCCCAGCAGCCCACGTGTGCGCGATTACTAACACTGTTCTAGATCAACTCCCAGGTCTTTACTCTTCTTCGTCATTCGAGATCACCTTGGCACCACTCCCCTCGGCAACCTACGAACGACCCTTATTCAGGACTTGACCAAGATTTGGTCGTCCCTTTCCAAGCCTCAGGGGCTTGAAGGCTCGCGCATCGAGGACTACTTCGATTTTGGCTTCGCTGCCCTGCCCCACAAGATCCTGCAGGCTGATAAGTTCACCGAGGAGGTTCAGAAGCTTGGTGCTCGATTCACAGCTGGCCACAGAAACGGCAAGCCTGGCCTGCATGGTGACCAAGAGCTTGAGGGCGGCCTTTTCCTCTCTGAATACCACCGACGCATCCCTGCTGATGGTTTCTCTGTATATGCCGAGGGTATCTGGGACCAGATTGTGAACAACAAAGATCTGGATCTGCCCACCCAGCAGGAGCTTCTGGCCCAATTCCGTTGTGACGAGATTGCGCGGGAAGTCCAAATCGACTTTGATGTGGTTATTGCCCCACTTGAGGAGAAGCAGAGCGAAGCATCCAAGTTGGGAATTCCGACTGTTCTGCCTGACCTTGGTTTGGCTGGAAACGACGCTCGTCAGAAGTGCATCAAGGCTTTCGAGGTGCAAGCTAGTCGCTACCACAAGGGTGTCTACACTCGCAAGCGACACGAGCTTGAGGGCAAGATCGATGCCCGTCTCAAATCTCTCTACCAGAGCCAGCTGGCTGCTGCCCACAAGGCTGGCGTTGGTGCTTTCGGTGACGCTGTTGCCAACAAGGTCAAGGCTGGACAAAAGGCCGGTGGCCAATATGAATTCGCCGAGATTGTTGCCAATGAGAAGCGAAAGACGTTGGACATCTTTGGTGTTGAGGCGCAGAGCCTGCTCATTGAAGGCGTCACATGGACCAACTTCGAGTCACAGTTGAGGCTGTTCGAGAAGGAGCTCGATGAAGAGAGCGCTAAGCTGCGAAAGGAGGAGATGCGAAGACTTGCTACTCGTGTCGAGCGTTGGGTCAGGTCTCGCCTTGGCGATGCCATTGGCCTCGAGTTCAACAAGCTGGGCAGCGGCCGAGGTGGTTCCGGTGCCCCTGAGAACGGCGAGAAGCCCGAGACTGAGAAGGATCTCTGGGATAGAGTCTGGAAGGTCTTTACCGGTATCGTTAAGGAGGCCGAGGTTCGATTTGCCGAGCGTGCCAAGAGCTTCGATGCCACCAGTGAGGAAGTTGAGATTGGTTCGTGGCGATTGCGCCGAAAGAGTTGGAATGCCCTCCGAGAGAAGATCGAGGAAGAGGTCATGGAGGGCAACATCCTTTTGAAGCTCCGTGAGAACTTTGAAGACAAGTTCAGATATGACGAGGCTGGCGTGCCAAGAATATGGCGCCCTAGCGATGATATCGAGGGAATTTATACCAAGGCGAGAGAGTCTACTCTTACTCTTGTTCCTCTTCTTTCGAGGTTCCGACTTTCAGAGACATATGGTCCTCCCGACCTGCCAGGCTTTGTTGGAGCCCAGCCCAGTGGTGTTGAGGCTAGCGACGAGGAAGATCTAGCACCAATTGGTGGCATCGATGAGGAAGATGGCAAGAGTCTTGAGGAGGAGATGACAGTGCTCAGCGAGGGCAAGCGCCAGGACCTTGTTGTGCGATTCAAGAAGACAGCTGACGGAGTATACGTCGAAGCTAAGCGTGGAGCCATTGGCGGAGTTGCCCAGGTTCCGTGGTACTTCTACGGCCTGCTCCTTGCTCTTGGCTGGAACGAGATTTTGACAGGTACGTTTGAATTGGATATGGATATTTCTTGTGCTTGTGCTAACAAACCCCTCTTTAGTTCTGCGAAACCCCTTCCTGTGCCTCCTTATTCTGGTTATGGCCGGAGGAACATACTTGGCATACACACTTAACTTGCTTGGCCCCATGCTTTCAATGAGCAATGCTGCCATGACACAGGGTGTTGAGATTGCCAAGCAGCAGCTCCGCGATTTCATTGCTAACTCTGACACCGCAAGGCAGGCGGTTGGCATGCCTGCGCGCCAGGACAGCGACAATATTAGTATGGATACTTTGGATAGCCGAGGGAAGAAGGCCAACTCGACTGCTGAGAAAGACGACATTGATGACATTTGATGTAAAAAGTATATGTAGGAGTTTGTGAGTAGTGGCTCCATATCGAGCCAGATATGAATAGTGAATAGGATATAATATCTATAAAAAGTCCCAATAACAAAAGTTCCATTGACATCAATGCCATGATGTACATATCCTTGACACCAAATTTGTTTGTAGATTACAGGGGGTATCTAGAATGCTTCCAAGTCCGCAGGAGTACCAAACCAATTACCCAACTCCGATGATTCCTTGCTCTTGTCTCCTGCGACGAAGAAATCAGTGACTCTGCTGGTCTCGCCATCATCGTCTAACGGCCATTCGACCTTGACGCCGTTGCCCTTGCCCTCAAGCATGTCCTTCGCTGTACCCCAACTGAACCGACATTCAGGGCCCCATCCAAATACAGGATGCATGTTATTCTTCATCCAGCTCACACAGTTTCCATCGGATGGATAACCTGAGCCCCAGGCCATCGCCTCTCCACCCTTTTCCTCCTCGTCTGCCCTCGCTTCGAATAGTACTTCAAGCGCAGCATCACGGGTAACCTTTGCGCAAACCGAGGCAGCACTGACGCAGGGGTATAAACTATCTGCCTTTTTGGCGACAATAATCTTGACCGTGGGGAATATACGCTGAAGCTTGGCCTGGTAGGCTGCAGGCTGACCGATGGTGTCGACAAAAATCTCCTGCACATTAACGCCTGCGGCATACACAGCCTTGATGAGATCGACCGTGGCGTCCATAGCCTGAGCGTTGAGGTTGTAAGCATTGGGACGATACATGTTTGCGCCAATGTCCCTTGCCGATAACGAGGCCGTTGCCCAACCACAAGATTCGTAGAGATCGGTGCCAGGTGTACATAGAGTGCGCATAAGATCAGAGCGCACAGCAGGTTTTAGAACCTTGGAGTCATCAAAGTGGTGTGTGTCGCGGAGAAGAGAGTCGGATAGGGAGATAGGTAGAAAGAAGACGCCGTAGACCATGGGGCCAAGAACAGGACCACGGCCAGCTTCATCGACGCCAAGACAGCATGGTGTTGCGGATGATGGATCTGAAGGGTCGGTTGGTTGAAGCGAAGGAGGGATTGCTGTGATATGTGTGAATGATTCGCCTGCGATGAGGGCAGTGTCGTGGACTGAGGGTGGGATGTAAGTTCCTGAGGATGAACGGGTTGTCTCGGGGACGTCTTTGACTGGTGAGTCTGTCATGGTGTGATTGAGAGTCGATATTATGTAGTATTATTGCTTGTTTGTTGCATACGAGGTCCAGATAATGAAGAATGGAACAATTGGTGGTTATAGTATCAGTTGTTGTCTTGGATGTCAAAGTAAAGAAATTGGTTGGTGTCGAGGACAAGAGATGTCTTTAGGAGACGCGCCTGGACGCGTTAAGCACCTTGAACCCACTTTAGATCTAGTCTAGTTACATTGATTTCAATGTGTAAGCCACAGCCAGGTACTGTAATAATGATACAGTGCTTTGGCAATATCAATGCATGATATTGTCAGGAAGAAACCCGTTTATTCGGGTTTCAACTCAATTACTCTACTCGTCAAGGAAAAGCCACTCACCTAGACTAGTATACAGCGCCACGACAAAGTATTCTGTAAGTTAGGTACGTACAGTGAGCCGAAAGCATCAGGTATTACACCCATGCGAGAACAAAGAAGCGAAGCGAGACTTATTCCAATTCGGCTCCGAAATAACCAGTTCACCTCTGACAAGCAAGTACATGTAAATAACATCATCAAAAACCCTGCCAAAGTGTTTGTTGGTCACGGCCTTTGCTCAATGATACCTAAACCCACTGTGCCAGTTCAACGCTTTTACTGGCTGCGACCCTCTAAACACACCCCAAGCTACAGCCCACTTCACCTAATTACCCGCGACAGGGACAGCTAAAAGTCACTAAACGACAACAACACACCACCCGCGTCACCAATCGCGTCCAGTCCCATTTTTGATTTTGTAGCTGTACAACTCACGACTAAAAATCCTTTGACGTCGCGGACGGTTTCCTAACCTCAAAAGCGATTTATACACATCCTACACGGACGCAACATACGATCCTCTTGAGCGAAACGAAAAAATAATACACAATGATAGCCCCTCGTGGCGGCGCAAGGCGCACTGAAGTTGAAGAACCGCAAGCTATCAATATTCTGGGTGTTCGTGGTCGGTAAGTCTGGTTGCGCATAACAGATTGCGAGATCCCCATGATGCGACTCAATAAACAAGTGCTAATTTATCTGTAGAAAAACTGGCGCAGAGTTGAGAGACACAGGCAATCGCGACGAACATGGCATGCAACCTTTGGACGACCTCTCCTCTTCACCCGAAAGAGAAACATCGCCTACACCAAGATTCGACGACGACGAAGAAGATGAAGAAGATGACGACCAAGGCAGTGAAGATATGGATATTGAAACAAGTCCGCTCGCTGTAGCTTAATGTAACGAAACTCATGGACTAACACCACTCTAGGCTTTGGGCCAGGTCCTCAGACTGTGCTTAGGAAAAGCATGATCCCTCTACCTCGAAGTCGGTCGCCAATAAAGACTGGAATGATGTCTTCTCCTCGACGAAATCCGAATCTCGAACACCTCTCTTCGCCAAGTCGATCGCCCGCCCGATCACCTGTCCCGAAAGATCGCGATAATACCGTGACCAGGAAAATCGATTTTGGATCAAAGTCCACAGGGCGTGGAAAGCCTGCGACGAACGGGACCAATGGCACACTTCACGAGGACGAGGACGAGGACGAAGACGAGGAAGATGAAGAGGAAGAGATGGACGGCGCGCCTGAGGGCGGCGATGGTGAGGTGGAGGACGACATGGAACTACTCAACGAGTCGCTGCAACTAGTAGAAGATATGGGCGGGCATTCTTCAGAGCACGGCTCCGAACCAGAATCTGAATCCGAACCCGAGCCTGCACCTGCGCCTGTACCCAAGGCCGCCAAAGCAACAACCAAATCCAACCAAGCAAAAGCAGACGCAAGTTCTAAAAAGCCAGGGCGGCGCGGAAGACCACCGAAAGCGAAAGCAGTCGAAGAAGAACCTGTCGAGGAGGAACACAGCGAGGAAGAGCCAGAAGAGCCAGAAGAGCCAGAAGAGCCAGAAGAGCCAGAAGAGCCCCGAGTAGTCGCCAAACCCGCCAAAGGCCGACCCGGACGGAAACCCAAAAATGCAGCTCAACCGAAGGAGTCTAAGGTACCTCCATCACGGAAACGGCCAGCGCAGGAGGTTGAAGAGAATAAAGAGCAGGAAAACGAAGAGTCAGAGCAAGAACAAGACCAAGAAGAGTCACCGAGACAGGTCAAGAAACAACGAACCGAGGCTCCTCACCCGTCAAAACCAGCCAAGCCAGCACCGATAAACACTGCGCCAACAGCAGTAACAAAAAAACCGAGAGGGCGACCTGGACGAAAGCCCCAAGTGCAAGCGGCTGCGGATGCTGCGGACGACGTTGGAGAGACATCATTCGCAGCGCTTCAACGCGGACCTCCTTTGCCCAAAAAGCGTGGTCTTGTCTCCGTTCGCCACGACGCCGACGAGGTTCATACAACAAGATCTGGACGACACTCGTTCAAACCACTCAGCTGGTGGGCAGGCGACAAGGTGGTTCAGGAAGAGGAAGAATTTAAGGACGTTTCTGGTCGCGATCGCTTCGTGCTCTCAACTATCAAAGAGGTCATCCGTGCTCCTGTAGAGGAAGTGCGCGCCAAGCCGTCAAAACCAAGAGGTCGTCCCAGCAAGACAAAATCAAAAGCTACGAGACAGGTTGAAACCGTTGAGCCTGAAGATTGGGAGCTTGATCCCGGTACTGTCAACGGCGAAGTGATCCTATGGGACCCCGAGCACGAGAAGAATCCTCCCGGCGACGAAGAGCCAGTGGAAGTGATGGATGACCGAATCGCGATATCAGGCCCGGCAGTTCAAACCCGCGACGTCCAAGGTGTATCTTTCCGCATGGCCAAAACGCTCACAACGCCCTTTATGGGTGCAGGTGTCGTTGATCTACCTGCTGGTTCAGAGAAACGGCCCAAGAATTCGCGCAAGATGCATATGGCATTCTTTGTGCATACTGGAAAGGTCCTTGTTACTGTGAATGAGGCCTCGTTCCGTCTCAGTGCTGGAGGCATGTGGTTCGTCCCCAGAGGTATGTCCCCCCTAATCCTTTTTCAATTTTCCATTTTGTTAACGATGAATAGGAAACTACTACAGCATAACAAACGATTACGATACAGACTCGCGGATCTTCTTTACTCAAGGATGCGAGATAGCAGCTCAACCCACAGAACCAGATCAGTTACAGATGTCCATGATGGCCTGATAGTGGCAACGTCCATGATACCTTTGGAAGTATATAAACGGTTGCGCAACTTGTTCCAATTTGTAGCGCAAACCAAAACTACTCTTGTTGGGGCATTTTTTAAGAGGGCATTTCTTTGTGGAAGACCTAAAGGGCTTGGTTCATTGTGCTAAAGTTTCTCTCTAGGAGAGTCTTGTTGGCCGGCTTCATGATTTATGCGCGGTTAGGGAAGGGGCGCGTTGAGTTTGTTGTATACCATTCATGAGATGAAATTTCAACGCAGAATTGTTGCAATTACAGAGTGTGCTGTTTAATCCGCCTTCAAGTCACCCAAGTTATGAGTTATTAGAGATACCGACAGCTGACAACAGAGTGACAATCACGTATCTTGGAAAAGACCCAATATCAAGGTGATATTACACCATCTTCGCGATATACGACCAACGCAATGCGCTCGATTCCAGGAGCAACAGGAAATGAGGCCGAAACTTGAGGTAAATTATATAAATGGCTAAACTATTCCATCTCTTATGATACCAGATAGATCCTCTGGTCTAAAATTCCTCGCTAAGAAGCTTCTTTAGGGCAATCATCTCCTCATCCCACTTGGCTATCTTAACTTGGCTGGCTTCAAGCTTGCGGAGCAAAAATGTGATGCGCCCAGCGGTCTCCCCTGGCTGTCGAGGCATGGTACCTAGCAATGCTAGCTCGTTCTCAACCTTCTCAATTGAACGAGCCTCGGCTTTGCACGCGTCGTTAAGGGTATCATAATCCATCTTGGCGCTGAGTACGCGGTCCTGGAGGAGAACAGAGAATGCGGCTTGGTGCAGCGGCTTGCTGGCTGTGATGGTCATCGGGCGGCCCTGATGAGTTTTAACTGCAATAAGCTCCGTACTGACGAGGCTGTCGATAGCAGCATCGGCATTGGAGCCAGCAGGAGCGGCGGAGGAAAATGGAGTAGAGAGGATGACTTCGTTGTAACGTAGCTTCGGGTTTTTCGCAAGAGATTTAACAAGGTGCCAGGCCTGTTGAGAAGAGAAGTTCTTGCCGTCGATATCGGACGGTTTGCCAAGAAGGAAGATTCGCACGATGTCGGTGGCTGTCTCGGATACAATCTCGTCCACAGCCTGCTTGGGAGACTGGCCGGTACGAAGGCGTCGAGCAAGGAACTCCAAGTCTGTGAGGCGACCACCGAGTGTTCCAATGCATTGATCAAGTTCCCGCATATTGGTACGCGGAATGGGTGCTTTCGCTGGTGGTGCGTCGTCACCCAATTCCTTTCGTGCCTTTTCATCATCTGCCAGCTGATCCTTTACGCGACTGAGAACAAACTTCCTGGCCACTTCAGGTGCGAGATCGCCAAGGGAAACGGTACGGAAAATTCGATCAGGGAGTGCCTTGTCAAGAGGTTTCGAGTAGGCTGTGTCTGTGGTAAGGAAGATGACATGAGCAATATTGTTCTGCACTACAGTGGCTGCCCACTCGGCGATCTTGTCGTAAATGATGCTATTTTCCTCGCCTTTGTGGAGAAAGTTATCGACAACAACGACAGGTCTGCGCTCTGGGTGGGCTTCTAGCCATGCATCCTCGGACAGTTTGTAGTCGCTATCTTTCTTACTGCGAGAAGAGACAGCAACATCCTTGAGGGCGCCGGTGGTGGTCTGCGTGATCTTGTTCAGTTGAGACTCGAGAGTCTCAGAGAAGCCCGCCTTGACACCAGTGGTGCTCTGCACAGCAAGGTCAATCATACTGCTGATGTTGTTTGCCCAGGAAAAGACGGGACGGTAGCCAACAGCCATTGCTAGATGCTTGATGGTGCCGGCCTCTCCTCTAGCCTCAACAATACGCCTGCAATCAACCTTGAGCACATTCTTTCGACCTTCCAGAGCCTGATCCATGACCATCTCAACCTTTCCAGAGCCTTTGGGTCCTGTGATGACGATAAAAGTGTCTGAGGTTTCATCAAGCCAGCCTTGCACTGCAACAATTGCGTCTCGCCTGTGGTTCCAGACCTCCTCGAGGCCGTCACCATTCTTCGATTTATGTGATAGTCCAAGGTTGCCCGATTGCTTCTTGAACCACTTGTAAATACGCGAATCCTTGAACTCTAACGAGTGTTGTATATGAAGCTTGATGAAGAATTCTCGGATCGGGTCAAAGATTAGTACTGAAAGACCAGCGATCAGTGCTGCAACAACAGGGACGACAATTCGAGGATGGTTGCTCAACCAGTTCCATATGCTGTGGGCCTTGACACGCTTCTCGAAAGAAAGACGAAGTTTGGTGCCTTTGGTGCCACCTCCCAATATCTCGTTCACGATGAAGCCATGCATACAATTGCGGGCTGTAATCGCATCCCTTGTCACAGGGAATTGGATGTGGGCATATCGCGGTGTGATCTTTGAGTCGGTTGGTTGAGGGACGATATCAGCAATTTTTCCGTATTTACGGAATAGAGTGTACAATGTCTCTTCAGGGAGCTCTTCTGGAGTTATACCAGGAGATGGAGGCACAAATTCGATCTTGACAAAGCTGGTAGGGTATCTGTACAGATCCTCTAGCCAAGGTGTGCCTTGAACAAGGCGAGCGTTTACGGGGCGAAAGATGGAAAACCATGGTTTTATCGGCTTTTCCCTCAACCGTTTGCCCAACTGAGCTTCAATCTCGGCAGGATCTATGTTGGCGTTATATTTGAATTTGACATAGGCGCCTCCGTCCTTTAGGCGTGGCAGGATCTCGGTGACTCGAATTGGTAGGTCTTCTGGGATTGCATTCTTGACAAGGCGGATAGGGTCTAGGGCTCCCAACGAAGATGTTTCGAATTGTTTGAGAAGGTCGGAGACGTCGTGATCTGATTTCCAAGGCCGCACAAGCACGCTACTCAGCTTGAGGGGAAATATGTTATCGAAGAAAAGGATGGCCTCATTAGAGTCCGTCGTGATGTGGCCGCTCTTATCGGCGCTGTCTTCTGAAGAAGCAATCGGAGGAACCGATGCAAGGTCTCCGGGGTTGGCAGTAGTGATCCAAGAGCGGTTTAGAGGTTGTCGTCGTATTGCGTTTTGATTAATCCGCTGCCGAAGAAGAAATGATGTTGCTGATCTTCTGGGTGCGAAGAGCGCTGCCCTAGCAAGGCCTCGGCTTGGGATCATGGTCTGAGGCGCGTTAGAAAACTCGACCTCCAGTCTAATAAGTTTAGTCTGGAGCGGCATAGACTGACCTGAGATTTCGTCTCCTATGCTCCTAGTAGTCAAATCTTCTACTGCCCCGAGGGCTCGATAACTCCCATTTCTGTGGGAGATTTGACCTGAGTGAGAAGGAGGAGGGGTTATGAAAGGCCTCTGTTTATTTTGTGGTGTGATAAATACCTACCTGGGTAGGTCAACTAGAGCTCTGTCGTGACTAGCTTCCCACAATGAGGTCATTGTTATATTGAGCTCTGGGTGTAAGAAAGAAAGGCCTGGCAATCCGGTCTAAAATAGCATAATCTGCCTCACTAATTTCGTCTTCCATGCTCTAACTAACAGTCAACTTTCCTGGTTCTCTGAGGGGAAGGTGCATTGAGGTGAAACAACTGACAACTGAGCAATGGAACCCACTCTTAGACACTCAGACACAAAGCAAGGAGTCCTTGTGAAGATCAACCCCACTAACCGCGGAGTAAAACGTGGGATGTTCTTGGGCAATAAGACTCGACAGACGGACAGATTAATGAGCATACTGCATGGGTAGCTAGTTATCGCTTGAGCACCAACTTTATAAACTATATCTCGATTCATGGATATACATAGCACGATCAGGTTCGACTTCAAGGAGACTTCTTGTTGTATTGTGTATGCCATGTTTTCTTTGAAGCAAGCGGGCACCCATACTAACAGCAGACTAACTCTAACGATAAGCAGTTCACAACGGTTGACCTCAGATTTTGACTCTACTAAAGATAGATTTTATTCAGTAAACATCGTAAACTCAATCCCTCCATTGCTTTTAAAAAGCCATGTTGGTTTGATTTAAATAAATTAGAATACATAATAAACGTTGACGTTGTTCACAGCTATCGTTATTGCATCGGAAGGACGGCAGATATTTCCCCCGCCACCTTGCAGCGGCATCTTGTGTCCAAATTTCGAAAACCTAATTAACCAACAGCTTTGCGCGCAGCACGAGACCCAAGTCAGATTATATCACTTGCATCTACCGTTGAACATACTCAACTCCAAATTCAACAAGACCAATCTTCGGTCAGGTTCATTCGCCACTGCAATTGCGACAAACGACTTCGTCTCTCATCAGTTAATTCCTGCCATTTGAACCACTTCAAGACATTCTGACTACTTCTTTTATCACTTACACAACATCGCAATGGGTTGGCTATGGTCTTCAACACCCTCCAAGGAGGAGAAAATATCGACACCAGTTGAGAACAACACACCTCCCACCACATCGGCGACCTCAGCACCCCCGCCATCTACATCCTCACCCTCTTCCAACTCAGATATCGACCCCGAAATCCAAAAATTCCTCGATCTCTTCGAGTCCGAAAAGAACAAGCCTACACCCACACAAGACGAGCAACAACAATCATCCTCCACGTTATCATGGCTCTCCATGAAGAAATCACCCCGCTCCACGGCTCCCACGCCCTCCGACATTCCTCCCCGCGACCCCCTCGCCGAAGCCCTCCTACCAACGGACATGTCCTGCCGACAGGCCTTTGATCAAGCGTGGAGCTGCAACGGCATGGGTGGCCAGTTTACCGCCGTGTACCGTTATGGAGAGATGCGCTCGTGCAGTGAGCACTGGGACGACTTCTGGTTCTGTATGCGAGTCAAGGGTTACTCTGGTGAACAGCGCGAGAGGGCGATTCGGGAGCACTACCGCGCCAAGGAGTTTACAAAGTATGGACCAGGGAAGCCAAGCAGTGAGGATGTGTGGGAGACCAGAGGGGAGAAAGTACCAGAAGGGTCATTTTTTAATCAGTCCATCGATGGATGAATGAATGGATCTATGACAGTTGTACTAATAGAATGAAACTATCCAACCCAATTTTGATGACATATGTACTGCTGAGCAGATAATCAGTCGATACCATCACGCCTTTAACTTTTCCTCAGGATACCATGCAAGTCGCCAGTCGCATAAGCCTCGATGACTACAGTGGTCTTTAGAGTGTGCAAGTTAAATAAGACTTACCTAAATTCAATCTTTTTTCCTAAGTTAAGATTTCGTCTCCCAAGGTTAGCTTTTCGTGTGAACAGAGGCCGGTGTGTTTTACGAAGATAGCTTGGTACAATTCAATCATGTCACAAAAGGAAGGCAAAAGTTTTATGAATGTATGATTCATTGATTCATTAAAGTACATAGACCACCTTAGCTTTTCATAACCGTAAAGTCGCATAAAAACAGAATAAAGGAAAATCTAATCTCATCATCCCATAAAAACGACTAGCCTCCGCATTGTATCCATGGATACATGACTGCTCTAGAAGTCGAGACTGATGTTATTGGGGTATCAAAGAATTTAGTCGACCTCCTCGACGGTGGGACCATCGTCACCACCGGCACCGGGGGCGGGGCCACCAGCACCAGGGAAGCCACCAGGGCCACCGGGCATGCCGGGCATGCCACCGGGAGCACCCTCACCACCAGCTCCGTAGAACTTCATCATGATGGGGTTGGCCTTGCCCTCGAGCTCCTTCTGGTGCTCCTCGTACTCCTCACGAGTAGCCTGCTGGTTGTCGTCGAGCCACTGGACGACCTTGTCAATCTCGGCAGTGAGGGTCTCCTTGTCGGAAGCCTCAATCTTCTCCTCGACCTTGGGGTCGGAGAGAGTGTTGCGGAGAGAGTAGGCGTAAGACTCAAGACCGTTCTTGGCAGCGACACGCTTGCCCTCGGCCTCGTCCTCCTCCTTGTACTTCTCAGCATCGTTGAGCATGCGCTCGATCTCCTCCTTGGACAGGCGGCCCTTGTCGTTGGTGATGACAATCTTGTTGGACTTTCCGGTGCCCTTCTCGACGGCGGAAACGTTCATGATACCGTTGGCATCAAGATCGAAAGTGACCTCAATCTGGGGAACACCACGGGGAGCAGGGGGGATACCAGTGAGCTCGAACTTGCCCATAAGGTTGTTGTCCTTGGTGCGCTGACGCTCACCCTCGTAGACCTGGATAAGGACACCAGGCTGGTTGTCGGAGAAGGTAGAGAAGACCTCAGACTTCTTGGTGGGGATGGTGGTGTTGCGGGGGATAAGCTTGGTCATCATACCACCAGCGGTCTCAATACCGAGAGAGAGAGGGGCGACATCCAGAAGGAGGATCTCGTTGGTGGCCTTGCTGGAGGTGTCACCAGAGAGAATGGCAGCCTGGACAGCGGCACCGTAGGCAACAGCCTCATCGGGGTTGATGGACTTGTTGGGCTCCTTTCCGTTGAAGTAGTCGGTGATGAGCTTCTGGACACGGGGGATACGGGTAGATCCACCGACGAGGACGATCTCGTGGACAAGGGACTTGTCGATCTTGGCGTCGGTAAGGACACGGTCGACAGGCTGGATAGTGGATCGGAAGAGATCCTGGCAGAGCTCCTCGAAACGAGCACGGGTGATGGATGTGTAGAAGTCAATACCCTCGAAGAGAGAGTCGATCTCAATGGAGGTCTGAGCGGAAGAAGAGAGAGTTCGCTTGGCACGTTCACAAGCGGTTCGAAGACGTCGGAGAGCACGGACGTTGGTGCTAAGATCCTTCTTATGTTTTCGCTTGAACTCGTTGACGAAGTGGTTAACGAGACGGTTATCGAAATCTTCACCACCCAAGTGAGTGTCACCGGCGGTAGACTTGACCTCGAAGATACCCTCCTCAATGGTGAGGAGAGAGACATCGAAG
This sequence comes from Fusarium praegraminearum, assembly GCA_002093855.1. Taxonomy (NCBI): domain Eukaryota; kingdom Fungi; phylum Ascomycota; class Sordariomycetes; order Hypocreales; family Nectriaceae; genus Fusarium; species Fusarium praegraminearum. The sequence goes on along the minus strand of LXHY01000126.1, from coordinate 285,485 downwards.
GTACCACCACCAAGATCGAAGATGAGGACGTTGCGCTCACCCTCAACCTTCTTGTCGAGACCGTAAGCAATGGCGGCAGCGGTAGGCTCGTTGATGATTCGGAGAACGTTGAGACCGGCGATGAGACCGGCATCCTTGGTAGCCTGACGCTGAGAGTCATTGAAGTAGGCAGGGACGGTGACAACGGCGTTGTTGACAGTCTCGCCGAGGTAAGACTCAGCAGTCTCACGCATCTTGGTGAGGATCATGGCGGAGATCTCCTCGGGGGTGAAGGTCTTCTTCTCACCCTTGAACTCAACCTCGATGACGGGCTTGCCAGCCTTGTCGATGATTGTGAAGGGGAAGTGCTTCATATCGGCCTGGACCTCAGCATCGGCGAACTTGCGACCGATCAATCGCTTGGCGTCGAAGACGGTGTTCTGGGGGTTCATGGCGACCTGGTTCTTGGCGGCATCACCAATCAGACGCTCGGTGTCGGTGAAACCGACGAATGAGGGGGTAGTTCGGTTACCCTGGTCGTTGGCGATGATATCGCATCTGGGGTAAAAGTTAGCGTCGATGTTCAAGCGAGAGACATTTAGATCCTAGGGTGACAGGATATGAAATATGAAAAGACTTACCGATCCTCACGGAAGATACCCACGCAAGAGTACGTGGTACCCAAATCGATACCGACGGCGGGACCCATATTGTGTGATTTGTGTGGTTTGATGTGTAGAATGTGTTTGAGAGATTAAGGAGAAGAAAAGAAAAAGAAAACGCGGTTTGCTTCAAAGGGAGATCGTGGTATTTGAAGGCTTTTGAGGGGTATTGATTTGTGTTGATGAAGATGGAGAGAAGGATAGAAGCAAGAGCAGTTGCGCAAAGCATCTAAATAAAGGCGGGTGCCAAGGTTCGATGCGGTTCTGCGCTGTTCCAAAGGAGCCCACTTTGGAGAGCTTCTCGATAGTTGCAGGGGCGTCTACCGCTTTCTGGGCGCTGCTAGGCTTTGGTGGGGGGTGTGCCTGGAGGGGCAAAGCCGCATGGGGGGGTCTGAAGAAGCGTCTAGCAGCTGTTTGCACCTGGCAGATCTGGGTTTGCTCCACTAAAAAAACTGCAATGTGCGACCCGTAGCCTGGTCTCCTAGACGATGGGCGAAGAGATGGATCTCGAATCGTTTCTGGCTGCTTCTTGGAGGCGAGTGAGTGATTGATTGTTTGGCGAAACCAGCAGATTCTGCACATGTCTACTACCTGCTAGAAGTTTCGTGTTTATTTCCGTGGCTTCCGTCTATCTTTGTTTAGCTTTCTTTCCTCTCTCTGCTTCGCTCCCATCTCACTGATGTCATGTCCTCATAAACTTTTTGCTTCCCAAAATTTCCATCGCGGGGCATCCGAGCCAGGGTGAGCAAGCTCAAAGTCTAGAGTACTTGTCCGTCGGCGTTGAACCCCACCGGTGCAAATGTAACTCGATACTTTGCCCCACCAACCGACCTCATGTTGGACGGACAGCTTCTGCCCCTCCTTTAACTGGCGTTGCACTTTTTCACTGTCGCTCTTCTCTCCCTGGGGTTTAGCACTGAGAAAACTCTAGGTTGCCTCTCCATCACGGAACGTCATTAGATGATTTGGGGTTCTTTTTCTGTGGCGATTGATTGAAATTTTCTGATAGTCTAACTAGCAGTGAATAGATTGTATGCTAATGCTATTTTCTGTCTTGATGATAGTCGACATCGAATACATTGTGCTGAACATGGATGCCTTGCCTTGCCTTGTTTGTCTTGTCTTGGTGTCCAACAATGGAAACAATGCGCTGGCTACCGCTACTTTGGACGTATCAAGTGATTGGATTAGATATATTAGGTGCATTCCGATGCAGGCGGCCTGGCATTTCTGCTTGGTATTGGGTTGGACCTGATGGTTGGTTACACATGTCCACGTAGCTCATGGCTTTACTGTCTGTGATATAGACCTGCATGAATCTTGGATCACTCTTGTAGGTAGTAGGCAGGTATTATTGTACTCTGTTCAGGTAGAGATGGGAATACTGTTGCCGATTGACTCCCCAGCCTCTCTCTCATATGATTACTGTTGACTAGACCAACCTCGTGTTATCAGTTATACCATCTCGGTCATCTTTGGGTTGAAATCACTGTCAGTAAGACCTTTACGGTTAACCCAAACGTCAATTGACTTCAGCTTTAATTCTGACAAAGTCCGGATGTCAATTGAATGGATCTCACATCACCCGTCTTGACTAACCCCATTGTTTTTACTCCGAAGTGGATCAATATCTCCATGCTCTTCTTCTGTTGTTGTCTTTTCGTCTCGCTACGGGAAATGGTATCACTTTCTGTTCCTAGTGCTTCCACGACTCTCTGTGCATCCACTTGGGCTCTGGCAGGGCCCAGGGCTGAGGCGTGGCGTAGTTGTAACCGGAAGGTTCCCATGTACCCAATTTTGCTTACCTGGGGTGTCTTGTCTGTCTATCTGTCTATCAGGCAACCGATGGAGCCCCTGAGGTCATTTGTTGACGTTGGGTTGGTTCGGTTTGTCGTTTGAGGTTTGAGGTTTGAAGTTTTGTGGTTGGTTTTTTTTGGGTTTCACTGCGGCAGCCTCTTTTCATTAAGGCGCCAACTAAAACAACGATTCGTGTACCTTACAGACCACAGCTGGCAGTGAACAAAGTCTGACAGTAACAATCCACCTGTGACTGTGCCTATGTAATGATTCCATAAATTTACCTGCATTTGCCTCATCTTGACGTCTTCTTTGTTCTTCCTCCTTCTCTCTCTTTACGGGGCCAACTCTTCTTGCCTCCCGGCTTCTAATCCTTGTCGGAGGCGACTCAACTCCAAACTGTTGGAGAGCATGTGGGGCCCCATGTCGTGATCAGCTCCATATAAACGGCTCCCCCTGCGTTCGGCCGTTTAATTGGACGGTTGGGCTTTGGCTTCTCGCTTGCCTCTACCCTGGAGCTTCGATTTGAAGCGACGGATTGTCCATCACGATGAGAAACTTCCAAGTCTGTCGATTCTACTGCATGTTGTGCCTTGCACTAGTATGCGTTAGATTACGGTGGGATGGCGTACACACCATTATTTCCCGTCCCTAGGCGTTGAACCTGTCGGATGTCATGGCTCACTTCCGAGTGTTGACTAAACTGAAGCTATCGCCATCTATCTACACTCAAAAAGTACATCTGTGATTGTCCCAAGTAGAAGGCAATGAAAGCGGTCAAATAGACCCTTCCTAAGCAGGAGTTGGGTCATGTAACCGCTTTCATTATTGATATCCAAAGATATATAGACTTTTGGAAAATAAACGGGCAGCTCAACATAGCAAGCTCACGACTATCTGCATGTCTGACCGTTGTAAACATGGATCTGCTCGAACCTGCCCTGGAACACGATAAAAATAAACTACATAAACCCGACAAGATTCTAGAACATTTCCCGTTCAAAGAAACTCTCTGAAACCCCACACACCCATCGCCGCCAGGCTCTTCCTTCATGCGCGAATCAATGCCCGGCCACAAATCCTGGCAGATCATCCTCTTCAATCATCACCATTGACTTGTCCGCCATCCTCGAACTCGTCTCCGTAGCAGACCCACCCAAAAATCCATTCCAGATCTTTTGTATCACATTATCAGTACCCTTCAACTTACTCCCTTTCAAAGCCTCCTCGTCCCCTTCGCCCACCGTCAGCAACACCTTCTTCGCAGCAGGGAACCCGTCAACGACATGCCACAAGCATCCAAACACCTGGTCACTTTCCTGTTCCGCATAGCCCAGTTCTGAAAGCACGCATGCCAGATGCTTAACCCTGTGCGTGTCTTCACGGCGTAGGAAGTACACCATGGCCGAGTTGAACCCGTAGATATCGTACGCTTCTAGCTCGCCGGCGAGGTAGACACAGTCGAGGTTGAAATTGAACCAGACGCGTGGCGGCGCAGACACTGGTGTATCGGAGAGGAGCTTCGAAATACGCCATCCAAAAGCAAGCTCGTAGTGATCCAGAGCCAAGTAGCGCGACTCGCGGTTGATGTGTAGCAGCACAGGTACTGATCTACCCCGTGACCGCTGATTCAACTCATGGCGTCTTTGGTCCAGGCGTTCATCACGCTGGATACAGCATACGACAACGATGCGGGGTTGGATAAGGAACGACCAAATTCGGAGGCGTAATTCAGGTGGAAGTTCTGCGAACCGAGGAAACGCGGTGAGTGTCGATGGTGATTTGGAGCGTGAAGACAGGCCATCGTCAAAAGTGCGAAATTCGAGCCAAAATCTTGGATTGGGACTTTGCTCATCTTCAACTTCGATATCGCTCATGGTGATGGTGGGTTGAGAACAGACGTGGTGATCAATTGACTAAAGGACAGGTATGGTATAACACGATACAACAATTATGTATGACGAAGGCGTTTATAAACTTATGAAGATAGGTACTTGATAGTTGGCGGGGTTAAAGAGAAGACGAAACAAAGGCGCATTCATGTTTTACCGCCAGATTTACTTGAGTAGAGTCGAAGCCAATGTCAGGCGATTGACTATTACCGGACTTACACTACCCCAGCTAATCACTCCGAATACGTACGTGGTACGTGATTCGTGATTCGTCGATACAACTGTTCGTCCTATCGCCAGAAAAAAGGTATGCTGCCCAATGTCACATACGCACATCAATCCTTGGAATTGGTTCGCTGTTGTAAACATGACAGTTTGTTGCTCTTCCATTTCAGCTGTCTTGCTCAAATAAGGATATGGCAGATCTTGAGGCGACATCGATGGGACTGGAGAAAAGACGTAATACTGGCATGTGCTTTGATATCTATTCGCTTGGGGTATATGCAGATTCTAAATACTAAAAAAACATAATTATTTCTATACTCCTCGTCCAGATCGCCCGTTATCTTGTGCACACCAAAAGGTTAGACCTGCTGCGAACATTGCAACTGCCTTGAGGCGTTGGCGTTCTCATCAGAGGCTGCACTCTCCGACCATGCTCCGCTATGCGAGCTGTTAAGCCTGTAGGCATTCTTCTCAATCCCGAAATGCTCCTGGCCACGTAGCAGTTTGAGAAGATAAGACCCCTTTACAATAATATCTGTAGGGCCATCCTCCCCAGGAGGACCCTGACCAAGTTTGACGTTTCCGATACACCATGAGAGAGGGAATGACTGCTCGGAAGTTAGTTTTCGTCCAATAGAGTGAGGAATACGAATAACCTACCAGGGCAACAATGGGAGTGACGGCGACAAATGCCCACACAACACCCATCTTGGCTTGCTCGCTTGCTTCAACTCCTTTGGATCCAGCATGGCTGAATTCTCCACCACTAGAGCCAAGCCCAGAAGTGTTATTGAACACAGCAGACATAATAGTCAACCCAACGGTTCCACCAAAAGGGATGGCGACTGCCATGAGCCCGATGACCGAAGCCCGCAAGTTACGAAAGAGACCAATGCCGTGAAGTGGCGAAGCCATAAAGCGCATGCCGCTTCCACAACCAACAAGAGCCATCATACCGTAGATAACACTCACTCTATCGGCCCAGATCGCCCACGCTAGGACAACCAAGCCCACTGATTCAGTAAGTGTTCCTAGAAACACAGAAGGAAACGTCATGCGAGGCCAGCGGTTACACATGAAGGAACAAATGTATACACCAACTGTGGAAAGGTCAGCAAACCATCTAGTATGGACATAAACCCAATTAACGAACCTCCAAGTCCTGGAACAAAGTAGAGAAGTTGCACACCGGCTTCATCAGAGTCATAACCCTGAAATAATGGTTAATGTCGACTTCGTGTGGCATGATATGAATAAACTTACCCGCACAGCGATGAAGTAGATGTTGCAGAAATAGAGCACCTAAAGAGGTCAGAACGAGAATTCAGGAAGCAATACGTCCAACTTACTGCGTACATGCCGACTCCAGTAGCACACTCGCAATAGAAGAGAAGACCAATATCTCGATTTGAGATCAGCTCCCAAGGAATCATTGCCCTTTGCCAAGGCATCTTCTCAGCTACCATGTTTCCGGGGGCAAGAAGGTACTCCCAGTAACAAAAGGCACCAGCAAAGATGATACCAAGAACCAGGGGAACAATAACAGCCGGCGAAGACCAAGGATATGTCGCTCCACCCCAGGTCATAGCAAGGATAACAAGTCCAAAGCCGAGAATGAACAGAAGCTGGCCACCGAAATCAACCGTTTTAAGTCGTGCGATGAACTTGGTCCGCCTTCCAGTCTCAGTTGTCTCATTGAGCTCGGGAATAGGCTGGGGACCGAGGAGCTCCTTGCGCAGAACAAAGAAGGCGACGATGAGGGCGAGGACAGCAATAGGTAGATTGATACCAAAGCACCATCTCCAGTCGGCTCTAGTAAGGTATCCTAGTTCTTGTCAGCCGTGTTCGTCTAAATCTGACGATATTGAGCAAATCTACCTCCAATGACGGGACCAAGCCCGTATGAAATACCACCAACAAGTGAGAAGATGGCCCAATTCTTTGCATTTTCCTGTAAGGAGACCTTATCGGCAAGAATAGTGCGAACAACAACATTCAACCCAGCTGCAGCGAGGCCCTGAAATCCGCGACCCAGAAGAAGAACCGGGAAAGCAGTGGTGGGAGCTCCAGTACAGAGAGCACTGCCAATAAGCATGAGAATAATGGCGGCATTCAATGATGTATTGCGACCAAAGACATCAGCCATCTGACTCCAGAAGGGGATAAAGGCTGCCGAGGTGAGATTAAAGGCAGAGACGATCCAATTGAGTTGAGAAATCTCTCCAAAGTCACCAGCAATCCACGGGAGGGCACTTGCAATGCTGTGGAACTCGGGTTAGCTCAATCAAGAGGTTACTGGGTCTCTTTCATACATTGTCGAGTCAAGAGATTGTAGGGCAAAAGGCGCCATGAGGCCGATGATGATCTTCCATCGGTATACTCTTGCTGCCTTCTTCTCTGATGCACACGAAGCGCATTTTGCGTGCGTGGACTCATAAGCATCCATATGCCGACAATGTGGTTGTTCCTTGTTGGCGTCGTGTTGCGTCTGTTGCATCTCGATTGGAGTGGAGGGAAGTTGTGTCTTTTCGCGGTCTTGTTTGGCCTTGATGGCCTTTTTAACCAGCGATATCATGATGTTAACACAAAAGTATTGCGATATGAAAATAAGCCAGGTCAGTTCAAGTATAGAGCTTCTCTTCGAAGTGTAGCTGTGTCCAAGCACTGGTATGGCGTTTGATACAGAAACTGGGAACAGAGATCGGGAGCAGAACACAATGTATTTATCTCTTGGAGCCTCCATAGTGAGGTCTTTCTCCCTGTCAACTCATAGTTACAGCTTGTGTATTTTCGTATGTTCAATACGGGGCGACCAGGCGAAGCAAGTCGATCGTCTCTATGAACGGGATAACTCGAATGGCATTTCCCATTCTGGATGAGAATGGAGCATGAGAGCCAATAAAAACACGGGCATCGTTAATTTGCGGTCAGATTGTCTATCCGTGGATGTTACAGTTTATTTGATGCGAGCCTTGTAGGGCAGTGTTTTCGACAAGACCCTTGGATTGTCTCGAAAGGCTTTCCCGTTCCAGTTAGTACGGCAGTCCGAACTAAGTTAGGCTGACAGCATTCGTGCTGACAGCTCGAATGAACTGCTGAAATAAGAGAAGGCTCCATCACTAACAGGGGCGCTGAGCCCTGGCAATAGCGGCCAAGAGCCTCATTAAAGTTGTGACAGGACCGAAAACGAAACACGAATTCATTGAGCGAAAGAGATTTTTATGGGTTGAGTAATAGGCGATGGCATATCCTTGAATGACGTAGAAGCGAGTGCTACAGTCAAGATGTATGCCGTGATGGGGATAAAGTGAATGGCTTTTTAAGGACTTCTAGGGACTATTTATCCAGTTCTAGATATGTGAAGAAAGGAGATAATAAATTGAACACTCCAACAGATGTTCTGAGACGAGAGTAACATTAAACAAATTCTATACTTCCTGCTGTTGGGGTTTTGGGTTAATTTATAAATCATCGTCCTTGATACTTCCTCCAAGGACCCTTGAAGATACAATGATTCGCAATTGCCCCACACTTTGAAAGCTAGGTGCTCTCCACTACAAGAACCACAGTTTCGGGGCATGGTTAGAGGTACCCATGACGAAATCGTGGAACCTCTGCCTTATCTTGGTCAACACGGCTCTCATTTGCTATCGTCCCTTGGACCGAACCGAGATGGGCCTTGGCTTTCATCCATTGCTATACCCGTTACAAAGCCATGTTTTCATTTTCAGTCAGTACTGTATCCGTACAGCACAGTCGCAATAAACAACCGGCTCCTTTAGCCCTCGGGAATGCCAAGAGACGGAATATCATCTGCCTGCTGACCCTATTCTGGATTGTCATTCGCTCATGGCATGCGGTGCCTAGAAGACCGACACAAAGACGTCACAATCACAGGCAGTGAAGTATGTTTTTCGTGGCGTGCGCTTGCTTGTTCACACTGGCATCAAGAGAACAGGTCTGCTATCTAAGGGAAGATATCTCAATGCTCAGTGAAGAATTCAACCCAACAGAGAAACCATTAAGTCCTTTCGAGGGTATAGCAATGATGTAAGAAGCGCCTCACCAATCATAGTCAGCCCATACTTGAAGTGTGGCACATGATGTTTCTACGGGCCGCCCCTTCTAGCTCTCAGGTCCCAAAAGCACATGAAAGACTCCAGGCTGCCCATTAGACTGCCGCACCCGCCTGACGCTTGAGAGCACTCACACGCCGAGGGAAAAATAATTCGGCGGCACAGCAGTGAATTCCCCTCATCTTGATGGCAGACAGTAATCTGGCGGTTGGAGCTCATGTGTAGAAAGGTAGAAGACTTTGCCGGACACTCTCCGTTATGGATTTATAGAAACATCAACGATTTACAGTATCCAGCCACTCAGAAGCAGTCTATATACCCCAAACTACTAGTATTCTCGAGAGTGGATCCGCTTCGCTCTAGGTCTCGATTTATCAAGTCTACTTTGTCGTCACAGCTGCGTCTGGCAACCATATCCTGAACATCCCGTCGTCCGAAATCCCAGCTTTATCACTTCCAATTCTCGGGAAACGTCCGTAACGGTAACGCACATACTCAAAACGGACAGAACATTTCGTGGCGAACGCTTCGCACCTACTTCGCTTCTACCGGCCACTCGGTTATTCTTCCAAGACACCTTACTGGGTAGCCTCATTCATATCATCCCGGCTGCATGCTCTTATAACCACTGCGTTACGGTCTCCAGATTCGGCACCGATTTCATTCTTACCGGCTCGTGTTATTCGGGGAATTCTCGCTTTCTTGAACCAAATCGCGTATCTCACTCTCGGTAAGTTCCTACGCCTATCCCAGTCTACCTTGATGCTCCTTGAACCCACCATTCGGCACTGAGAACGTCTTGTGTCGGGCTTGCGGAAAAGTTTCATCACTGCCAACTCTTGCTCCAAGTCCTTCTGCCCTATCATACTCCCCGGCTCGCTTCATCCTGGGCTCTTTTCCGGAGTCTCGGCTACCCCAATCAACTACACATAGAGGACAAGGGTGAAGTGCAGCGTAAAGGGTGTGTACACTATGGGGTGTATGGAGGGTCCACTTGACTCTTGTCTAAGTCAGCCAGGTCACAATGCTCTGCTTATATCAGAGCCATATGCCCTCTCGTTTGGGTCGCCCTGGTCTATGTTATCAATCTTCTATTCCTTCTTATCTAAAAACCATTCCATCTATGCCATATTACTGCCCTAAACAAGACTGTCACTACTTCTATCGAACCGCTCTTCGCGGACTCAACGTTAGCACAAGCGTGTCACCTATCTACGACTAGACTTCGTTCCCAATATTTCATACTAACACCATGACTCAAGTCCGGACCTTTACTCCTCCTCAGTCTCTTGGAGAGAGACTCTCTGACCCATCTTCTGCGCCAACATCTGCCGGTATCTCAGTTCCTCGGACTCTTCCTGACATCCCTGAGCTGGCTCAACCTCGACGAGCTTCTCCACCAAGACTCAGCGGCGACTACAAACGCTATCCAATGGCCGACGAATCAAAGAAAGACGGTGGTATCACCTTTGCTGGCCAGGACAAGCTGCCGAAGCTGCCCATTCCAGAGCTAGAATCCAGCTGCAAGAAATATCTAGAAGCTCTCAAGCCACTTCAAACGGTTCGCGAACATGCACAAACACAGTATGCGGTGAACGAGTTTCTTAAAGGCGACGGCCCTGAACTACATGAGAAATTGAAGGCATATGCTGAGGGGAAGACAAGTTACATCGAGCAGTTTTGTAAGTTACAAATCGAATTTCACTCAACAGCCAGATGTTAACATTCACAGGGTACGACTCGTATCTTAACTTTGACAACCCTGTTGTGCTCAACCTGAATCCCTTCTTTCTTTTAGAAGATGACCCGACTCCTGCTCGTAATGACCAGGTCACCCGCGCCGCTTCTTTGGTCGTTTCCTCTCTTGAATTTGTCCGTGCTGTGCGCAAAGAAGAACTTGCACCAGACAAGGTCAAGGGAACCCCCCTTTGCATGTACCAATTCTCGAGACTATTTGGTACTGCTCGTGTGCCCACCGAGGAAGGTTGTCAAATCGAGCAAGATCCTGAATCGAAGCACATTGTTGTTATGTGTCACGGCCAGTTCTACTGGTTCGACGTACTAGACGACAACTCAGATGTCATCATGAGCGAAAAAGACATCACCATCAACTTACAGACCATTGTCGATGATGCGACCCAAGTTCCTATCCAGGACGCTGCAAAGGGAGCTCTGGGAGTACTGAGTACCGAGAACCGTAAGGTCTGGTCCGGTCTTCGAGATGTTTTGACCAGTGAACCAGGTTCTAACAACGCAGATTCTCTGGGTATTGTAGACAGTGCTCTCTTTGTTCTTTGCCTGGACTATGCAGAACCGACGGATGCCGCAGCCCTCTGCCAAAATATGCTTTGCGGTACTAGTGAGATCGAGAAGGGTGTTCAAATCGGCACTTGCACCAACCGATGGTACGACAAGCTTCAGATCATCGTCTGCAAGAACGGAAGTGCTGGCATCAATTTCGAGCACACTGGTGTGGATGGTCACACAGTTCTGCGCTTCGCTAGCGACGTTTATACCGATACCATTCTTCGGTTCGCCCGCACTATCAACGGCATGGCGCCTTCGCTCTGGGCTTCTTCTAGTCCAGATCCCTCAAAACGTGACCCCGAGAGCTTTGGCGATGTCAGTGTTACCCCGCGAAAGTTGGAGTGGGATATGATTCCTGAGCTCAGTGTTGCTGTCCGCTTTGCCGAGACTCGTCTAGCCGATTTGATCGAGCAGAACGAGTTTCAAACACTAGACTTCAGCCACTATGGCAAGAATTTCATTACCTCCATGGGGTTCTCTCCTGATGCATTTGTTCAGATGGCTTTCCAGGCCGCCTACTACGGTCTCTATGGTCGTGTTGAGTGTACTTATGAGCCCGCCATGACCAAGATGTTCCTGCATGGCCGAACCGAGGCAATCAGGACAGTCTCGGACGAGGTGGTTGATTTCGTCCAGACCTTCTGGGCCGAGAACCCTGCTGAGGCCAAAATCGAGGCGCTCAGGAAAGCTTGCCAGAAGCATACCGCAAATACACGACAATGTGCCAAGGCCGAGGGCTGCGATCGACATTTATACGCTTTGTTCTCAGTTTGGCAACGGAGTTTAGATGAGGACCTCGACTACAGTAACGGTTACTCCAGTCCCGGCGACGAATACTCAGACCAGACCGGATCACCCGTTGGCAGTCCTGCCCAAGGCTCACATCCTTCCATCGATGGCGTCGAGGTGAGGCCCACGCGAGATCGTGGCTATAGCGTCAACTCTCGATCTCGAGACCAAGCCCCCCTTCCCGCCCTCTTCGCCGATGCTGGATGGGATAAACTCAACAACACCATACTTTCAACCTCCAACTGTGGCAACCCTGCCCTTCGCCAATTTGGTTTTGGTCCTACTTCGGGAGATGGATTCGGTATTGGGTACATCATCAAGGATGAAGGACTTGCTATTTGTGTCGCCAGCAAGCACCGCCAGACAAAGCGATTCGTCGATACTTTCGAGAGCTACCTCTTAGAGATCCGCCGTATCCTACGCATCGGTAACCGCAAGATGTCTACTGGCAAAGCAAGCCGTGCTCGCGAGGTAGAGATAGAACGACCCAAGCTTCTCAATCGCATCAAGTCTCGAGGACGTCCTATCACCGCAGTCGAAAGCTTGCGGTCGGCCACAGGCACCACGTCACCTACGAACGAGAGCAGCACATTTAGTGAAGATGATGAAATGGGCGGATGTAAGTTTTGTACCCCTAAATGTTTTATGAACAATTTACTAACGTGCTCCGAAGATGGCTTTTTCGATGCTGGTATGCTTTTGCAAGCTCTCAAGGCTCGCAGCGAGAATTTCGAATCATCTGACAATCGTGCCTCGGAGAGAGCTGCCGCTGCACAGGCCCGTCGCCGTGATATTGGAAAGAAATTGAGACTGAGTGATTATTGAGTATCATATCATGAATACATATTGAATAGCATAGCGTGGTCATGGATCTTGCATGGAGTTAAAGGGGCTCATGTATTAAATTAAGATAGAGGGGATATTTGGATATGGTGAATTAACAACTTACTTCGTGCTTGAAGTAAAGTTACTTACGTTTTTGAGGTCTCAGTTTGTGTGTGCACATTCGTGATCTATGGCTTCGGGTGACTTGAGTTGGAACAAAGGACAATAAGTAAGTTAGCATACGCAACGAAAAACACCAAGCGTGTTTGTCTTAGGAAAATGCTGTAACATAAACCATTCTGAGTAACCCTAATAGACTCTAGAGCACCATCTGGAGTGAAGATGAAGTCAAAGGAATTTCTGGACCATTGAATCGTGATTGTCCGCACTATTACAATCTCGAGCATTGTGCTGCTACCATGTTACTGTGGAGAGACTGTTACAAGCCTTTCGGCTTCAGATACCATCATCTACTATATATCACAAGTCACAAGCTGGGAAAGTTGAATGTAATAGCGAACCCATAATTTCAAAGGCCTAGTCTAGATACAGGCTCGCACTTTCTCTCTCCTCTCTCTCATTCTGGGCCAGCCTACTGGCCTACCCGCCAGGATCTCTCAACTCCCAAGTAGAAAGCAATAAATTCAGTAGTTGCTGAAATCATACAACCCGAACATGAATCCTTGTCCCCTAGTCGAAATAGAAGTAGCTAGTGAAGAAAACAAAAGCCGAATAGGATAAAAATCGTCTATGCCGATGATCGTGATCGTAGCGATCCAAATACATGTACACGCCCCAATCGTGATGTCTGCCTCTCATATACGCTGCCGTTCTCCCCAAGCAAAGCATACCAGAGCAAAGACCCCAGGATAAGCGGCTGTCCTGTAGCGCCCTTTTGATAATATACACACGACCAACTCTGGGGGGTGTCGTGTCAATCGATCGAATCGGGCCTGCGCCCTTCTGGCCAAGTTTCTGAGACAGATCAAAGGAAAATCGTGAATCATAGCGGTGTCAACACCATGGTGCCACCGAAAACCGTCATGAACGTCACTGTACAAGCGGGTCAATCGTAAGACTTGTCAGTCTAAACCCACTGAGCCTCCCCGGTGTTGCCCGTGCTGCCGTTGGCAGGAGTCGTAGGGCCGGCGCTACCCTTAGCAGCGCCGTTGGAAGCAGGGTTGGGGGTAAAGTTGCCTGGGGTCTGTCCATACTGGGGTTGCTGAACAGGTACGCCGGTAGGAGGGGTCTGGCCATTCATAGCTGGGCTGGGCGAATAGACAGACATGTTTTGGCGCATGGCGGGCATGGGACCACTGGGAGGAATGCCATTGCCCTGAAGCATAGGAACGTTTCCAGAGAGACCTCGAGAGTGGGCAGCCCGTAGAGGGATTTGGCCTTGGGTGTTGTCGGCGGGTGTCACCTGGCCGCTAGAAGCAGCGCTACCACGGTTGTCGAAGGCCGAGATCTTAGCTTGAATGCGACGACCGTAGGGTGTAGTTCTGATCTGAGGCAAAATTGGGCGAATCGCCTCTACAAGACGATACTTGTAATGAGGGGTGGCGTACTCCAAGGCTGTCTGGATGACATAGTTGGCAAAAGAGTCGCGAAGAAGGCGCTCCATATCCTGGTTGCGCAGGAGCTCGTCCACAATAAGGTCCCTTGAGGGAGGCTGGGAACAGCGAAGGCACTTCTCGATCACGTTGGAACTGAACTTGTGACGGGACAACTGGCTGATGCAATCCTTGAAGGTCTGAACGATAGGCTCAGTGAAGATAGGCTCGTTCAAGTCAATGATGTATTGGACGACATAGTTGCCGAAGGGATCTTGAACAAGGACTCGCGCATGCTCGGTGATGCGCTGGATGAGCCAAAGCTTCTGGTCGCCAGATGCATGGTCGATACAACGCTGAAGAACACAGCAGCCATGTCGGTGGGTACCAACCTCAACACAATGGTTGCCCACTGCATCAAAGATGAATTGGGCATCTTGGGGAGAAAGTCTGTTGAGGCACTTCTGAATGACATGATTGCCGTTGAGGTCCTGGATGAGCTCGACGACTCGGAAACGAAGGGCCTCGATGATGATGTGAACCTGCTGGGGGGTGCTCACGTACTCGATCATCTTCTGGAGCGCGCGTGTACCATGCTGATTGAGCGCAATGCGGACCATATCCTGGGAAGCGTTTTGAATCAAAGTGGTTCTCTCATCGTCATTGCAGAACTCAAGGAGCTTTTGGCACAAATAATTACCAAACGGGTCCGTCATGAGCTCAATGACGTGCTTGTTGGTTTCGTTCCAAATCATGTGGACCTGGTCAGGATTGCGTTCCTCGAGCTTCTTCTGGAGGTAGCGACAGCCATGCTGGTCCTTGCAAAGCTCGTAGATTGTACCTACGAATGATTCGAGAGGCATGTTCTGGAAGCGGGACATGGCTGCATAGAAAGTCAGTATCAAGGATACATTGTCACCTAAGAATCACTTACCTTCATTGTCAAGCTGGCGGCGATGTTGCATGACACGGGCCTGGCTGTCGCGGGGCTGGTTGCCCTGGTTGTAGTGACCAGCGTTGTATCCGTTGAAGCTCTGAGGCTGATACATGCTGCCACCGTTGGCTCCATTCATGCTCATCTGCTGCATACTGTTCGCAAGCATGTTCGCATTGTAGGCGCCAGGCTGATGGGTGGCACCCTGGGGGGCTCCCTGTGAAACACTGGCCTGGGGAGCACCCTGAGGAACGCCATAGCCGTTAACGGGATAATACCCGTTATTGTTGTTGAAGTTGCCGTTCATGGCAGGGGCACCAGTTGAAGTGTTGCCCATAGATGCCTGGACGGGAGCTGTGGTGCTAGGCCCAAAGGGAGCAGCACTGGCCTGCAGGGCCGACTGGATGGAAGGGTAGCCAGATTGTTCACGGCTGACAGCAGTGTTGTCAGAAGAAATTTCACGACTGTGACCACGATGAATGGCACCAGCAGGAATTCGGCCGAGGCTGGCATTGTGATTGTGGAAATGCTGCTGAGCGTGGGTGTTGGCCTTGGAGGACGAACCTCCTGGGCTCTTAACAGTTGGATCATTCGAAGAGAACGAGCCCTGTAGCTTAGGGGGTGTGGCCATGTTGCCGTTACCAGGAGGTGACATCAGAGAACCGGTTTCGATAGCGTTTTCGGAGATGTACTTTAGGTCAATGGAGTGACGGAGGGAAGCAGGTCGAGAGGCGAGGCCCACAAGATCGCTCACAATGTTGGAGGTTCCGTTGATCGACGAGAGATTCTGCTGAAGGCGCTGAGGTTAACAACACTGCTCGGGGATCTTGAGGATGATGTTGGTTCGGGTTAAGAAGAAAGTGATAGGGAAAGTTCCAATACGACCGAGGACGCAGAGAGTTGGGCGTAGCAGTGCGGGTCAGACAATGAAGGCAAGAATGCCAGCAATATAGCTATGGTGGGGCGCTCGAGGGAACGAACAAAGCCCAAAGTCTTTTTGTGCAATAGACCAACAATAAGCCGACAATGGAAGAACAAAAAAGACAATGTGGCCTATGCAAGTGGGTAGGGAATAATCGTGCACAAAAGTTAAATATAAACGAAATAGGTGAACGGTAGGGGCAAAGTTGAGGTGAAGCTGCACCTCCGGGGGAAATGTGGAGCTCAGTTGCGAGTCTCGGTCTTAGAGAGGATGTTTGAAATACTGAAAGATAGTCTCCCCTTAGACCATCCACAACGCCAGCTCTCTAAAAACAGTCAAGGGTATAGAACGTATGGAACAGGACGAAGAGTAAAGACTAGATGAAAGTTAAACTCACCATCTGGTCGTCACGGCGAAGAAGGGTCGGAAAGTTTTCGTCAGGAACACTGTGGCCCAGCGCATTTGAATCCTCATCGCCGAAAAGGAAACGAGTAGTGTTCGTCTGATCGAGGCCCACGTCGTACAATCCGGTGCGTGAACGAGTCACAGGCATTGAGTAGCGGTTGATGCTGTCGTTGGAAGACATGGTTAGTTTTGTTCGTTTTTGTTCTGGGGGAAGCTCTTGAAGATTGATCTGAATGAGTTGGAAGTGTGTCCGATACTGAGTACAGTAATCAAGGGTCAAGTGATTCCAACGAAAGAGCGTTTTTCGATGATGTGTTTGCAGGGTGCAATGTATGAAGCAATTGAGGAAGAGGAAGGGTTGATCTAAATGAGTGGTATTGTTCTGAGAAGTGTTGTGGTGTGAGAGAAGAGTTGGTCGAGACTCGAGCAAGGGATCAACCGAAGGCCTTTATATCTCCCAAAAGCCAAAGTGAGAGTGAATCACTGCCTCTGCCTCTGATACCTTTAGTCCCCTTCCCCACTAGAGGAAGCTTGCATACCCAGTTTAGGAGAGTCTGTTGGCTCGATCTCCAAGCCGCACCATTCGCTACAACAGCTCGATCTATTGTAGCTGTCTGCGACTTGAACCAAGCACTCGACGCCCTGAACTAGGCCAGAATTTGACGATGAAGCTTCTCCAGGCCTCCTGACTTCAGGGTCTCGGCCGCAAGTGCCACTTGGAACGACGCAGGCTCGCGATATATGTGCGATGGTGGCTTGTTTACTTACGAATTACCCGACCGATGGCTACTAGGGTCCTGTCGAACGGCCTCCTCCTTCTCGTCATCACTATTTCGGCGTGTAGTTGGGACAGAGCGAGAAGGCATCTGTGTTGTGGTGTCGTCGAAGCCGAACCGTGCCTGTCTTATACCAGATTGAGGCGAAGCGAGTTGCGAACCGGATCGGACGGCGCGGTTTAAGAAACCTGGAGGGGAGGTCAAGCTGGACATCGAATATCGGCTCGGTCGTGACAAAAACGTAGGGAACCCAGAGTTGTCGCGGTATTCTGGGGGTGTTGTAGGCTCGGACTGGTGACCACCCATTCTACCCACTTCCTCCTCCATCTGAGCAAGCTCCAAAGCTTCCCGCCGTTGTTGCTGGTCCAACTTTTGCATCTCGAGCTCAAAACGCCGCCTTTGTTCCCGGATGCGCTCATACTCCATCTTCTTCTTCTCGATCTAAGCTTGTCGTTAGTTAACGACCAAAACTTGTCCGGTAAATTTCGCATCGCTCGGGACTTCGGAGTCCTTCGGGTTATGTGACAGAGCCAGACGGGACATCGGTTTCAAAACGTACCAATTGCACCTTTTGCATCGCCTATAAACAGGTATGTCAGCATTCACTAATACTATGTTGGCGATACTGAATATCTCAAAACAGAAACAAGTCACCAGAAGCCTCAAAGTACCAAACAAGCGGTGGTAAATCCGCAATATCTTGACTACTCACATTATAATCCTGGGGAGGTTCTGGTACTCGCTGAGCACCTAGGGTAGATAGCGTCGGGACTCGACCAGAGTCGGTGGTGAAGCGGCGGGGAAGGCCAGATCGATGGTCGTGAGCTCCGACATGAGAGTTGGCTTGGGGGGGCTGCATTCTGGAGGCATTTCGAGGAGGTGAGACAAACGAGTGCATGGCCGGGTCGTTGCCCCGCGGGGACTGCTGAGAACGAAAGCGTAGTTCGTCCATGGCAGGCTAATAGATACAAGATAGTACACGCCGAATTGGCAAGCGGTCTCAGTCTATGACACTAAAGACATGAGAGAAACAAACAAGTATCAGCAAAAGCGACTACACGCAATGTAAGATGAAGTAGAGAAAGAGCAAAAAGAGCCGAAGGCGTTGGATGGAACGTTGTTGAGAGGCGGGGTGGACGTGGTCAGTGTGGATATGGCATTGGGAATGGGGGGGTGTCTTTTGGGACTGGGCTCCTTCAAGTAACGTAGGTAGGTAGCCCAGGGGGTTCGTAGGGACTGGGTTGGTACGCCTCGACTAGAACTGAAATGGCCAGTGGACTCGAGCAGGGTGATGATGGGGTGCCGGTGTGTGTATCCGTACTGTATACAGAACACATGAGAAAAGGGAGGGATGACGAAGTTTCAAGCCAACGCGGATGGCGAGTCTTTGAGGAAATGGATAGAGAGCAGAGCTTCAAGGTTGAAGTGTTGGATTCGGAATGATGCAACTGGAAATAGCACCAAGATATAGTGCGACGGTAGGGTGGGTGGTGTTATTGAGGATGGCAATAGTGCTATGAATGTTGGTTACGGAAAGGGAGTATCATAGAACGAATACATCATCTTCATCTTGCTACTCTGTTCTCGACTGTCTTCATCTTCTATCTTCTGAGCCAGCAAGCGACCATTTGCGACAGGTTGCGAAGACTTGTCTGGCTCGCCATATCGTCGGAATTAAGGTAGCATGGGCGTACGATCATTACTCAGTAGGCGTGCCATGCCGCCATGTGAACGGACATCTGCCAATCAATGCATGGACGAATACCGGTCTGCGCTACGTCGGCGGGCGGCGGAGGTGGTCGGGGTGCGTGTTTGTATTCGCCGCGCTATGCTACCCTTGGCCGAGGACGAGAAGAGCGGAGACAGGAGAGAGAGGACAGGATAGGACAGAGTGATAGGGTTTGATGGTGCATTGATGCTATAATACCTCCAAGTAGGCGGTGCGCCTGCCTGGAGTTGATGACTTTGGAAGGGAAGCTGAAGAGGGCAGTTGCAAGAACGTCAAGAAAAAAGGAAGTAGGTAGGTAGCTGGTTCCTTCCCGGGGATGCATCGACATGGGAACCAGAAGCTCTGGACAAAAAAGATGAACCAACCTGGATTTGAAATGGCACTCAGTGCGTCGGTGGGAGTAAACAATCGTACAACGGACACTTGGCGCGTGTCTTGTTCGGTGAGAACCAACAGCAAGATGAGCTGATGGTTATACAATGGTTTACACGCTTTCTCTCTCTTACAGCGCGCCCTGGAAAGCCAGGAGCGACAAGCTGGTCTGGAGGAAAGGGATGGGAGGAGCGGAATGCGATAGATGAATAAGAGAATAAAGGTAGGTTGATAGTAGAAGAGAAGGAGAAAAAAACGTCCTCGGTGATGGGACCTCACTAGAAGAATGGGAACCTGGCCTTAGGTGGATGGATGTTTGGCGCTCGGCTCTGGAGGTCGGCGTCAGACGTGGGGAGCTGTGGACACGAGACAGGGACTAGCAGTCAGTAAAAGGCAAGTCGTTGAAGCACCGAGATGCAGGGTTCAGTTACAGGTCAAGGATGGGGCATGAACGAGGATGCGCCCCAGGAACGGCAAAGAACGACAAGGTTTCGGTTGTTTGGGGAGTCTATGTCGAGTTTCCTTCTCGACAACAAAGCTTGTTTGTGTTTTGTGTATATGCGAAACATAACAGACTTCTCGTTGTCGATATTCAAGTAGGTATCCTCAAGACATAAAGTACAGACAAGTTCAGCTAGGTGGCCTTACTCAATGCCTTAGTAGGTGGGTACTGAAGCTCTTGATAAGGTCCAGGTCTGCACATGCGTCTCAGCCAAACCAAAAGCTTGGGATCACAGTCACCAGTGTCGTGCTGTACATAGGTACCTAGTTGCGGGTATACGATGAACGAATTCATCCAAGACACATGAAACTTTTTTCAGCGACAGCTGCAGGAGCGGCTGTTGCCCATCAGAGCCCAATTGAACCACTAACAAGGCCACCCACCAGTGGAACCCAAGCCAGGCACCATGAGAAGCCAACTCTCCAGCTGCCAGGGGACGGGACGGAGGCAGTGAGATGGATGGATGGATACAATGTCCACTTCGCGCAACGGCTAGGCACATCAACTACCTAGGTATGTTAGTGATGGTGCGTAATTGGTTCTATCAACTTATTCCAGAATAGCTAAATAGAGGGTTCGTCTTATCGCAAGGCCTCGTTCTTTCATGAGAAGCTGGTACTCATCAATGGAAAGTTCAACCAACATCTTAAGAGTTGAAAACACCTCGGGGTATTCTCATCCGGATCCGCGGGAAGTCTTTTGATGATGATTGCGTGGTACAAAGTCATAAGATGTGCTGAGGGTCCCATCGTATGCTGAGACAAGCATGTCCAGCAGTCAGACTTGTTTCACTCCTTCTGGTTGCCTTTTTTTCTTATGTTGCAAGGCAGTGAGCTGTTTTAGTCGACATCAAAACTATGACAACACTTGGATCGAATCTTGCATTGAACCGCAGCTTGACAGAGCATGGAGGGTTGCAGGGATCATGCATCATAGGTCCCTGGTGGTGGCAGATACGATAGGAGGACCCTATCTTTCCTTCATAATTCTTTATTAGCCGTAAATCTTTACCGGAGTTTTTATCCCTCCTGACCTCGACAAGTGTCGCACTAAGTAAATGGGAACTCGACAACATCCCGAGCTAATGGAAGGCAAGGACGAATTACAAGATGTGAGACATGCAGGGAAAGGAAAGTGAGATAGTCACAGATGCTATTGGATCCTGCATTTCAGCTTCTCTTCCCACAAAAGGAAGCTACGACGGAGCTTCAAGTCACCCCTCCTGCGCTCCCGAATGTTTAGAGGTTGCTTACTAAGGTATGATCGTATTCAAGGTCCCTCTCTCATCAATCCACTCAAACTCCAAATATTAGTACCTACCTAGACTAGGTAGGTAGCTACGAATCGCCTGTTCCAATTCTACAACTTGAGGTTTCTTCCATTGATCACATCCTGGGATACGTACCAGGTTCCTACCCTCAGTGGGGTTATGATGAGATCCTTAACAGCCAAGACATGAGCATCAACGGACCGCGCTCCTCCAAGGGAAGTGGAAGGGATTGATATCTCGCAGGACCCCTGTCCTCCAAAGGCACGCAAGATGTGGACCAAGCGCGCATCCCCGTCCCCTCAATTGTACGTCGCCGATTGGTTGGTATTGTTGTCCTTCCTGCACGTCACCCAAAAACCCATATTGAACTGCAGCAGTCAAACTAACACGTCCCCAGATTGCCCTTGGTGCATCGGCCAGGAACGCTCAGGCGTAGGAGCTTGTTTGGCTTGACAGGTCCACGATTTCGTCACAGACCGAATCATCAAAAGCATCGTCACTCCATTTTCGGCAACACTGGTGCATTTTGAGTCGCCAGCCATCCGCCACAAACAATTAACACATGACAATCTATGGTTTTTAGTTTTATTCACCGCCTCTGAACATTTATCCGCATGACGCTCCAGGGGCTTGAAATTGTTCATACCTGAACCTCGAGTCAAATATACACAGATACGTAGCTGACAATAGCTACCCATGAGGATCCAGTCCGATGGAGTATGACTCCTTGCTGATTTCGCATCGTTGTTGATGGAACCCGACTAAGGACCGATCATTGGACCGACGTAGCCTTGGTCTGTGTTGCACTTGGCGCTCTGTTCCCCTTTGACCTCGCGCAGTACCGCCTTTCGTATAGGCCAGTCAACTTCTAACATCGTTGTGACATCTGTTAGATCACGAGGATGTTGGTTTGGTATCGATGTTGGGGTTTCACAAAAGACCCCCCTCGGCTGGGTCGGTTCAAAGTCTACCTCAACCACACTGTTGCACACGGGAGACAGGGCAAATTACACTTGATAGCTGCTGTGGTCTAGCCACTGTCGTCGGGTTGTGGTTGTCACTCTGTTTTGAGCTGCGCGTGCCATTGCCAGGAACGGTTCCTGCACTTGCGAACACTTTGCCTATGCAAAGACTCGAGGCATTGGAACTGGCTGTACGAGTCGTTACTTGGAACTTTTCCGTTGTACAGTACACAACCCCAATGGTCAATTATTCTATACAGCCTACACAAGCTGAAACGTTTCTAACAAAAACCCTCATTTTGATGACTTATGAGCGCTGTAAAGCAGTTATTATAATCTATCACTGGCAATAACAAGGCACAGCAAGATCACTAAGCCTTTGTTTACTCTTATGACTGAGGCTCACCTAACTTCCCCCCTCGCAGTAGAGAAGACCCAATCCCTTCACCGACTTTTGCCTCCTACTGCTGCAAGTGGCCCATCAAGCTACCTACCTGCCTTAGTACCTAGTCGCTTCACCGTCCCACTTTGCTACGTAGCAATTCGAGAAGTCAGGGTCTGGTCAACGTACTTCGGGAGCTAACTGTCAGCGCCAAGAATGATGTTAGTGATCCAACTAGTCGTAGCATATCTATCGAGAATTACCATAATCCTTTCTGTCACTATGCTATCAAGTAAACGATTACTACTATAGTCCACGGCAATCCCTCTATTGATAGGTTGGTATAGTAAACTAGCATCTCGGTATGATCAGTTCGACTACTTGCATTATTTACGGGATATGTTAGAAGGACGTTATGTGAACGATCTGATAGTTTACTGCATGACACTCTAAAGCTGATATTGATGTCTATGTCATAAAAGTATACCCGAAAGCACTGCAATTAAAATTGAACTAGTACCAGGTGGATATACAGTTCAATAACGGTAGATTGATTCCATTGACGACTATTAAGGATGGTAAACATAATGTTGATGTTAATAGCAAGCCTTCCAGACATCTATAGGGTAAGCTTGGCAGCAATGATGAATGCTCATGTCTCTATGTAAAGCCAGTAGACATCAATTGAAATTAAGAAAGACATATAATTCGAATTGCAGACGCTTAAAAAACAACACCACCTGTAGCCTATAACCCAACCATCAAAGCAATGCGTGCTCTTGAGTAGGTATATATGCCAGAGTCGACTATGCTCACGTGACCTATATCTTGTCGCGCTCGTCCCCCACCGTGGCGCAACCGAGTCCGGCTCCACCTATGACCGCGGGGCAAGAACTTTTTGCGAAGCTATCGCAAAGCTGTTGCAGAAAAAAAGTAGACAGTCCGCGCAAACACACACCCGAATCTTCCGTTGTAGATGTGCGCTCTTAGGTGACATTCAAGATGCCTACGGTTGACGATGGCTTCGAAGCCCTTCTAGAGCCATTCTACAATGGCAAGAAGCTTACTGATCCTATTTCCACTAAGGAGGACAAGTTCCAGCTTTTACCAGCCTTCCTCAAAGTCAAGGGTGAGACTGTCGATTCCTTGTATGAGTGCTATCACTAATTAACTTTCAAGGTCTCGTCAAACAGTATGTCACTACGTGCATAGAATTGTTGCCTTCCAGCAATTACTGACTAGAGATCTAGGCACATTGACTCATACAACTTCTTCGTCGAGCATGAGATCAAGGATATCGTGCGCGCCAACCGAACCATCCGAAGCGAGGTCGACAGCAACTTCTGGCTAGAGTAGGTTCTGAATGTGTCAGTAATCCCCATAATATTGACCGTCTTGTCTAGATTTACAGATATCCGAGTCGACAAGCCTCGACGACAAGATTGGCAGGATGCTAAATCACATACCGAAGTCACTCCCATGGAGTGTCGTCTACGAGATATGACATACGCCGCCCCCATTTCCGTCGATATTCAATACATCCGAGATAAACAGAGAATTGTACGAAAGAATGTACCTCTGGGACGCATGCCAGTCATGCTCAAGAGTTCCATATGTCGCCTTGGTGGAGCGAACAACACAAAGATGGAGGAGATGAACGAATGCCCGCTTGATCCTGGTGGCTATTTCATTATTGGTGGAACAGAGAAGGTCATTCTTATCCAGGAGCAACTGAGCAAGAACCGTATCATTGTCGAAGCGGACGAGAAGAACAACATCATTTCAGCGTCGGTCACCAGTTCAACACA
Source organism: Fusarium praegraminearum (assembly GCA_002093855.1). Taxonomy (NCBI): domain Eukaryota; kingdom Fungi; phylum Ascomycota; class Sordariomycetes; order Hypocreales; family Nectriaceae; genus Fusarium; species Fusarium praegraminearum. The sequence goes on along the minus strand of LXHY01000126.1, from coordinate 261,318 downwards.
CGAGCGAAAATCGAAGACCTATGTTACGCTAAAGAAGGACAGAATTCTCCTTACACATAACGTTTTGGTAGAAGGAATACCGATTGTTATCATTCTCAAGGCTCTGGGTGGCTTGTCGGACATGGAAATCATGCAACTTGTGGCAGGATCCGATGGACGATACCAGGATGAATTTCTGGTGAACTTTGATGAGGCCACCAAGGTTGGTGTTTTCACTCAGCACCAAGCTCTGGAGTACATTGGAACCAGGGTCAAGATGGCCCCTCGCAGGGGAATATTCGGTCCTCAGGTCCGCCGTAACCACGTCGAAGAAGGTCTTGATGCTCTGGCCAATTTGGTTATTGCTCACGTACCTATTGAGGGTCTTGATTTCTATCCCAAGGCCATCTACGTGGCCATGATGACGAGGAGGGTTCTCATTGCTGCTCACAACCCCAAGCTTGTTGATGATCGAGATTTTGTGGGAAACAAGCGACTTGAGCTTGCTGGTCAACTTCTCTCACTCCTATTTGAAGATTTGTTCAAGCAGTTCACCACCAACGTCAGGATGTCGATCGACAAGTTCCTCAAAAAGAACAACCGCGCCGTGCCTCTCGACGCCGTCAACATGATCAGTAACCACGCCAACAATATTGGCTACGGAATCAACCGTGCCATTCAGACCGGAAACTGGAATGTCAAACGTTTCAATATGAATCGAGCTGGTGTCACCCATGTCCTTAGTCGACTTAGCTATATCGCTGCTCTTGGTATGATGACAAGAATCAGCAGTCAGTTCGAGAAGACGCGCAAGGTATCCGGTCCTCGTGCGCTACAGCCATCACAGTGGGGTATGCTCTGTACGTCAGATACGCCCGAAGGTGAAGCCTGTGGTTTGGTAAAGAATTTGGCTTTGATGACTCATATCACCACCAACGTGGACGAAGAACCCGTGAAACGGTGGATCTTCACACTTGATGCCGGTGTCGAGCCTATCCGCAACTTCTCCGGTGCTGAGATGCATCGGGAAGGGAGCTACATCATTCATGTGAATGGTACGCCGTTCGCTTTGACCCGGTACCCGAAACGATTTGCCCAAAAGTTTAGAACGATGCGTCGAAGAGGTTGGATCTCTCCATTTGTTGGTATCAACATTAACACCCACTTCAACGCTGTTCATATTGCCACTGATGAAGGACGAATTTGCCGACCTTATATCATTGTCAAAAATGGCAAGCAGAAGCTCAAGCCTGAACACCTGCGACTACTTCAGATGGGCAAGGCCACATTCGACGACTTCCTGAACCGTGGAATTGTTGAGTATCTTGATGTGAACGAGGAGAACGACGCGCTCATTACCATTTACGAACACCAAGTTACACAGAGTACCACTCATTTGGAGATCGAGCCATTCACTGTTCTGGGAGCCGTTGCGGGATTGATTCCCTTCCCTCACCACAACCAGTCTCCTCGAAACACCTACCAATGTGCTATGGGTAAACAAGCCATTGGAGCAATCGCCTATAATCAGTTTAACCGTATCGATACCCTTTTATACACCCTTGTCTATCCCCAACGACCCATGGTTATCTCCAAGACCATTCAACTTATTGGCTACGACAAGCTTCCTGCAGGACAAAATGCCACCGTTGTTGTCATGTCGTACTCAGGATACGATATTGAAGATGCTTTGGTCCTGAACAAAGCGTCAGTCGACAGAGGTTTTGGCCGATGTCAAGTGTTCAGAAAATACACAACAGAATTGCAGAAGTACCCCAACGGCCGCAGGGAACGCATTGGAGACCCCGAAATGGAGGGCGAAGGCAAGAATAAGCGTCGCATTACCAAGCACGAGGCCTTGGATGACGATGGCCTCGCAATTGTTGGTTATAAGGTTCACAGCGGCGAGGCCATGGTCAAGAAGGAAACTCCACTCGACCAAACCAGCACTGGTATCGGACTAGACCGCGGACCTGGCGAGTTCCGCGATTCATCTGTTTCTTACCGAATCGCCGACCCTGCCTATATCGACAAGGTTATGATTTCTCAGACAGAGAAAGATACTACTGTCATCAAGGTCCAGACTAGACAGACTCGACGTCCCGAGTTGGGTGACAAGTTCTCGTCTCGTCACGGTCAGAAGGGTGTTGTGGGTATCATCGTTGAGCAGGAGGACTTGCCCTTCTCTGACAGCGGGTTGAGCCCTGACATTATCATGAACCCTCACGGTTTCCCCTCTCGAATGACTGTCGGAAAACTGCTTGAGTGTCTCACTGGAAAAGCTTCCATTATCCATGGCCGGCCCGACTATGGTTTTGGTGATGCTTTCCGCTCTCATCCACTGGAGGAGATGAGCCAGGTGCTGGTAGACCATGGATTTTCTTGGGAGGGCAAGGACTACTTCACATCTGGTATCACTGGAGAACCCTTGGAAGCATATGTCTTCAACGGACCCATTTACTACCAGCGACTCAAGCACATGGTGCAAGACAAGATGCACTCTCGATCTCGAGGTCCACGAGCCATCTTGACTCGTCAACCCACAGAAGGTCGTTCGCGAGACGGTGGTCTACGTCTGGGAGAAATGGAACGTGATTGTTTGATCGCCTACGGTGCTTCCCAGTTGCTGCTGGAGCGTCTCATGATCAGCTCGGACGGTACTGAGATTGATATTTGTCAGCAGTGCGGTTTGTTTGGATACAAGGGTTACTGTCACACATGCAAGAGTACCAAAGAGGTTACCAAGAGGACGATGCCGTACGCAGCGAAGCTGCTTGTACAGGAGCTTATCAGTATGAATGTCGGAGTACGACTCCAGATGGATGACGAGTTTCCCCATCCCAGGTAATGAGGTTGCACGACGTGGACATGCATAAGAATGGAGTTTTAGGGACTTGTATACCTTGTACATAGCATATGGTTATTAAGACGCAGTTTAGAGGTATTATATTGTTTATTTTATGTCTATGTGTATTTACACAAGTCTCGTAACCTGACATGACTCTGGCAATACAATTAATTGTTTCAGATGAGACAAGACGCATCGCTAACCGGACCTTTTTTTCTCAAACCCATTACTTGTCTTTCGTCTTTTGGGGCTGTACAGACTTTAATCCGCCCATTGTAACCTCAAATTCAGCTGCTCCATGTAGACCCTGACCTGTTGAGGGGGTATGAGGCGCGAAGACGACCTTCATCCATCTACGCCATCCTCGTAACGTCGGAGCCGCCAAGTCAGAGTCGTCCTCTGCAGTTATTGGCCCAGCTTGTCTTATACGCCCATAAACAGGCCGTTTGAACAGCGCAACTCGGCAAGCAATCTGCGTCGACCAGACAAGACCCAAACTAGGTGTCTTGAGCGAGTAAGAGGCGTGAGGATCGTCACCCCAGCCTGTGAACCAGCGTTGCTGATGGTCAAGCATCAACGCTGGGAGCGGCGGCGGCCCATCGGGGTCCTGTAGAGCGAAAGGTAATGATGACGAGGGCGTGCTATTGGGGAGATTTATGGATGACGGTGGAGGCATGCTCCGTGAAGCAAGGGGACTCTCATGGACAGGGCCACTGCTTCTAGGAGGGACGTGCCGTAGTGCTGAGCTGGAAGAGAAACGGTCTGCGACTTGGTTGGCTACTACAACGGCAATGTTATGCCTGCGAGCTAAATCACGGAGAAGAGCTCCGAGACGGACGAGTTCAGCACTTCGGGCGGCCATGTTAGAGCCGTGAGTGCCCTGGCGCTCGAATTCCGCGCGATAGTTGGCGGCAACAGAGTCAAGAATGATAAGGCCTATTCGATGACGGGATAGTAGAACTGGGACTTGGAAATTAAGAATATGGTCTTGTGTTTCCAGATCTGGAGTGACGGTGCTGTGGATAGCGTCGAGGGAGGGGCGAGCATCCTCATCGTATTGCTGTATGATGGGATTGGACTTGAGCATCTGAGCGAGACGACTCGTTGCCATCGTGGCTTCGGTGGAGATGTAGAGAGCCTCGCGACCTAGACCATGCGGTGAAGGGAGTTGGACGGCGAGACAGAGAGATAACAGGACCTGGGTCTTTCCAGCGCCACTTTCACCAGTGAACTCTGTCACTGTACCCACAGGCACGCCGCCCCCTAAAATGGCATCGAGGCCATCATCAAGGGTACTTATAACATTCTTCTCCGGAGTAGATTCGGGATCAGGTTCTGTTTCCAGGAGGGGTTGCTGTGGGCTGAGATCATCAGAGAGTGAGGCTTGTATGGTAGCTATGAGGCGCTTGAGATCGAGGATAGGGAGGCGCGTCTGTTTTGCGATGTCGGTAGGGTGAAGAGTGAGAAGATCTGTCGTCGAGAGGGCATTCTGCTCAATGGCGGGAATGAGAGCGGCGAAAGGTCGGACATGAAAAGAGGGAAGAATTTGGAGGAGGTCTGTCATGAGGACGATGGTATATGAGACATGGGTTTTGTACGAGTGAGTGAGAGTGTAGTGTAAGTGAGAGATGAGAGGATATGTCCAGTAACGAGTTATGGATGGGGTAGTCAATACGGAGGCTGTTCTATCCTCTCTAGAGACCCAGACTATAATATTTGTAAGTATTTGAATCTTTGTACTTTAACAGGCCCTTATTCTCAAGATGCTCCTGGGTTAGTGAACAGGTACCTATTTGATGATGGCAAGCTTGTATGTGGTTCACGCGTTAAGTGACTCTGGTAGACGCGGCTAGATGCATGACGCGCTTAATTGATCTGCCTGGGAATCAAGCCACAACTCCAAAGCGCCACAAGAATCATCCAGGTAACTGAGAAGAAAAGGTCCTTGCAAGTGGATCGAGAGAAGTCAGCTCCACAAAGTTCATCAATTTTTCCAGCTAGAGGGGCAGCGAAACAAATAATTTTAGCAGCATAGAAAAGACCCCAAACAGAGCAGAACAAAAAAGTCTCCATGCTGCATTGAGTACTGCAGAAGTTTGCGGTTGATCTCAAGTGATCCTTCAGTTTAGAGCTTGCAAGTCAACGTGGGTTTCGGTTTAAAGATTAGAGTAGAAAATTGAGAACAATGAAACAGTCACATCACATCTTGGGAAGCAATATATAGGTAGCCAGGAAACCGTAGGTATTCTTAATCTTAATCATGAAATTGGAATTACTTTTGATTCCATTTTTTGTGCTACCAAACAAGGTTCCCGACTCCCCAGAGTCCAAGCATGCAGTGCCAAAACCAGACCCTCCCAAATCGAAATCGCATGTACAACCAGACAGCCGTGGTGCGAAAACAATAGACGTCCCAGCCAGGGGGCGAGACGTTTATCGGTATCGCCAGAGGGACAGGGTGTTGTGGCGCTTCCAGGTCTTTCTGCGGCCAGCCTTGGTCTTGTTGTATCTGTGACCCTTGTTGAGACCACGGGACTTCTTGCCGGTGGCGGTAAGACCACGAGCCTCGCGGTGCTTGTGGACGGGGTTGACGATCCAGTTGATGCGGGGGTCGATGCGGATGGCCTTGTGCTGGGGGTCGACGAGGATGACCTCGTAGTACTTGTAGGTAGAGTCCTGGTTGATCCAGTAAGAGTTGAGGACTCGGAGGTTAGCGCAGCGGCGGCCGACACGCTCCTCGGCGGTAGCCTTGAGGGATCGCTGGTACTTCAGCTGGTTGATACCCTGGTTGGTGGGCTTGCCTGTTGGTTGTGCGTTAGAAATCGAATTCCCTCTCCACCGAGAGTAAAAACTTACCGTAGGTGGCACCCTTGGGGGCAGGGCGCTTGCGACCACCACGGCGGACGCGGACACGGTAGATAACATAGCCCTGCTTGGCCTTGTATCCGAGACGGCGAGCCTTGTCCAGACGGGAAGGACGAGAGGCACGGTGGATGACGTTCAATTGACGGAGCTATATTGATGCACTCTCAGCAAATGTTCAACGAGTGTATAGCAGAGACGGGGTATAAAACCAGCCTGCTTCGTCTCGAGTTCTCTTCATCGCGCACGGAAAATTAAAATCGACCGTTTCGCTTCGGACACGCGAGAGGAGAACAAGAGATCGAGAGCAGGTTGACCGCCGTCCACATGGGGAGAGAAATCTTGTGCATATTGTGTTGTGGTTTAACGTACTTCCCAGCAGCGAACTCGGAGGAGGAAGGCAACGACATCCGACTGCTTCTTCTTCTGAAGCTCTTCGACGTACTTGAGGGCACCCATCTTGGCTGTTGTCGTCGAACAATGAAAGGTTAGCGAAAGAAATTGAAGGAGAAAAACAACGAGGCTTGCAAGAAGAAGAATTTCAACGGGGAATGGAGGGTTCACATACCGGCTTGGTCGAGGTCCTGGTGGTTAGTAGGATGTCGAAGATTTTCAAGAGGAAAAAGAACCACCGATAATACAAGTTTCTGTTGTCGAAAATTGTGGCCTGTGGGTTAAGCGACGCTAGTCCGGCTGACTCAGCCAGGGCTCCCACAACATGGTCCGTGCAGACTTGTGTCACGTGGCATCTTGCAAAACGACATTGAAGATCTTTACGGTCATACGTGCTGTGATTGGCTGAATCCATGAGGTTGAATGTCGATTTGAACTTCCTGATATTCCTTCCATCGCAGATCAATGATCAAGATAACATTGGTCTTTCGTCCCGACAGATAGCCATTGAAATCATCCATATCCCCAAATCCCATCACATATAGCTCATTCCAAACAGATCACCTCTTCAACAGGAAGCACCTTCGACACCTCAGCCAAAGCTTTCACATGACCTTGAGCAATCTTTCCCCATATGTCCTTAGACTCTCCAGGCAGAGCTTCCTCGATGAGCTCCCATGCCACTTCCTCTACACCACTGTCTGTCTCGGCAGGCTTGGTAGGAAGTTCACACAAGTCAGGCATGACAATGTGATTGATGATCTTTGTAGCCATCTGTAGCCCATGCTGGCTCATGTCTTCCAGGTCTTTAGCGTCTTGTACCCAGCGCATTTGATTTGGTGCTCTGATTCCAGTATCTTGCTTCACCGTTGTCTCGTAAATACCGACATGGCTTTGTAAATCATCGAGGGCCTTTAGCATCAGCTGAGGGTACGTTTGAGTCTTCTCGGCCGGAACTGACGAGGAACGCAGCCAAGGTAGAACCATGATAAGGTCCGACGAGAGCTCTTTCATTAATGTACTGCGGTCTACTTGGCGACTGTCGAAGTTAGTAAGTCTGTTGTGTGACTAGCGGGTTATCTCATACACTCGTGTCTTGAGCTCGTTGTCAATTTCTATGACAATATCGCTTCCTTGCTTTTGAATCTGCTTCTTCGCCTCGCTGCCTTGCGGCACTGCTTGTCCATTTGTGGTAAAACCCCCCTGCCTGTTAGCAGCGGTCTTGCCTTTTCGTTGGACAGCTGCTTTTGGGGCTGTTCTTCGCGGAGCTCGTGTTGTTTTCTTCGGAGGTGTGTCTTTTGGATCATTGCTTTCTACCCAATTGTCAACTTGGTTGAGAGCGCGTGTGCAGATTCGTAGTAGTGGCTTACCAGTGGCAGAAACCTTTCTCTTGCGAGTTTGACGGGCCATATTGAGTGAGAGAGCGAATGCTGCAACGTCTAGTGGTGCTTCCCAAGATAAAAATTTCCCCGGTTCACATAATTATTTGATTGAACGGTAAAAGTAAACCTTTGATTGTGTTGAGGGGAAGGCATATCACTTGGGGCGAGGAAGGGAAGGCACGCCTTGCTCTTACCAAAAGTTGGCAAGAATCGAGTCGCCCGCACCTTCCCACGGAGATCAGTCATTCTTCCCAACATCCTGCAGAGGCGCAGAAGCATCTCTAGATGGGGGCATGGAATTTACAATCACTTCTGCGGCCTAAAGGTACGAAAACATTATGTATGAGTGATACCTGAGCTCCAATTTAATCTATCACACACAGAGTCTCATTTTCAGTCCTCAAACCGAGCACGCGAACCCTCGAAAGCAAACCCAACTAAGGGAAAAAAGCACACGTATAAAAGCAAATGAGTAGTAGTAAAGGAAGTCTTTGTCATACATGATTCCGGCTATATCTCCCAGTGTCCCTTTTTTTCATCGCATATTAGTTACAGCGTTAAATGCGAAACCCTCGGGTCTTTCTGTCTATAATCTCAACCTGTAAAAGCAATACCGTGCCATCCGTGTCGTCTTGTCTTCTTCCCCTGCACCCTGTCGTTAAACGGCCGTTGGATCACTGATCCTGAACAAAGCAATGACGAAATCGAAAAGCAGATGTTAGGCAATCTCATAATCATCGGAGACCGAGTGAGAGATGCCCATGAACGCCCAAAAAATATAGAAGGGGAATGCCGGAATCTTAACGCGAAACTTAAACACAAGCAAATAACCATCTCTCGAGTCCAGTGAGGAATAGTTCTGATTCTGCTTCTGAACCTGATAGTCTGGCCAACAACTCCATTATTTAGACACGAGCTGTTTCTCTTCCATGGAATAGAGACTGCTGCGATTGGTCTTGATGGAAAGGAGTGGACTGAGAAGAGACTTCTCGTGGTCGCCAAACGTATGCGGCAACACCATTAGTGAGTGTTGAGTGAGAGGCCTTGAAATCCTCCAGCCCAGTCATTCTGGGGAGCCAGAGGGGAGGTGGCCTGAGAATGAGGCGCAGGGCTTGGTCCCGACTGAGGGTTGGGGAAACGCTGGCGCATGGTCTGATACTCTCCAAGTTGAGGGATACCTGCTCCAGGATAGCCTTCAAGAGAAGCGATAGCACCAGGACCGTAACCAACATTGGTTCGGGGGTTGGTGAAAGGGCTACCGAACTGCGGGTAGGAAGGGTAGTTGGATGGGGGGTACCCAGACGCCTGCTGTTGTTGCTGCTGAAGGCGGCTTTCATTGCCGAATGGCTGATTGAAAGCTGGGCGGTATCCTCGACCATCTCGGGCTCCAGTAGTGAAGGCGGGTGCCTGGTGAGGCTCATGGACCTGCTGGTTCTGGCGTCGGTCATTGCCGCCCGCGCCACGGTTGGCGTTCACAGCACCGGGGCCGATACCGCTGGGAGCCTGAATACCAAGAGTAGGACTAGCGAATGATGCGGGGTTGATAGCAGACATCCAGATTCGCGTCTTATAGATCTTGAAGAGATCGGTGACAAGCGAGTTGAAGTTGATGTACGAGTCGGCAAAGTAGTAGAAAGTCAACTTCTTCCAGTCCCTAAGGCAGATGAGGTTAGCAATGTTCACTTCACAGGCGATGAAAAAACTCACATCTGGAATTCGGCGTCAAGGATCTCCATGTTAAGGCCGTGCTCCTTGACCTTTTGCATGCAGACACGCTTCGCCTTGGCCTCCTGGCCTTCCTTGTCCCGCAAGGAGTGAACCTCGTGGCTCTGGGCGAGCCGCTTGATGAGCTTGGGTCGGAGCTCTCCGGCGTTGGGCTCTTGCGCGTGGTGCTGGCTGGGAGGTCCCATGCCTCCAACCGCGCTTCCTTGAAGACCGGTGGAAGAGGCAAGGAGTCCAGCGCTGGATCCCTCTTGCGCGGCAGCAGCGCCCTGGGAGTACATCATGAGCCACTTGTACTGTTCTTCAGCGTAGTGTTCCTTGAGGTCCTTGGCGGCCTGCCAGTCGACGTTGTCCTTAGCCACGGTTCCCAGGTCAGTTCCGCGATCAGCCTCAACTATCACCAGATCGCCAGGCTTGACAGTGAGACCAGTGCCCTCTTGGATGTAGAACACGTCAGCCCGAGCGCACTTGAACAGAACGATGTGCAAAAGCTGGTTGTGGCGGGGCTGTGCAATGCTGTAGACACTGCGATGAGGAGAAGGTGCACGATTGCCATACGAGTTGGGCAAGCCATAAGGAGACGGGTACTGGTTGGCATAGCCAGCCTGGTACGCATTCCCCATGTTGGCGCCCATGTTGGGTCCTCCGCCAAAGTACTGGCTGGCTATTTTATGTGTCAGCGTATGAACCACGATATTTTTGTGCTCTAACATACCGTGAGAAGCGCCTCCGAATGCGGCGGGGTCAGGATACCCCGGAGGATAATCTTGAGATTGCTGCATGTCGAGTGCAGTAGGTTCGAGGGAGGAATCAGGGATAGAACTGATTGAGGGTTGACGGGTTGGTAGTGTAGCAAAAGAATGTCTTCTGCTCTGAGAGATGTCAGAAGGAGAAAATGCAAGTGAGCTCGACCAGCCGAGAGCTGCTTTCTTAAGGTGTGCGTTTTCTGCCTTGCGATTATCACCAAACGGCGAGCGGAACCCCGCTCCAAGTTCACTCATGCGCCTGTTCGCTGCGCGTTTGGCTAGCATATCGCCAGATTCGTTTGCTTCATCGAGCTCATCAATAGCATAATCTGACGTTTCTGGAACCGTTTCCCGCACGGAATAGCCGTTTCCATTGTACGAGTTTCCTGTGACTGCGCGGGGTCTGATGCGTGCATTATTGTACTGCGTTTGCTGCTGCTGCTGCTGTTGTTGTTGGCGGAGCATAGCGTTTTCGCGCGCCAACATTTCAATCGTTTTCGCATCGGATGACTGGTGGAAAGAATTCTGCATTGATTCACTCGGGCTCTCATCGTCGTCATCTTCCACTTCCTTGACCTTGCCAAGCATCGTGCCATCGTTTGCCATCTCGCTCAACATACTAGGTCGCGAGGGTCGGTGCTGAAGTGCGGGGTGGTGGCGAGCACGACCCATCATGGCCGAGGAGCTCATTGAAGGCGGCACCGCTGCTGCGTTTTCGGGATCCATTTGCCCAACGGAATACGATTGCGATCGATACGTTTTAGGAGTGGGGTGGAGAGGGATAGCAAACGGGATCTGAGAATTAGGCCCCGGATCTCGCGAAACCGGAGATGTTTGTATCTCTGAGTTGAAAAAAGAGTTCCCACCACCTGGGGGTAGCGTTGATGTTGGAGAAGGCAAGACTTCACTGAGCCGCGCGGGGGGGTCTTTACGCTCCGAATTCCAAATAGTACCACTCCACGGGAAAGTCGATGTACCTGTTCCTCGACCCATCACGGACGAGGTTGGATGAGATCCCCACGTTCCGGCACCAGCTTCGCCAGAAGGCGTGCTGGGATGCGAGGTAGTTGGGGACATTGAGTTACTAGCAATAGACCCTCTGCGAGGACGGCCTAGAGTTTGAGAGGTTTCGTTTAACCACGAAGGTCGTCGAACGGGCCTGGGTGGTTGAGATGTAGACTGCGAAGCTACTTGTGCAGATTCGTATCGATGGTCGACTTCGTCGTCTGAGCTAGCGAGAGCCTCGGAATCAGGCGTGGACGTCCTTGCATGCAACTTATCGAGCAGCAGTGACTGGTTGTTGCCTGGACCTGCGGGATGAGATCCTTGGCCGAGTCTTGAAGACGGGCCAGATTTGAGAGGACCTGAGCTCATTGTCCGGAACACACGCTACCTAAGTTTTTCTTCGTCTGAATCTAGTATCACAGAGGCAACTGGTTGATGTCGCTCTGCGATTTGAAGGTTTGGGGTGATTTATAGAGCAAATTAGCTAGCACAAGCTGATCGTGGTCCGAAAGACGTAGAGGAAACGAAGCCGATGGTGAAATAAAGCTGTAGGCTGTAAAAGATTCTTGAGAAGTAATAGAAACGCAACTATGTATGGTCAGCTGAGTAGTCCAACGGTGAAATGAGCGTCATGAAAAACAGCGAATAAGTGGCTCCCCTAAACTAAGAGGAAGAATGAAATGCAGACAACGGTTGCCAAGAAGAGAGAGTGCATGAAAGGCGACCTGAGAAATGAGGCAAAATCCGGGTCAAAGCATGACCCAGATTAGCTGCAGATGCAGCAAGTGTGACTTACCAGAGATAGAGATCTCAAGTATATCTAAAGACTATGTCGTTACACGTGCCAAATTCTAGATCGTGAAAGCAGATAAAACGTAAGAAAGAGCACACCGATTCCGTGATCGGTGTCGGGAATATGTTGCCTTGCCAGATTGCAATACTGATATAGTCGCAAATGTGTGGTTGCGATATACCAGTGCGGCGTGAGCCAAGGTGAATGAATGATTAGTTTGGTTGAAGGCGGCAGAATATCTAAACACCAGCGCGTCTAACCCCAGGCGCAAACAGAAGATTCAAGTTGTCGGATAAGAATAAAGGGCGCAATTAGACACCCATTCGTGAGTGAAAGTTGTGTAATAAGTGATATAGGCTGTAGCGACAAAGGAGACTCAATCTTGGCCCATTGTCAGTGAAAGAGCTCGAAAGCAGCACGCAAAGTCCGGCACCAAGAGAGAGTAACGCGGGGTTAATGCTGCACCAGGGGCGGCGATGAGGCAAGAAACGCGGCGGCGGTGGCGAACAGTTAGTGATCACACGGCCTGTATCGTGACTCCCAAATCGAAGCTTGCGTCGGCCACTATAGTCAACGAGAATGTGTTGAACAAGTTGGCTGAAGGTAGTTGATCGCGAGTTGGTGACGGGCGGGCACACACAAAGTGGGCAAGTCGAATGAGGGAATGGGGGAAGAGCCCAAGAGAGTTTGCGGAATGCTGTCGGAAGGCGGGGGGAGAATGACAGCGGCGCGCTTCAAAGAGGCAGTAGTGGATAAGAATGGTTTGGTGGAAGAGCGTGGCAGGAGGGGATATGTCGCGTGTCGCGGAGCAGCGTTGCAGTGTGTCGTGCTGTGCTGTGATGTTATGTGCTGTGTCGCGAACTGGGAGCTGGTGCTTTCGTTGTTGGTTTTTGCCGTTGGGCTTTTGCGTTGCGATGCGATGCAATGCGCCGAGTGTTTAGGTTGTGTCGAGATGCGGTTACCACACGAGACCGACCAGGTTCTAAGTGGTGCTGAAGAGAGTGCGCGGGCGGTATGAAACCTCAAGCTTAATACTGCCGTTGCTTTTACACCTAGTAGCAGGTACAAGGGTAGCGCGGAAGCTTTCAATGGAAAGCTCAGGCTGTAATTAGGTAGGCGGCGCAGCAGGGGAGGGGTTCCTTTTAGCTGTAGGCGCGCCGTAGACTGTGTCGCAGAGCAGAACAAAGCAGAGCAGAGCAGATCAGGAGGGAAATTGATCTGGAGTCGCAATGACCCTTTATGATGGATGAGAGGGTGGATCGAAGAGGAAGTTGTGGAGGGTACCGAAGTGGGGAGAGCCTCAGAGTAACAAGAGCCTGGACTGATGTGATCTTCTGATCAGGGGACGGGACTGGGAACTGGGACTAGAACTGGGCTGAGGGGTAGGCGAGTAGGCGAGCGAGGCAGGAGACTCTATGTCCCTAGTCCATTTGCCAGCCAAACCTGGAGAACGATGCGTTAGCGAATGCCCTAGAGCAAGGTACCGATACCTGACCGGGCAGAGCTTGCTTGCGGAAAGCTTGGGAGCATTGGTGGCTCGAGCAACGCAACGCAACACAGACTAAAAGAAGAACTGGCTGGTTGTGTGCTTTGAGCAGAGCAGCAAACCTGCACAGTCAAGACATGAAAGGCCGTACCTAAATTAGGGGATGGACCCGTTGCTGGATGAAGAGTATTTTGTTTGTTGATGAGATAGAGTACGGCGGATGTGCAATGTACCAGTGTTGCAGCTGAGCAAGCTTTGTCTAGCGGAGGTCTCAGAGAGAAAGCGGCGGGGGCTTGACGATGATCTGGGGAGAGCTATCCGTAGAGATGCTAGCTTTGAGTTCGGTAGCTGATAGCTGAGCGGGCGATAAACTTCGTCACCTCGGCAGCCAGGCCGGTACCGGTAGAGCTGTGTGTAGGCAGTCGGCGCTAGGGAACTTGGGCCGTACAGACGATGACCACAAAGCTCTATGAGCATGAGAAGATGAAAGAATAATTGAATTGCCAATGGGGGAGAATAAGGATATTGATAAGTATTCTATTTTTCTTGTCTTTTCATGAGAGTAGAGAGGAGGGGGGCGTTGCTCAAAAGATGGTGTCAGCCAAGCGGTGGTGGTGGTGGTGAAAGCAACGAGCCTAAGGCAGCTCAGGAGAATGAATTGGCATGGTGGTCCAATGGAAGCAAGAACGGGAGCTGGGGTAAATGAACCATAAATCGGAAGGAGCATCAAGTCGAATTGCCTCTCCAATCAATGATCTTGGGTTACCTCGACTCAATTGTCACGGATGGTTGATCCTACGTACAATGCAACATTCGTGTCGTGAAAAGGAGTCGCTTTCGTCATAAGATAATGGTAAGTTGAATTAGTTGGGTCTAGACCTGTCTACATTGTGCTGTATGGTATCAATAACACCTCAGCCTCACTACAGTCCACCCATCATCGTCTGATGCTCTGCTCTCGTTAAAGATCAAACCTGGACCCTGAGCAAAGACGACAAGACATTGAGTATGTGGTTATAAATGATATAGATACCCCTGTGCTGTTAAGACAAGGAATAATGAGGCTTTTCTTGGAAAGATCCATCGATATTTTAACAGGTCAAACAATTGCTTTTGGGCAACGTCTGTGAGTCTTGGCCGTTGCAGAAGGGTCCAAATTCTTCAGCCAAAGACCTGGTGTTATGACATATCAGGCCATTGGATTGGGCTCTTGCTGCGGCAATCGTCGATCAAGCATTGCTTATTCTCCGTAGGGTAGCCGACGTGGAAGCTACCTAAGCTCGTGATGTGTTGCAGAGTGAGTGTCAATATTGTTAGGTAGCTCCAGGTCTGTTGCATGCATCTAAGTAACCTCAACTCGCATGTGCGTGCGGGGAGAGAAGCGCCTCTGACGTGACGTGATGTTATTATCTTTAACACCTTTTTAGAGTAGTATTTTGGAGACTGGAGGAGCGAGGGTGAGGCGACACAGCAGTGTATTGGGAGTATTAATGGATCTTGATTGATCTACAGGTAGTTCGCATACTCTAATCAATTGCCGAAGATAACATGTCTTGGGGATGGAATATTGACAGGCAAGACATTGATGACCTGAATGTAGGGAAAGGCTGAGCCACGGATACACATTGACCATAGGTTTGGTCTTAGCAGGCTTAGTGTGTTATCGGTTGAGATGGTGTGCATGTCCCTGTACTTACAGGGCTTGGGTCCAAGTTAGTTGCAGTTACAGTGAAAGCGGATTGGCCGCTCCACACTTTGGTAATTGATGCTAGGATCCATTGCTAACACGGAGGCCCCGCAGACACATCCCCGACCAACCGAAGGATTGAGATGCCAGAACATCCATGGATCGCATCAGGTGAATACAATAAAAAGCAAAGCCCAACGTTGCAATATGAATTCAAAAAGGGACAATTGCAGCATCCGAGGCATATACTGTACCTGGGTAGAGAGTAGAAGAATTGGGGAACACCTACCCGGCATTGCACTGAAAAATAGTGTTAGTGTTGTACTGTACCCCCTCAAACTCAATGCTTCACTGACAAGTAACATCGTCATGGCTTGCCCCTCGTGACCATCTATTCAAGGGACTTCCGGATCAAGGTCTGCTCCAATCTGGCTTGCTTGGGGCAGTGTATCAGGAAGGTTAGCCACTAGAAACACAAGCGACGAAATCAGCAAGTCAGTTTGTGCCACTTGGACCGGACTTTTAGGTTATTTGTTTCCTTTCTGTTACACAATACTTTATCATGGATTCGACTTTTATTCGAGCTTTTTCGAGAAACTTGTCTCGGTATATCGGGTGGTAACAGTTCCTCTCAAAGGCAGTTTGCGGAAGTGACAGCGTTTTAATTACTTGTGCCACCTGTACTCCGCACTCTTACGATGCCTTTGTTGATACCAGAACAACATGATTAAAAAAAAGGATAGAAGGGATATCGATTTATTTATTTCTGGAGCAAAGCCTGTGGCCCTTTTTCTTGACCCCAAGGTCACTTTAATCCCGCGCTCTGACTCCCTGTTCTTCGCTTGTGAACTGGAGACCATCCGAGTGAGTTGGCGGGTGAATGCCTCTGAGCAAGCCATGGGTCAGCGTTTTGGTAGAAGCTTCAGAGTAACAGAAGCGATGACCACTGGGGAGTATAAGAGAAGGGACTAGGAAGCCAGTTTACGCTATCCCAGTCCAGGCATTTAAGTTGTTTGTTTCTGTGCTCTGATGCTTAGATATAGGCTTTTAGATTATTTACTACCTGTAAGCGGACCGCAACCAGTGCCAATTAGTTGTTCTAGACCTCACAGGCTGATGTTGATGACATTGATCTTGATCTTGATATTGATCTTAATCACCATTGGTTCTTGAGCCTCGAAAGTGACGTGAGCAGTTGTAAATCAGAAAGCTAGATTAATATGACAGTGACACGCAGCCCATTCATTACGTGCACGCAATTGAGAACCATTTCACATTGAGCTTAGATTCTGTCTGATGTCAGACCAACTCTCCTGAAACCATTCATTCCATACTACACTGCGTACTTGGTGTAGCTGGGTTCAGTACTTCATAATTGATCTTATAACATGGCCCACCCGTATCCCTGTGTTGAGTGGTAACCAGCTCCTTCTCAAGTCGGTTCAATGAGACAATTCTTTCAGATTGTCCTATCTTTCAACGGCACCCGAGAAAAGACCGTATGTAAAACCCGCCTTGGCAGGTTGAGTCGGGATCTCTCTTGATTCGTTGTTGTCATTCAGTTGTAGGAAATGTATGTATGGATGTAATCCAGTGCTGTTTTATCGTAACGTCGTAAAGTCTTGTGTGTTTGTAAATATCGTGGGCTTATCAGCCAACCGAGACGACCACATCGCCTTTGCATCTTCCATAGGAGCAACACTCGGAAGCATCCATTTCGCCACTGAGGATGGCATCGATCTTGGACTGAGTGAGGTTCGGTTAGCTTGGGAGTGATCTCACATGCTTTTTGACACTAGACGCTTACCTGAGGGCATGGTCCAGTTGGCGAGATGGAAGACAAAGACGCAATAGGCGAGGCAGTGACCACGGCAGTCGAGGCGAGAACGAGAGTGAGCCACTTCATGGTGCTAGTAGTGTTGGGTAGCTACCTAGGTAGGTAGGTAGTGACAGTAATCGTGATGGTAGTAAGGATAAGAAAAGTTGCTTCAACACCTCGCTGCTTGCAGGGTCGAGTAAAAGAATGTTGCCCGGTAAAAGAGTGACTATTTGTAGAAATGAATGACAATAGTTTGAAGAGAGAGAGAAGGAGAGGGAAAGATGGTGGGCGTAAAAAAGCTGAAAGAAAAAAGAAGAAGAAAAGAGCTTTGGCCAGATTTATACGCCCGTCATATAGATTGCTCAAAATTTCAAGGGACATTGAATGTTTGCAAACAGCCAGCGCTCCAAGCTCACGGGCGACAGTGGAGAAGACAAGGTGGGATAGTGTAACTTGTCCGCCCGCATCCGGCTCTTCTTGTCCGTCAAAGAGAGATACCGAGTTTTTTAATTCAAGGTCGTTCCATCAACATTCCTGTGAAATTCCCACTTCCATTCTCGCTTCAAGAGTCGGTTCTTGAATCACTCGCACTAATGCAGGTACGATAAGGAAAGGGCCCACTTGCGTAGGTCATATTCCGGGGGTCACAATCAGTGATGGAACCTTGTAAATGGATTCTTTTTTCTTTGATGTTGTCATTTCTCAACTGCCGATGCTCTCTCTATCTATTTCGATGTATCACCATTTACCAACAACCACATGTTCCTCTTCTTTTTATCCAAAATAAAAGAATATGCTGACATTCCCAGAGATTCGGTCCGAGACATGAATCAAGAGAAACAAGTCAAAGACATACATGTTCGAGAACCACAGGTTTCAGTTCACTTATCCTTGCTAATAAGACATGTAACAATCGATATAACAAGCGGGAATTCCTTAGCGGTTGGGCTGCCAGAGCCTCTGTTTCTTGTCAGACTCAGCCCTACGCTTACTCAGGATTCGAATTGCAGTCGCTTGGCTGGTTCTGTTCCGAAACATCTCTATAATACCGCCATTATGGAGGTATCTACCTGGACAAATTTGCTTCGATGATGCCATTGCACATTCATGTATGTACTATCACTTCAAAATATCGGCTGTCATTTGCCGATCTCGACCGTTGGACAATCTCACCAAAAATGCAAGGGATTTTAATTGCGACAGATCAAGAAATGTCTTGGCATTTCTCAATAGCTCCACTTCGGTTTAAGCTTGGACTTCCATTCACCCAAAGACATAACCACGTTTCTCTATCGTCTCAAACACCATCAACAGGAATGGTAGTTATCCTCAGGTACAGCATATCTAGCCAACATTGGCTTTCCTCCGGCTACTCTTCCCCGACTAAAGAGTCACGACTGTAGTGCTTGGAAACCCCCACAGTCGAATCGCCCAAAGAACCTCTCACTGAATCGCCAGGGGTGTTCTTTAACGAGGATCGGTTGTTGTAGTGCGATGCCAAGAGCCACACGTCAAAGAGTCCATCGTAACAGGCCTGCTTTGCCGACGCCGCAAAGGCTTCCTTTGTGTTTGTCGATTGAAGTTGCAATCTCTGCACTTGAGACGTACCGTTGTTATACGTATCGTCGGTAGATGGTTTCTGATATTCGACCC
The DNA here is from genome assembly GCA_002093855.1 of Fusarium praegraminearum. NCBI lineage: Eukaryota > Fungi > Ascomycota > Sordariomycetes > Hypocreales > Nectriaceae > Fusarium > Fusarium praegraminearum. The sequence goes on along the minus strand of LXHY01000126.1, from coordinate 242,943 downwards.
GGTCCGCGGTCTGTACTGTACGTTGGAGTCGAGATTTTATTTGATATAGCCTGGCTTGGCTGAGTGTTGGTATCTGTGCCACGTGAAGCGCAGAGCCGAGTAGTGGGGATTTGATGAGGCGGAACATCTTGAATAGGGGCTGGTTGAGTGGTGAGATGGACAGTTATGCAAAGATCCGATGCAGCGTTGATCAAGACTCGGATTTGATGATCAGAAGCACAGCCAAGTGTACAAGGTATGGTAACAATGTGACGATAATAGACATTCCAAGTATTGGTTATAAATAATATCTAGACTTAAAGTTAAAACCATGCCATATCAAAGGTCTGATAAGGCTATGCATGTCTCTATAGTTCGTCTTGTTGGGTAGCATACACATGATCATCATCAAGGTTTGATCTTTACGCCTATCTATATCTACAAAGACGACAATTGGATTATTCCAAAATCACCCACGTGATGAATCATTGTACCTCTTGTTCAGACGCCTCATATTTCATCTGATCACGAACACTGAGCAGACAACTGATAGCGTAGTTGAACATAGTGTAAATTCTACCGTCCAAAATGCCCAAAACCAAACATTTAGGTACTTTTCCATATAATCAAAACTCTCACATGACATCTAATCAAACTCCAACCCCTAAAAACGCCTAAATCACCCTTTACCACGACCAGACCTCCGCACCCACTCCCCCAAGCACAACCTTGAGCCTCTCGCCATCAGCGCCCCCATTCTCCCCCACGATAGCGATGTCTCCGGGATCAGCAACACCGCTGTAGGCATCGGCTACCAGTTTCACATTGCCTGGTTTCAAACTCCATACCTTGACGCGCTGGTCGTTGCTGACAGTAATGCCAACCGTTTCTACCCCGCGTCGCACCAGCACAAGACCGTTGATCGCTGCTGCATGGGCTTTGCGTACTATTCCACGACTTGAAGTTGTGTACCTGCGGTTACCCGCCTCTTTTGACATGGCGACAAGTGTCGTGACACCGAGCCCGTTGTCATCGCCACCTGTCATGACTAAAAAGCCTTCAGGTGTTGAGTGGAGGTCCAGACACTTGATACTGCTCTGGTGCACTGGAGCCACTTGGACAAGCACATGACTAGAAACTTCATCCCCATCAAAGCTTACTTCCCAGGTCGTCAAATGTCCATCCGTAGAGGCTGTAAGTGCCGAAAGCCCCGTTTCGTCCACCCCGAGATGGCGAACCTGTGTCAAACAGGCTCCCGTGTACGACATGCGGGCCAACAGGTGGAAACCCTTTCCTGGTGTGTATCGGTATGTTTTCAAGGTCGAGTTGGACAATATCATGGTGATGATGATATTTCCGTGGGCGTCCTTGCAAGCGTCAAAATCCATGATTCGAAGGTCCGCAGCAGGGCTCTTGTCTTCAAGAATGCCTTCGCACAGGATGCCGAGTCCTTTGTACTGCGAGTCTAGTCTTCGTACTGACCACACAAAAAACTCCTCAAAACCGGCGCTGCTCAGAAGATAGTCGTCCCCGACCCAGTGGATCTTTTGCAGACCTGAAATATGTAGCTTGGTGGAAGCAACGCATCGCAAACCACCGCTGTCTTTCTGCCTGGATTGCTGGTCTTCATACTCCCAGATTCGGACCGTTGTATCTTCAGCACCAGTCGCGATGTATCTTCCATTTGCGCTCAGACCTCGAATCTCTCTACCGTGTGTTCCATACCTGAGCGGTCGATGCATCGGCGTGTGCTGCGAGAAGACGTAAAGTTTGCTAACCCTTGTGTATCCGAAACGAACTTTGTTGTGATCAATAGGGTCATGTGCAATGGTAAATGTCCGATGAGCACCTCCACAATCAATTGAAGCAATCTCTTCCCGTCGGGTTTCGTTCCAGACAACAAAGTTCTTGCTCTTGAAGCCGTACAAGATCAATTCGGGAGATGCGCCTTGTGTGAACCAACCTCCTTCTATGTCAGCACCAGAGGGGGCAGCGACTTCATGCTGAAGGTGTAACCGAACTTCCTCGCCGAGGTCTTCAATCTCATAGATCCTGTACTTTGTGTCTCGACTTGTCGCCAAGAAGTACAGAGGAGCATCTTGTCCTTCGGTGGTAGGTAGAGGTACCAGGCCTGTAATAGCATCGCGTGTGTTGAATCTGAAATCCAGGATTGGACGGAACTCGTTGCCGGTCTGTCTCAATATTGAAAGGAAACCATGGCGTGATCCAATGGCGATCAAGTCACTCCTGAAGCGGGCGGCAGAAATGGCTACAAATCTTCTGTCAATGCCACGAATATCTGCCGTCGCGACAACAGTTCCTGTGCGCCAGTCGATCGAGAAGTATTGGGAGTCTGAAGTTCCGTGCAAGTGAACAATAAGTTCAGTTGGCCCCTCCCCAGTAGTAGACAAGATCGAGATGTTGAAAATCTTGCCAGGCACAGAGCCAATAAGTGTTACTCCTTGCGCTTCAGAAAAGTAGTATAACTTGCCGCTGGTCGTTCCCAGGATAGCCGTTCCATTGCCAATCGTCTTGAGTGTATAGCACGATTGAAACTCGGCATTCATATGTTCTTCAAGTTCGATTTCTTTCCACTCGAGGTTTGGTCGGAAAACACCCACAAGAAGTCGTCCCCAATTTGTCGTTACCAGAACCCGATCATCAGAGATGAAGTCATAACGGCTGAATATCTCCCGTGCACGAAGTGGTTTCAACTCACGAAGATTCGGCAAACTAATCGCAACATCTTGGAAGTCAAGCCCGGTCAGCTCACTTGTCGATGTCGACGTTGAAGGTACCAAAGAGGCGGGTTGCGTGATGAGCGATATCTTGCTGTCGGCTCCGCCCGTTGCAATAAGTGTTTGGTCTCCTCGGTTTACTACAGCGTGTGCCCAGAGATGCTTGCCATCGTGTACGGCATATGTCTCGATGTGCTTCAGGGACCCAGATACGTTCTCAGACGAAATGTTGATGTTCAATTGCCATCGTTGGGCAGTCGAGTCCTCTCCAAAGGAGTAGAGGGACATAGGGGAATTTGGTAGCGCCTGGCCTTCTGTCAAAGCAGCAAACTTGACGCCCCAGATTCTCGACAAGTGTCCCATGATTGTCGCAATAGGCCGTAGCTCCTCTGCCCTAGGTCCATCGTCCAAGCCTGCTTTTGATCCAAAACCAGTCTCTCGTGGCGCAGAAAAATCGTGCTTCTTCTCATGTACTCCATCTTGTCCTGTGATATTCCAGATCCTCACAGTACGGTCGTCACTGCAACTGGCAATGAGTCTCAAGGTCGACCCATCTTCACAGGGGAGTTCCTCTGAAATGTCAACACCGAAAATAGATCCTTCATGTCCGTTGAGAATAGCAAGAAGCTCAGATCGGCTCTCAGAGATATGGCAACGCCATACCAAAATCTCGCCAAAGATGGTACCTCCAGCCATGAGAACTGAGTCTTGATCCAACCATTTCAATCTCGCAGCGTAGAGAATTGGCCGTGAAGGCGAGACAACAGCGCCAACAACCGGGGCATCATCGCCATTCAAGTGTAGATGAACAACCTCATTATGAGCCGTTGCAAGAACCGCAGAACAGTCATCATACGGCGACGGCGCAACATCGTAGACCCAATCTGGAGCAGCAGTCTTGTTCACCACAACTTGGTCATCCGTAGCACTAATGAGGCCTTCAATGTTGGAAACAACCGCGATCTGCGCAGCACCCCAGGCCAAGACTCTCCCATTGCTGAGTAGACGAATTCCATGGATAGGTTGTGCTGAGAAGACACGAATGCTGCCTACACGAACAGCATTGCCGAGCTGCAGATCATAGACGGTCAAATGAGTGTCCTCGCCAGCGAGAAGATACTCTGCATCGCGGAAGAATGCGAGTGAAGTGATGGGACCCTGGAAAAATTCCCGGTCAAGGCGTGACTGAATGCATGTGAGCTCATGATAGCGGGGGAGGGGCAGCTCAATAACTCACCTCTGGCATGGCCACAAATTTTAGAGGATAAAAGGAAAATTTGTAACAAACGCTCACTAATATTCCCAAGGCATGCGAGGTTTCATTGAGCCTCTCGTCGTCACTGAAATTGATTGAAATGGAGGACGGGAGTTAAGTGAGGTCTTGTACGAGTGAGGTTTTGTGTGGGTTCAGTTCAGTCAGCCATGAGCGAAAATTTTTGGACTGGTTCTAGTAATTGCTCATCAACGACCCATAACGGATGAAGCATTCACTTTATTAACCTAACAATCACGAAAGACCGATATGGACAAGATGTTTAAATGTATTGTATGTATTTGTTTTTAACGAAAAAGGGGCGTATATAAGATCAAGCTACGAATGTTTGTCCCATTGCCCAACCAAAAAGAATAACTTCGGGTATCATGCCATTCCGTGGCATCTTCCCCATCACCAATATCTCCTAACGTCCATTGCCTGGCTATACACATAAACAAAAAAAGAGTTCCTTCATGACTGCGTGAGTGCTGTGGCAAACAATATACTGTCACTGAATCCCAAACCCAGTACCAAAACGCCATTAATGCAATCATCAAGTGCTAAGTAAAAAACTTAAAGAATCATGTCGTGAGAGCTACCCGCGCACCTAGTTTAGGCACGGTGAGAGTAGGGCTCGTAGGCGAGGTCGGAACGGGCAGTGCCGCTAGGGTAGCGAGGAGCACCGTACTGAGATTGGGCCTGGTTGTGGTTGTAGTAGCCGGACTGCATCTCGTGGTCGTCGCTGAGAGGAGCGTAAGAGCCTTGCTTGTTGCCAGCACCACCGAGGAGCTTCTCGCCGTCAGATCGGCGGTTCTTCTTCTTGTCACTTCGGCTCTCGGGCTTGCAGCAGCAGATGGTGAACATCCAGAAGAGACCAGCAGCAAGAGCAAAGGCGGCGGAAATAGCGACGCAGGCAAAGAATCGGCCGTTGATGTGTCCCTTGACACCGTAGAACTTGGCAGAGGCCTCGACAGCGCCGACAACGGTACCAGCTAGGACACCGGAGAGAACAACAGAGCCAATAACGAGGGTAGTGGCAATACCAGCGACAATCCAGGTCAAGCAGGAGACGATACGAGAGCAGTTGGTGAAGATTCCAAGAACAATCTCAGCAGCAAGAGCAATAAAGGCAGCAATGTAAACGACCTGTGTCCACTTGGTGGCAGTCCTGAAAGCCTTGAGAGCACTCTGGATCTCATCGGGGAGCTGAATAGCAATGTTCTTGTTGGTACCGACGAGAGTAGAGGTGTTGAGAGACTTGCTGGCCCAATCAAACTCAGGCTTCTCGCACTTTCGCTTGCCATCCTTGTCGATCTTGCAGAAACCCCAGAGGTTGATATCGTAGTACTTGTCGAGACCGAGCATCTTGGCGGTGATGTTATCCTTGATAGGAGCACCATCCTCGGCGCGGATCATGAGCTGGGGCACATCGCGAGTGCTAAGCTTGAGGCCCTTGATGTCAAGGTTATCGATGATGTTGTCGACATCGGCGGGGCTGATGCTGAGATCCTCAACATCGACTCGGAAGATGTAGAGAGACTTGTCGGCGACACCAGCGAGGGCACCGACGAGGAGGAAGATGATTGAGCCGATTGTAAGTGCGAACGGCAATAGCACGCAGAAAAAGCGACCGACACCCATTTTCGGTTATAGTTTGGTGTGTGAGTTTGTGTGTGTTGATTATGCGGTGGATGTTTAAAGTAAAACGTCTGTCGATATCGGAGGTCGAATCGGTATGACGTAACTTGGCAGCGAACGAGTGCTGTTGTAAGCGAATGAGTCTATTCGAGTGAGTTTGACGAAACGCGACAGATGATACGACGCGAACGTAAGAAAAGGGAAGAGATGAGATGATGAGATGAAACGAGATACAACAAAAACAGAGGGCGGAAGAGGACTGTGGTTTTATAAAAAGCTGAACCCAGGGCTGATGCTGGGCGTGAGCACTAGGACTAGGTACTTTTTAGTGATACAGCCCCCGCCGTCCTACACAAGCAAAAGCAACAAGCAACAGCAGTGAGAAGAGGGGGTTGGATTGACGTGGAGGAGTGGAGTGGCGCAGCGAAGCCTACCCCGGACAGGCAAGATCCCGCGCACGGCATAGTATTTGATATGTATAGACACTGTCTTTACAATCCTAAGTAGGTGGTATTGTACAGTGCTAATTAAAACTGCCTTGCCTTGGAGGCGTCGTGCTTACGACTCCAGCCCAAGCCCGGGTTCAGGTCGTTACAGCTTGAGGTCAGGTTCCCACTAAGAGTGTCACAGTGGAGCCCGCGTAGGGCACTCAGCCACTCAAGCTTCGCTGCCTTTTGTTTTTGTTTCTCGACGAGAAGAGCTTGGCTTCTTTCAAGGCGCAGCTTATTCATTTGTTCCGATCACAGCTGTAAAATAAACAATCAGATGGTGCTTATGCACCGGCCGACAGGACAAGCCCTACGGAGAACAGACTACCGTACCTGAAGGTGAGCACCCATCTGCAAACTCTCTATGCCACGATCAGCACGACGATCATGCCATTGGCCCGGCAGCCGAACCATCAATAACTCTTAAATGGAAGAAGCCTTGATAGTTTCAACAGACAGGGAGCTTCCGTTTCCGTTATACGATCCTCATGATGACATTGCTCCATAACAACAGTCAACCATCTCATTTTCTCAACGATAACTCACTTGCTCCGTACTGGTCATGTCTCAACCCAATAGCATGGGTCTGACGATCCCTACATGAGTGGGAAAAAAACACACGCAAGGACCCTGAACGTTTTGGTGCTGACGACACCTGCTAGGATTCCGATCCACCTCCACCACCTCCATTTTCGTTTTTTCCTTCTTCTCCATTGATCAACATGTGGGAGAAGGAGGAGACGAGCAAAACGAACTGTCATTGACGTGGGACTGTGTTGTATTGTAACATGTCGACGCAATACAACGCATAGGACCAAAGTCAATATATTCACCGGTAGTCACACCAATTTTGAGTTCTTGTGCAAGATTGAGTTACCGCTATTACAGTCTGCAGAGTAAACCGTAAACCGTAAAACGGCATGTGGGATGAAAAGACTCCCCTCGTTGGATCTAAGTTGGGCTGCGGCTGACAGTCAAGGATGCTTCAAGTTCCTCCTCCATTGTCAGCATCCCATCCCACCTTGACCTCAACTAGTCCCACATCGTAAACCAGCGAGATAGATGACATGACATGTCCGCCATTTCTCTTCCACAATCGATCGCAATATCACACAGCCTTGGAAACCCAAGCGAAAAGAGTAATATTCATCGCGAAACACGTTCCTCTTCTCTTCCCCTGGCCTGACTAGCAGAGCAAAGCCTCACTCCATCTTAGAAGCACAGCCCGTTGCTAGTCTTGTCCCGGGTAGTTTCGAAATCTACTCTATCTAATTTTAGATGTGCCGCGTTTTTTTGCCTCGCTCAGCCCAGCCAAGACTGCTTGGTATTGCTTAGATCACCATACTGTAGGTACCGACAACTGACTTCTCCCTGCACTGCCTTTTGAGCCTAGTTCATGCCGTTGACATTTACCGATATTCTTCTTTCAACGTACGTAGCATGTATACGTGTGCCTTTTTTCAACGATAAACTCAATCTTTGCTTCAATTTGCTCACATGGCCGCAAAGAGGTATACAAGCCGATACTCGTCTTGGCATTATCCTCTGGTAATCGTTTGGATTTCCCCCCCCTTACCATGTACCTACGTACAAGACGGTCTTACGAAAATGAAGCTGCCACATTGTCAAGGAATCAAAGTTTGGACGCTGCTGATTTGGGTTGTCATCTCAAAATCCAAAGTCCTTCTTCCATATGCAGCTAGTCAATTATTTCCAGTACCTCATTGACCAATAACCCACTCACTCCCTCCATCGACATGACCTTATCTGCTCGCGGACTCTTGCTAACAAATAAATATTGTGTAATATGCATCTTCCTGCAGTAGTATGAAGGAAATGGCACTGATGATTTCTTGTGCACACAAAAATACTTCAGTCTCTGTTGCTAATTCGCTTTTATGGTCAACATTGGCTGGTTGTCTCCCGAGTGCTGGGCTACAAGGAAGCGAACATGGCACAAAAAGGTGAACACGTTGAATATTACTGCCCATAAAGTAATGTGGGCTTCTGTGAGATATTTACCCTTCAACTCATACATACATCTTGAACTGTTCTCCTCAATCTGCCTTAACACCTAGAGAACTTGGTGCATCCCCTTTCGTCTTGTCATTGTTCATACCACTGGGATACTTGAACCACACACTCATCATACTCAGATGCCTTCCAAAAACAGACCATGATTTGACCAGAAGAAAGAGTAGCGCCTGGTCTTACCGGGGGGCTCTCAACATGAGGTTGATCTAGTTGAACTGAACATCAACCTCTTGCCCACCAACCTTCTGTCCTTTGAAGTAGATAGCGAAATTTACAATTCCGTCTTCACAGTCCATCTTGATTCGGTAAGAAAGCTTTCTGAAGCTTTTTCTTTCGTCATTGGTGAATTTCGGAAGAAACTTGGTCTCGATCTTCCGGTTCCACGAAATCCTGCACAAAGATCGAGAATTGGTGCCGTTGTACCGTCTGGGAGGCGGGAAGGTTGTCGAGCAGTAGATTTCTTCAAACACATCGACTACATCGCCCTCTACAAGACGGTAGTAGTCGTGGTGAACTGACCTCTTCTCTGAGATATCGTCACCCTGGGAGGCAAGTTAATTGTGGAATGCGCTGTGCCCGCCATCTTGCTTACTTCTTTTAGAAACCATTTCGTTTGGTTCTCGGCATACCACCGGTTTTCCTGGTTGTCCCAGAAGCGGTCAATTTTCTTGTGCTTTCCAGGAATGAAAAGTGTATGAAACTGGACACCATAACTCATGCGAGCGATCCGTGACTCAACAACCACTCCGAGGCCGGAAGAAGGGTTATGTCGCAGGAGTCCCTGGACGACAGCTCCACGGCAGATAGCAGTCCATCTATGAGTTCATAAGAAAATGAGCTATGCTTGTATTTGTTTCCAACAAACGTTCGAGTACTCACGGCTTGTTCCCACGCGACTGTAGGATGGTGGACTGAAATCGCTCCTGGAGACAATTGAAGAGATAGCGGCTGCGGCCAAAGCCTCCCACCAGGATTATATGCTAGGTCGTAGTATAAGAAACAGCATAACAAAGAGATTCACAGGTTACATACCTTGGGTGCCTTATGGTATTTGGCCTCAATCGCATCGACCTGAAGCTGAACCAAGGCTCCGATTTTAGCAATAATGGGAGAGAAAACGGAGCGGATTTCATCGCTACAAGGTTAGTTAGATTCATATTTGCTCCCGGTTGGAATCTTACGAGGACAGTTCTAATGTTTCGCGGCGCTTCAACCCTCCGGCTGATGAATTGCTGTTGCAACCGTCAGGCAGTTGGATGGGCCACGTTCGCTTTTGATTCTCGAACTGGGGCTTGATACCATGCTCCCATTCGTCATTGAGGAACTTTCTTTTCTCAGGATTGGTGACCGACACCCAAGAGATGGCGGGCGTTTTCTTCTTGACAAGTTCAATGAAGCCTTCGTCAAGGAATACTCCCCCACAGAGATCACCGTCGCCCTTGACGCACTCCTTGACAACAAGCGGGTCAGTTGATTCGAAGATGTAACTAATAAGATCCTTTGCAATGTCAATAAGGCGTAGTTCCATTACAGACTGGACCTAGTGGGTATCAGAAAAATTGGCTTCCTGAGTCTCAGGATACAAAAATAAGTAGTCAAAGAAGTATGGCATATCAGCATACACTAATCTACCAATTTCGTACCTTGTGCTCCCAGCGGCCAATCTTTCTGGTAACCTGAAGTCGACTTACAACAGTTCCACCTCCAGCATCGCAGACAACAACGGCGTCACCGGTCTACTCAGAGTGTCAGCCCCAATTCAACATGAGATGAGAGAATAGGTTATATATTCTCACCTTTATGGCGGATCGTTTCCCCATATCTTTGAGGGTAGCAAGGGCGGCCGCTTCAGGCTCCGAAATGAATCGAAGCATAGTAGTACCAGCAGATCGCGCATCCAGGATACCAGATTTCTGAGCGGCTTGCTTCATTCGATCCTGTGCGTACGGAGGCCAGATTGCAGGCAGAGTGATAACGACCTGGAACTTCGATTGTTCGAGCGATTCCGCACCGATTTCACGCCTGATGGATTCGACCGAATGGTCCCAGAGTTTACGCAGAAATGATGCGATGATTGCGATGGGATCTTTTCCTGCCTCAATTTGAAGATGACGGACTTGTTGTAATTGAATTGAAGTGGCGAGCTCGGCAGGGACATCAGGAGCTTCAAGAAGCAGCAGCTTGAACCATATGAGTGGTTCCTTGTCGAGAGGGATGCCATAGCCCCATTTGACGTCGAGGCCATTCGGGTTAAAATACAGCTGAGTGGGTGCTTTTTCAATGTCTGAACAGTTGTTAAGCTCCGATTCCCAACAGGTGACTATTTCGATAGCATCAGGATCTCTGGAGTGTGCCCATGAGACGCCAGAAAAGCTACACACGCAGTAAGCACCATGCCCACGATAGAAGACAAGCAAATGTTCACGACTTACGTAGTCCCAAAGTCAATACCGACTACTACGGTATCGTTGAGGGGCTGGTTTGCACTCATTTTGCCCGGGTTGTGGTCACAGCGGCAGATGAGAAAAGCGAGAGTGCCTAGTAGGTTGAAGGGAGAAGAAATGGAAGGGATCGTGGGATAAGAAAATCAGAATGAGAAACAAACATAGATTCGCAGTTAAGCTGAAATTTGAAAGGCTGGTGCCTGGTGTTTGAACAGCCCGTGCTCGCAGTGCTTGACAGTGTTGAACAGGTGCACAGCAGACGAAAGGGGTTGATGGCAGTGAATCACGGCACGGCTGCCTGCACCCCTCCCGCAAGCATCGTTCCTTTCGAGAGAGAAACCCTTATTAACCTTCGCACTGCAACTTTGCGGTTCTCCCTCATTCACCCCTCATTCAAGATATCCTCGGAGTGGTGTGCTCTCCCATAACGAACAGCTCTGTGAGAGGCGCTCAGCATTTTCTTGTAACATGATACCGACGATTAGAAATCATAATTTACTAACAAGCCGAAGTAGTTTCTTTGTTCTGCACATCTCTCAAAGTGATCAAGATGGATTACAGCGACAAAGCACCTGCTCGACCGGAGAACACCTCTCTTGATTCTCGCGGAACTCTGACTACCAAGCCCCCGGAGCACGACAACCACGGCCCTGGATCTAGAAATCTCATCGACTCGAGCAGTGTCGAGGGTACTTCAGCGCGGCAGAGCGGTGCCGACATACGGGGCAATAGAACTCGCGCACACTCCGCTTCCATAAAGGAGTTACTTGCCACCCAAGAGGCACAAATGAATTCTTTTCTTCAGCATTCTGGAGAGCAGGCCGAGAATCAAAGATCAACTCTGGCACAGCTAACTAACCACCTCACCGGTATCGCTACGAGCCTCAGCAACACTGTTACCGACTGGCTTCAACATCCTGCCGCACACCAAATAGAAGACCTATGCAAAGAACTTGTTATCGCCCGCATGAGAGGTGCATATGCCGAAGCCCAGCATCAGCAACTGGCAATGGACTACCAGAATTTGGAGAAGCAGCTTGAAGAGACAAACACCAAGCTTGCGCATACGACCAAGGAGCGGAATGAGCTGCGAAAACTCGCCGATGTTGCCAATTGGACAGGTGCAAAGCTATCGGACGATGTTATTCGAAGCAAATGGAAGCAACTTGACTACAACATTCGTGCCATGGCAAGATTCCTTACCAAATGCCAAATCAAACTCCCAATAAACTCCGTGAATAAAGCGCGGTTCTCATCCATCGTCTCATCATGGCCAAAGCTGTTGGAAAACAATGACTACAAAGAACTCCTCATCACCGCTTACCTCTGGGCTCTTGTTGATGGAGAAATCTTTCGGGATGGAAATAAATTCTGGGGCGGCGGCCTCATTTATGAACTCAAAAGTATTCGAGAACATCTTGTTGGTAAGTCCTGATAGGGCACTCCCCCGATACGGATTGTAGCTAACTGCATGTATGATAGAACTTGCACCTGAGGCTGATCGTTCCTCACGCTCAGAACCGACGATGAGACATGTGGCAAAGTGGTCTGCTCAAGGGACCGTTTTGTTAGGTCACTTCGATCGGCAGGACAAAAAGGCCCTCAAAAGACAGGCCAGCCTTGCATTGGACAGGGTGAAGGACTTTTGTGATATCGATGCGGACAATTCAGACACTGATTTCCTCCATGAGATGAAGGGTGTTATGAAAACTGCCATCGACCTTGATGAGATGTTGATGGGCTCCATGGCCATTTTGTCTGTCTCTTGGCCGAGCATCGGACGATCGAAGATTCTGCGATACGATGCATATGGAATGGATGCCGTGGCAAACACCAATGACCTATCCCCCAAGACTGCTGTTATCTTCACGACCTCGCCAATGCTTCTAAAAATGGGGAACGCCAATGGTTGTAACTACGAAAGCGAGATGGTCCTTTGCAAAGCTTCAGTGGTGTGCGAGTGAGCTGTTACGCCCAATGGCTACTGGTCGATAGTGAGGCAGCCGAACAAGAGAGTATGTCTTTTGTCTTGAGGGTACATCTACAAAAATGAAAATGTTCTCGTGGACTGGCTTAACAGTACAAGGCCCAGCATCCGATGTTTTTTGGAAGGGAAGTGGGAGGGACGATATTAGCAAGATTTCGGGCCAGCATATTTACAGCTGCGCTATACTCGATAATATGTGAAATCATTGTGCTAATAAACTCGAGTTCCCCAGTTCTTGAAAAATCGTTTTCTATACGGTGGTTGTATTATGGTTGTAAGATGTGTTCGTAAACTCAATTCACCTTTACACAAAAGAGGAATAGTGCATGCCAGACCGGCTGCGGCTGTCAGAACCACGCGAGGACGGGTTCGGTGAGAGGTGCACGAGGAATGGTCAGCTGTCACAGCACAAAGTCTGTGCAATGGTTGTACCGAGTATCCAACGTTAGGTAGCGAGCTACTGACGCACTACGAAGGCAAAAACGGCGGCCTCAAAATGAGCAAACGATGGGGGGGGATGTAATCCGATATGTCATTATGTTCTTGTCTGCAGTCATGGAAGAACAGTGGAGGGGTTGAATATGTGCCTTTCTGGTCTACTAAGTCTTGGCTTTTTTGCTGTTAGATAGTCGGTGCATAGGCAGTAACGGTCTTCGGGACAGAGCAAACTTGACTCTAACAGCCTGGGAAACGAAGTAGTTTGGTCACTTTGTGCCACCGTGACGCTGGAAACGACATGGATATGTGAAGTGATTCGAACTGAGTCCGAATGTTTGACCGAGTTTCTTGACTTGTTTCTCTGAGAAATGAATCGTGAATGGTCAAGACAAATTCAAGCTCTCGCACGTGCCAATCGGTTGTCTCCAAACCTCCAGGGATATGGGTTGGATGTTACATATGAAGGCTCCATAGGTGGGCTAGGCATGTGTGTAGTTATGTGCCATGATCTGTTGTCTGTCTCGGTATCTATTTCTGTGTCTGTGTTTGATAGTCTGGAACGAATCTTTTGAGTCACTCAACCAGGTCCCAAGACCAAGATCGACCATGATCGACCAAGCATTCCGTACATCCGTCCATATGACAATTTGGCGGAGGTCGAATGTCGACAAAATTTCCAACACATTTCTCTTACTCTTATCAAGGCTTGTCATTGCTTGGCTCGTTTACCTTGACACTCACACGTATCACCCAAGCCGAACTAATTGCTTCAAACCCCTGTCGTGTGCTCTATTTGCAGTCAACCCAACCCAACCTCGCACTACTGAAGCTCCCCTCTATTGGGCGCCGATCAAAGAAACCACCCCGGACGAACGAGTCTTGGCTGTCATCGGAGATTCGTTTCGGTCTTCCGTGTAGTATCCGTAGGTAGGTAGATGTCTCATCACCATGTGACCCTAGCACTACGAATCTCGCAACCGTTGAAGCTTGTTTGATGAAGCTCTCGAGGCGTCAGCTTGACGTGGTCTTTTCCCTAACGATTCCCTTTATCTCTCTTTCTCTCTATCTTTAGCCTCAATTGGTCCAACAAAGAAAGAGTAGCAACGAGGGGTGTGGAACCTTAATTGCCATAGCCTGAACCTGAGCCGCCACTTTTACTCGCTTCGCTTCTACCTTTCCGGTTCCGCTAATAACACTCTCTAATGGCCTAGACGTTGCTGCTGTAGTGGACTGTGAGCTTCTCGACCGGCCTCAACTCAACTTATCTCACCTTATTTACCTTGGGTTTCCTTGCTCTGGGCTTGTCTTGGCTTTTCTTGGGGTAGGAACCAAAAGGTGGAGGTCATTATCCAACCAAGCTGTTAGTCTGTCTACCTCCTACTACCTTAGTAACCTTGGCTGTCTGTCCTAAAATCCTATCCTATCCTATCTCATCCTAGGTATCCTACCTAGTACTATCTCACCTCTGCAACACACTTGTCTCGTCTGTTGTTTCTTCTTCTTGCAACAATCTTCCAGAACCTCAGCCGTCGCAATTGGTTCTATCTTTATCGCTGTCTCTTTGACTGAATGCCTGCGTCTAATTGTGTATGCAGATACTTGATCATTCACGTTATTGAAAGACTCTCTATCATCTAACGTGCCCAATTCAATCGACGTCATTCGCATGCGAGAACCACCTTGAAGCCACGCCTCCTCGTCGTATTTTATCTTCATATCTTGCTTGTTCGCATCGCCTCTCTCGCGTCCCTGCAACTGTGCTTCTCTCTACCTACTACCTACCTGCTATACCATACCATACCATTCCTATACCGATACCGACACCATCTTGCGCCAACGCCCGACGCCCAACGTTTTGCCCTTAAAACGTCTTGGCAATCTGATTTTTCAGTCTTATCATACTTGCTTTTGCTGTTAGTCTCATCCTAGCGGCTACTCAACTGCCTCTATTATACCCGACAATTCGTTTTGTTTGTTTGTTTGTTTGTTGTATGTCCACCCAACTTACTCTCCTCTTTCTCTACATCTCTTATCCTCCACACTGTGGCCATTTTTTTTCTGCCTACGGTATCTGCAGCTAGAGTATGCGCCGCAACTTCTACATCCACTCGCTCTCTTCACTCAACTTCTCTCTCGTTATCAGAAGCGAGTCGCCCTAACTTGGACCATCTCTTAGACTCAAACTCGGTCTTTGATCATTCAGCACTATCTCCGATCACCTTTCGGTTCGCGCTTTCTATTGTCACCGGCCTCATCCCGGCGTTAACGGACATCCTCACGACGTCATCACCGCCGCAAAACCCACCCGCCGGCTCACTTCAACATCTAGACCCAAAAACACAGACAACAGTGCTTCAACTTGAAGCATCTTCTCAAACTGCCCAAAACGGACGCATCAAGGGGTCAACGTTGCTTCTCCTTCTTCCTAACCCTCGATCGCTTTTTTCACCCTCCTTAACACCTCCCTTGACCTAAACGGTTGCCGGCATCTCACCTGCGCCCACGCCAAGAATTGTTACGAATTATCCGAACCGCATCACCCGCACGCCCACCCACTAGCCAGTCAGCCAGCCGAGCTTCAGTTTGAGTCATCGTTGGTTAGAGTCGCGGAAACAAATATCATGGGAAACAACAACTCCAGCCAAGGTGGATCTGGCTCAAAGGGCTCCGGTTCTGCCGGGCCTGATGGACCTCTTCAGTCTTACCCATCTTTTAGTCGATCGGACACCAAGGATTCCTCACGCTCGTTTCGTACCCTAGGATCCAAGATCCGCAGCAGCAGCAAGTCGGACAGCCCCAGGAACTCAAAGGTCTTGTCCAACGGTGAGAATCCGGTCGAATCTAAGAGCGACGACAGACGTTCCAGTAGGCATGGACGTTCAAGCTCATCTCGACTGAGCCGCAGCGAGCTCCCTCCCCTCAACACCGCCGGGACGGACGTGTCAGCATCCGAGTCGGCCCTCGCGGATTCCGCCGTCGGAGAGGACCAACCCCCACCCTCTCCCGTTCATGGTAACGCCAAAGGCGGCAACCACGACGTGAGTGCCGCGCAAGCATCGGGAGAAGTCGATCACGTTTCCGATCAGCCTCCGTCTGTCAACGCTGGAGCCAACGCGCATATGCAAGCCCCAGGACAGTCCATCCTGGTGAAGCGCGAAAACACCATCAACCCAGTCAACAACGGGCCATCTGATGAGTCCAAGGCTGATGGAAACTCCAACGTCGCCATGTCTGAGATTAAAGATATCGATCTTGACGACTTCATCAAGCGACTCTTGGATGCGGGTTATGCTGGAAAGGTGACCAAGAGTGTTTGTCTCAAGAACGCCGAAATTGTTGCCATTTGCCAAAGGGCAAGAGAGGTTTTTCTTTCGCAGCCTGCTTTATTAGAGTTGGACGCGCCTGTCAAGGTTGTAGGTGATGTCCACGGACAGTACACTGACGTTATCCGAATGTTTGAGATGTGTGGCTTCCCTCCAAACTCAAACTACCTTTTCCTCGGCGACTACGTTGATCGAGGAAAGCAATCACTGGAGACGATTCTGCTGCTACTCTGCTATAAGCTCAAATTCCCCGAAAACTTTTTCCTCCTCCGAGGAAACCACGAGTGCGCCAATGTCACACGAGTTTATGGCTTTTACGACGAATGCAAGCGAAGGTGCAATGTCAAAATCTGGAAGACGTTTATTGACTGCTTTAACACTCTCCCAATCGCCGCCATCGTCGCTGGCAAGATTTTCTGTGTCCACGGAGGATTATCACCAGCTCTAGTTCACATGGACGACATTCGAAATATTGCTCGACCTACTGACGTCCCCGATTATGGACTGCTCAATGATCTTCTTTGGTCTGATCCTGCCGACATGGAGCAAGATTGGGAAGCCAATGAGAGAGGCGTTAGTTATTGTTTTGGTAAACGAGTTATTACAGAGTTTTTGGCAGTACATGATTTTGATCTTATCTGTCGAGCGCACATGGTGGTTGAGGATGGCTATGAATTCTTCAACGATAGGGTTCTGGTGACAGTCTTCAGTGCCCCCAATGTAAGTTATTACCTGCTAAATCCCCTCGGGTCAAAGGCTAACTTGTGCAGTACTGCGGTGAATTTGACAACTGGGGCGCCGTTATGTCGGTATCCGCTGAGTTACTCTGTAGCTTTGAGCTTCTTAAGCCTCTCGACTCGAGCGCTCTCAAGAGTCACATCAAGAAGAGCCGAAACAAGCGCCAGCATATGCTTAACAGTCCGGTATGTCTAAGTTCTAACGAGTTCTTGGATTCTTACTAATTGGTTACAGCCCGCCATGATTCAACCTCAAAGCATGTAATGATGTACATATCGCAAATACGAATCCGACTTTTTTTTATGCCAGTCTCCTCCATTACGAAACATTCATTTTACACCAATGATGGCAATTCGAGGGCGACCCGGAAGATGCTGCCATTGTTTTAAGCAGAAAGAACAGCGCAAACAGATCAACTCTAGCAAGAGTATGAATACGTCCAGAATATGGCCTTGCGAGCCAAGAACAAGTATACTCCGTACGCAGTGACCTAATATCACGGTGTGACAGCCGCTAAGGTCACTGTCTCTGCCTCGAGTAACGGACGTAACTGTCCTGAATATACAACCTGAAATGGTTGAAAGGCACGCAAGGCCTAAAGCAGCGCCGCCATGTATACGCTTCGGAGTTTGGGAACGATTGGCCTATGCTTGGCGCATTTGTAAAGGATTGATGGGAGGATTGGAAGGGTACAACCCTATAGAGTTTTCATGGGCTTATAGCAGGATCTGGGATCTTGGTTTGTGCATAGCAGCAGGAATTGAGTACAAGCAGTTCCTAGTAATTTGTTTTTTGTTTATATACTCGCTCCTCATGACTTGTTCTTTTATACCTAGGTAGTGAACTCATGTCGATACTGCCAAGACATGTGATTGGCCAATGCGGGGTGTGCTGGCTTAGTCATGATCCAGCAGACGTCGAAAATTGATCGTCTAAATCACGACAATCAGCTTCACCACATTAGACACCCATCGCCAAAATGCAACGCCACGCCTTCCGTTCGGTATGCAGCCGGACAAGGCCAGAGCTCGAGCAGGCCTCGGATGCTCTCCGAAATTACGCCCGCCAATTCTCGACTTCACAGATTCAGGCCGCCGATGGTCCCAGCACCCCGAGGCCGGCTGCCCGTCCCGCTCAGACTGGCGGCCCCAAGGTCATCGACATAAAGAGTCTGCCCCTACGCGGACGAGGGGGTCTAAGGGGCCGTGGTAGTTTCCGTGGACGAGGCGGATTTGCGGGCAGGGGAGGATCTTCAGCCCAGGATCGCTCATCCTCGCCTATGCGAACTGGCCAACCTATGACAAGAGGTCGAGGCGGAGGCGGCTTTGGCGCCAGAGGCCGTGGTGGACGTGGAGGTCGTGGTCGTGGTCGTGGTCGAGGAGGAGGTAAAGGTGACCGACGAAGGGACGATGACGACAAGGATAGAAACAAGGACCGAAACGAATTCAACAACATGGATCCCGATGAGAAGTCTTTCGACGATAGCATTCGATTCGGCATGCGCTCCGAGTACACACCATCCCTCACACTCGAGTCCGTCAACGAATTCGCCCCTGTCGCACCAAGCACCGCCGCTGGAAAATCAGCTGCTGTTATGCAGAACCTCAGCGTTCTCGGCACAGCAGACCACGTCGGTGCCCCAGAACCCCTCCAATCTAAATACTACGCCTCCGAGACTGAGGCCAGCGGTATTCGCTTCTTCGCCGATGCCGAAGCTAAGAAGGCCGCCGAGCAGTACCTCCAAGGAAGGGCCAGAGCCGAAGGCAAGGAGCTTACGGGCCCTATCATTGCCGAAACTGAGGAGGCCATCCGCCAAATCATTACACAGCGAGCTATCCAGGGCCAGCACGAGACGCCCAAGTTCGCATCAGACCCTGTTGGAGTGTCCCGCTCATGGCATCTCCGGTCTGAGACGTACACTACCCACGACGTCAACTCGTTCCAGACAAAGTTGACGTCTCTTCTGGATAAGAAAGGCGCTGGTGGAAAGGGTGGACAGGCGAAGGCTTAAAAGAAATCCGTATTAGATCTTAGGATCAGTGTACACTTGTCACGATATGTAATACTACAAATATTCTGCATCTATCCTACAACTGCCAGTCTCTACATCTATAGTTGACGAATCGTCTGTGCCTCTTCCTGGTCGATCTCCTTCATCTTCTTGTCCTGCACCTTTTGAAGCTCCTTCTCAGCCTTTTTGACAATGTCGGGGAGAACGGTGCCGTTCTTCTTCCAGTCCTTTAGTGTCTTTTCGTGTCGTGATCGAGCATTGCGGATGCGATCCTTCCACTGCTGAACAGCCTCCTTGATTCGTCGCTCAACGTCGTCCTTGCGCTCTAACTCCACCTTGAGAAGAAGCTCAAGCTCATTGTCCTCGGATCGCTGGGGTTGCTGGTTGAATTCCCGACTCGACTGCACTGCTGACATGATGGGCTTGATGTATTCCTTGTCGTTGACCAGCAGCGAAATAGCTCGGCCAGATCGAGGAACAACCTGCGCGAGCTCTCGGAGGGGAAATGTAGCGTCGGCGCCTTCCTCATCCTTGATGGTCACGGGTAGCGAACCCAAGTTTGTTGGGTTGAACCGGCCACCATGAATCATGCCAGCAAGTTGAGTCTTGAAGTGCGCATCTATGGGTGCGTACGCAGCAATAACAGCTGTAAAGTCGAGAGGATCCTCTGGGTCGGGCGTAGGCACCTTTGCCGTGTCATATTCGGCCTTGTTCATGGACCCCGCAGCGGCCTTTGCAGTGGCAGTATTGGGGCTGTTGGCAGGTGCCGTGATCTTGCGCTTCTTGAGAAGCGCATGGGATGTGCTGAATGCGCGAGGACTGGCGACTATCGAGCGGAGAGGAGCTGGTCTGGGTGGTCGATCAGGTTAGTCGATCAATTGCATGATTTGGGTTGAGGCTGTAGATGAAGGAATATGCGTCGGGACTTACCCCTCTGAGCGCACCAGCTGGCGCAAACAGGTCCTTAGAGGTGCATTGGCTCGTGAAAATGCCATTTTAAGGAGTGTGTTGTGATTGAAGCGGTTTTGCGTGTTTCTTGGGTCAAGGTAAAGATCGAAATTCCTGCACGACGTCAGTTCGTGGTGGGTTCTACTGTGTGATAAGATAAGACATTGGTAGCATTCCAACATTGACATGAGGTTTACACGATATGAAATACAGATATACTTAGACGACATATGATTTGTACAAATGCAATTAGATCAACATATTACTGTATTACTGTAATTAACTGTTGAAAACGTTTAGATGTTCTATCAGTTGTCACATGTTTATCAAGTACTTCACCACACTCTTGCACAGCAACCTTGAAAACCACCATCGTATTACTATAACGGCCCAGTAGTTGTAACGCTTCAATACAGTTTTTACTTTCGCATTCATAAGATCTCATTTCATTTTTAAATATTGAAATGCTATCAAGAATGTGATAAGCTGTAGTAGCCCCTCCTTAGCCCTGTCACCCCCGCAGAAGCGTGGTCAAAAAGAATGATATGGATGCATCCAACAGACAACACCACATCACCACACCTTTGATCGTGGCAGGGTTCGAACCTGCGACATTTTGCGTGTCCAATATTTGTAAAGCAAACGTGATAACCACTACACTACACGACCAAGTAGCTTACAGCGTCGTTGTGTATTGTGAGTTATAGATTCTAGCTGGTTGTGAGATCAGCACATGTCGAAGTGGGCAGATGAACAGGCAGACTGATGCTATTGTCTAAAAGCATTATTCAGGGAACTATATGAAAGGCTAAAATGCGGAGGTAGTGTTGCTGACAACTCCTAGAGCTACGTTATATGGTATACTGTAGTATGCAGGGTTACACCGACACTCCCCGAGCGCCGTACTACATGATTGCAGGATAAACGATAAAGGTGGTTTGATTCGTTTGTTAGTAGTAGCAAAGCCTATTATTTATTCGTGAAGAATAGACAATCCTTCTTTTGTATCAGCTGTTCTCACTCGCATGGTATACGTCCTTTCATACCATTCAACCTTATATACGTTCCCATGGTTCAATGTATATGGTGCTCTTATTCTTCATCACAATAAACCATCACAATAAACCAAGCTTCATTACATCATTTATCCTTATGACTGAAGAGGCTTGCCCATACCTCCATATGTGATCATCTTGGTGATCTGGTACTCACTGATACCATACAACGATCCCTCACGGCCAAAGCCACTCTCCTTCACACCACCAAATGGCGCAGCAGCATCAGAGATGAGACCAGTGTTGACACCAACCATGCCCACCTCAAGGGCCTCAGCAATACGGTGCACACGCTCAAGATCGCGGGAGAAGAAGTAACCCGCCAATCCAACCTCAGTGTTGTTGGCCATCTTGACCACCTCCTCTTCCGTCTCAAAGGGGAAGAGACCAGCGACAGGTCCAAAGGTCTCCTGGGAAGCCATGTCCATCTCTGGAGTCATATCACGGATGACAGTAGGAGCGTAAAAGTTGGAACCGAGGTCGCTGAGTCGCTTGCCTCCGATGGTGACCTTGCCGCCCTTCTTCTCGGCGTCCTTGACATGAGCCTCAACCTTCTCAATGGCCTTGTCGTGGATCAGAGGTCCATGCGTAACGCCCTGGTCGAAGCCGTGTCCTACATTGAACGACTTGACCTTTTCGGTGAACTTGGATACAAACTCATCGTAGATGCCACGCTGAACGTAAATTCGGTTAGCGCAGACACAAGTTTGGCCTGAAGATCGGAACTTGGAGGTGATGGCTCCAGCCACGGCAGCATCAACGTCAGCATCGTCAAAGACGATGAAGGGGGCGTTTCCGCCGAGCTCCATGGAAAGTTTCTTAAGGGTACCAGCGGACTGCTTCATAAGAAGCTTTCCAACGTTGGTGGAACCGGTGAAAGAGACCTTGCGGATTGTGAGGTCAGAAGTGAGAAGCTCGCCGAGTTCGGGTGTGTTCTCGTGTGAAGTCACGACGTTGACAACGCCCTTTGGGATTCCTGCACGGTGAGCCAACTCGGCCAGGGCCAGTGAAGTGAAGGGAGTCTCGGCGGGAGCCTTTGCGACGACCGTGCAGCCTGCAGCTAAAGCAGGCCCGATCTTTCGTGTGATCATGGCAGCGGGGAAGTTCCATCTGGAGAAATCAGATCAACATTGAGCTCCAAGTAAAAATTAGAGGGTCTCTTACGGTGTAATCAAACCACATACTCCCACGGGCTCTTTCAGGGTCCATACTCGGTTGCCAGGCACTGAACTGGGAATTGTATCACCATATACTCGTGGGGCCTCCTCGCTGAACCACTCAAGGAAGTTGGCAGCATAAGTTGTCTCGCCTTTGGCGTCAGCCATGGGCTTTCCATTTTCCCATGTGATAAGTTTTGCGATGTCCTCTGCGTTGGCTGTCATCTGCTCATACCAGGCGCGCAACAGCTTGGAGCGCTCACGGCCTGTTTTGTTGCGGAATGAAGGGAACGCATCGGCGGCAGCGCGAATGGCTAATTGAGCGTCCTTGGAGTCAAACTCGGGGCATGTTCCAATAAGGTCGCCAGTTGAGGGATCTGGGTCGTTAGTTTGTGATAGAAGAAGTGAGGAGATTGAGGCTCACTCACCATTCACCTTGAATGTCTTGCCAGACTTGGCCTTGACCCATTCGCCGTTGACATAGCAGACATCTTGCTTGAAGAGAGAGGGATCTTTAAGCTTGAAGACGTTAGTTTTTGATCATATCAACTGTCAATGATAAGTACCTTTGGGGGAGAGGCGTTGGATGCTTTTCGAGTAATCATCAAGGTGATAGCTGGAGATTGTCGCAGCGCACCTCGTGCTGAGGGAGCAACCAAGCGCTGAAGAAGAGCCATTGTGACAAGTACCTGGATTTCCAATTGAATAAGAAACAATGATATCAGACTCAGTCAATTGAAGAAAAGGTACGGTTTATTGACTGTTGATAATCTGAAATGCAATGATAAGTGATATCAAAGTTGCCAAGTACTGGCGGGGTGACGTCTTGTTAAAGCTCCCGGTTCAAGCTTGTGTGGGGTAACGTTGGAACTAAAACTCCCCCGGAGCCGGCATTCTTCTCCCTCAACCTACCTAAAACACCAAGATCGGCTCCGGCGGGACCGGCAACGATAGGACTTGAGTGAAAGAAAATTCCTTAGCGAGCTAGTGACTTGCGTCTTTTATCAGTATCTTGAGGTTCTGGCACTGATTGACAATCTATCTAAGTAGCTGTTCAAGCTTTCCCCACGTTTCATCACTAACCGGGCCGTGCAAGTGAGCAGAATAGGCAAGTGTTTGCGCAATATAGCTCATTTCTCAAGTCGGATGCGATTATCGGTTGCTCTTGATGTAATTTTCAAATAATATGAAAACATACAATGCTTATCTTCTCAATTTAGATAGAAATAATATATAATAGTATGAAAGTTGTGCCTTGTTCGGCCTCAAAGATTGTTTCTCGGTATCGAATATCATCATCATCCCAAACTCCAAACACCTCATGCTAATTAAGGATAGTGGTCCATCCATAGACACATATCTCCCGGTCATTGAGTTTTAATGTTCCCATACATCCATTCACCCGTACCTGTTCTGTTGGGACCGCAGCGGCAATTGGCGATCCAAGGTATGAAACGCTTGTGTTCGAGGGGTAAACGGCGTCGCTCGAGAATCGGGCATCTTCATGTTGTGCATTTCCCAAACACCCCTGTCCTTCGGTTCCGATGTCGTGGATCCCTCTTCCTCGTCGTCGTCCTCGGAAATGTCATTGATCTTGTTGGGAAGGAGGGCATAGATTGACAATGCCAAGCTCATAAGATAAACAAAGCTAGAGGATTGTCAGCATATCTCGTCTGTGTATCCCTTTCTCGAGAGCAACTTACAGCATGTATATAGCTATGACAAGAGAGTATTTGGCAATCATGCAGCTCTTATACTTTCTATAAGGCCGCGCAATGTCGCACCCTATACGGTAGTACCAGGCTGCAGGTGCGGGATATCGCGAATCGGCATAGTCGGGTCCAATGGTTCCGTAGGTGCAAACGGCGTACAGAGCGACCAAGCTGCAATTGATAAAGGTGGCAAAGATTGGGTACCAGCATCTCATGATGAAAGCTGTAAGCTTGCCGAGAAGAAAGAAGAGCGAGATGACCGAGATGGCAACGTTGAAATCGGTAAATCTGTTTTCATGTCAGTTAATCATTATTTGATGGAGTCCAACAGAAACTCACGTTTTTGTCCAGATGAGGGCAATCTTGGGTAAAGGTCGATAGTTGGCATAAGCGTAGAGAACCATGGCAGGGTTCGAGTTGAGCGGAGGATCATGTTCCCAACCAATCTGCCACATATCGGTTCGGTAGAGGTTGGGTTGAGAGATACCAAAGATGACAAGAGCGGCCACGACTCCGATCAGCTCAACAGGCATCAGCCACCAAACGGTCTTTCTCGCCAGGCGAGGCCATTTTCTGAACACGATTTTATAGGTTCTGGGCTTTGCTGGTTTGTCTGTGTGCTCTTGCGATGAGCGATTGAAGATGGGAAGCTTCATCATGTCGATAGTTTCTTATCTGCTCTGATTCGCGTGGTTGCTCTTTCGTTTGTAGTCGGCTGCTGGAGCAGCTATAGTCGGTTACACATACACGATATCGCGGTAGAGACTTGTATATAATTCAAGCTCGTCAAGTTGGTTCGTCGCTATGGCTGGCCGGCAGCTGTGAATCTCAGTTGAAGATGTAAAGGAGCCGTTCAAGTGGCCAGGTCGGGGGTGGGCAGCGGTTTAAGGGCCTTCAAGGCGGCCAGCAGAAGCGCAACGGATCGGCTGAAGAGGCGAGAGGGAACCGCATACGCACACGCACAGCAGACTGGTGAGGGGGCCCAGCAAGGGTTTCCCCAGCTGTGAGAGGCTCCTGGCCTGTGAAGAAAACCACTCTAAGTGCCATCAGTGTGATCCTGTGTGAAAACAGCCTGTGAGCGGCAACCAAGATGCGGGAGGCGGGCGTCTGGAGTGATACTCAGTATGTCAATCACCACCAGTATCTAAAACGCAGCCAATGGTGTTGCAGAGCTGCTTGACCATCACCACTGGTCTCCCCTGTTAAGCGCCCGGGTGGAATTATGGTAAGATGCTCGATGCTGACAAGAGAGCCCGATTGGTTGGACCAGAGGTTGGAGCTGCAACTCCATGAGTCTTGCTGGCCAATCAGAAGACGGAAAATACAGTCGAATATGTGCCTTCAGAGTCCAAGCTGCTTGAACAACAGGGATTTCAGCCGCCTGTTTTTTTTGCCGTCAAGTGCTCGCAGGTTCGAATCCAACGTGATCTTCCCTACCGGAAGTACGGCTTGAACCGACTTTTCAAATCGTATCCGTATGTTGGTTCATGGTCAATCTTGTCAAGGTTTATAGCCGCCTGCTACTGTCTGTCAGTCGAGTGACGAGAGAAATGGGCTCAGTTGTGATATCCCAACATACAACGATCATCCATGAGTTAGACGTTGAGGAAGGTCAAGTCGTTGCACCGCCGCTTTGTATACAGAGAATCATGCCTCAAATATTTTATGCGGAATAGGTCAACTGGCCGGCGGCTAATCGTATCTGCAGACAAGGGTAAAAGCCACGGCAGCATGGATCGAACTCGTGAAACATTTATTTGAATCAGTTCTTGAACCAAAGTTTCCATGATCGTTTTCCATGTGAGGGCATTCCCAGCGCTCATTTACTGTGCCCCGGTTCAGCCGTCGAGTCCTTTCAGACCCCTGCATATCTTGTTAGACCACTCAACAGTAGTTGCACCCGGAAATGTTTGCGCACAGGGAAGAGTCCGTCATATCCGCAGAATGGTTGTCAATATATGCTTTGCCGCCGCTAATCAGACTATCGGTTCAACACTTGCCGTGTTGCATGTTTCCATAAGTGCTGTCATACTCAACCAACCGGCAAAAGAGGCACTCCAAGTTCTCGTGTTGCAATAGTCTGTGATGAACCAAACCCACAAATGTTGAAAACTTGTGCTCAGCAAAAAAACGATAATGGAAAGAATGTAATCAAGCCAGCCACAGCGTCACTTCATCAGTTGGCGCAGGGGAAACTCCGCCGTCGCGGCATCAACGGAGTGGCTGAACGGGAAGCTGTCATAAGAATTGATTGATGACTGTGGTTTTCCACTTCAATCCTGTCCGTCCTATCAGTCTCACCTCAACAAACAGGTGACAGGATCCACACCGCTTCATAATTAGGAAGTTCTGGGCGGTTCATGTGTTCTTGTGCAGTTGAAGCCGGTCGTGGGGGCTGCAAGTCCAAGCTCAAGCTATGGACCGGACAATTAATTATTCTGCACGAAAGAATACCATTTCGGCCGAACGAACTCTATTGTAGACGGACCAAGACGAAAACGTTACCTCTACGTTGTGGATACCATCCGGTAGAGTCCATCTACTTCGGTATGAAGTTCAATATTACACACTCGTTATTGACCAGAGGGTTGAATCTTGGGCGTTTTCCAACGCCAAAACTTCAAGGTGCAAAGCCTCACACAGCCAAGAACCAGGGGTTAGACTTCGAGACCGTGTTCTCTGGAGCCGCTCCTGAACAGATTAACAGGTTGGATCTCTCTCTGACAGGGGTTCTTACTGATGATGGACGTGCAGTGCAGGCGGGGCCCTTTTGATGCCCCTAAGGCTCGAAGCGTGGGTAAAACAGACCGTTCTAGATCTCTTTGATCGTCATGGGTGTTTCTTGATGTGGGAGAGTGAGTTCCATGCATTCGTTCCACAACCCATCTTTCATTCATCGTTCCTTAGATTGGGAACTTTTTTTTAACTATTTTTTCTTTTCCATCTGCTTCTTTTTTAGTTATCCCCGGTTAGTTGATGACGTTCGCACTCCGAAAGAGCTTGAACCAGAAGTTTCTGTTTTTTTCTTCCTCTGTAGGTTCACCCCTTTCTCAGCATAAGCGTGCCTTGAGCCAAGTAAGGCAAGTCGAGGTTACTTAAACTGCGGCAATTAAGACGTGCGTGCCTCGGTAGTTTTACTTTACTTCAACACCTCCACTCCTTGTCAGCCTCAAAGACAAGTCTCACCAGTGCCATTGCAGAGTTGCTCCGGGACTTTTCTTTTTCATGCTGCCTTGTTTTGGTTCTTGTGTCAAGTCGCCCAAGAAAAGTGAAAGTGATAGAAAGTGACCGGTGTGTGGAATTGTTAAGAACAAAACGACTAGCCTCCCCGTGTCGTGTCGTATGGCTCTATAACCACAGCCGAATCAGCCAAGGTCACCAATATTGGTGCCAAGAGGTTGCACCGATGGTTCCGCCGCCGTTAATGTTTATGACGAGCAGGGGTCTTTGAAAGCATTGCCCATGTTTGGCGCAAGACTCATCCTGCTAGGTTTGCCCTGTTCCTAAGAGCTCCATCTCGACAAACCCCGACGACGAGGCACGAATCACGCAAGGTAAAGTAGACTTGGTAGCGATTCGATTCGATTCAGTACAATACGATGATGATCGACAGGCTCCAAGCGATGAAGGGTTGCTTCTTTTGAAGCTGAACCACTAATAGCCAAGATTTACCCAAAGTCAAAAGCTTGTTCTATAGCCCACAGCCTTTTCCTGACTGGCTGAGGGTGGTCTTGAGCGGGACGGACCAGGGCCGGTCTGATGTCTGTTTGGTTTGTTCTGTTTCTGTGAACCAGAAAAGAAGCCGGTCGCCGTACGCATG
This sequence comes from Fusarium praegraminearum, assembly GCA_002093855.1. Classification (NCBI taxonomy): domain Eukaryota; kingdom Fungi; phylum Ascomycota; class Sordariomycetes; order Hypocreales; family Nectriaceae; genus Fusarium; species Fusarium praegraminearum. The sequence continues at coordinate 215,178 of LXHY01000126.1, read as the reverse complement.
TCCAGTGTGGAGACGGGCGTTCGGATCTCTGCTTATTACTTGGAGAAAGAGAGAACCCAAATCCATCGTTGGATGTATGGAGATGGTTTTGGCGAGCTTGGCGCACCTCCTTCTAGCTAAAGATGCCTCTGGTCGCTGTAACCACCGGTGTTCCTACCTTGTCTGAAGGGGTTGCTGACCGACTGTCGGTATCAACACCATCTAGACGCGCATACCTCTCTGATCAAGGCTGAAGCTTTCACGTTTGAGTATTGGCTGTACTAATGTCAGTATATTTTACCTTTAGTACAGGTGGTCAAGCTCCCTGTCGACTCCCCTGTCGAGTCGAGGATCTAAACTGCTAAGCCTGAAAGGCGAGCGGATTCTCTGGTGCCAAGCTCGAATATATCCACTTGCAAGCCGTCGCACGCCAATTCCCCGTCCTAATCTCCATGACCCCCGGCATAAACCCCGGTTGTCAGTTTCTTTTGAACGCCCATGAATTTGCTTCACTTTGCTTTGCTGTGCTTCGTTGTGTTGTGCTGTTATTGTGCAGCATTGCGGTCACGTTGTTGTGTTGTTGCGTTGTTCTCTGTACCTGTGCTGACTGACTCTCGGGTCCTGGCCGCAGCTGAATTCGAGATGCGTTGGGAGATCATCAGTGTTGATCATTTCTACCTCTAGATTAGACATGTCTGTCATAGATCCAATTCCCCCTTTTGTCATCTATGGTGGCTACCTAGTCTAGTTCCTTAATCCAAGTCAGTCAATCAGTCTCGTGCTGGTTGATTTGAATCAACAATACGGACGGATATTTGGTGTTCAATTCCGTTCCCCATTTCTTCTTCTTGATTCATCCCATCTGTTCAGAGACAAATGTGGAGGAGTCTCTCTTCATACCTGCAGGCTAACCAAACAGCACTTGCTTGTCTCAATTACTGCCACCTCTGTCTTTTTACTATTAGATCTCTTCCCTTCAATCCTCGAATCTGCATGTATGCGAGCTTATCAATGTTGCGCCATGGCATATTCATCCTGATACTTCCTTAGGCTCTCATCCTCAACTACTAACCTAGCAACGACGTCAATGGCCCTCTCTCTTAATTGACCATCTATCCCGGGGCTCCATATAGGCTCCCAGCTATTCTGTACCTGCGGCTCTTTTTCCCGGCACTCAGTCACAGCGCTACCTTAAATCTCATTCATGCCAGGACCCGTCACATTTCCATTCTAATCTTGTCTTGAGTCCGCCACCCCGAAACCTTGGAGAGTTTCCGTCGAGTCCAAAGGGACGAATGCTTCCGTCAATTTACGTATCCAATCCCCTCTCGGTTATTAATCTTTATTTCCCCTTCGCCTCGATCGATCGACCATTCGGATATTGGCGAAGCAGACAAAAGATATTCGTTGCTTTGCATCCCGTCCCGTCCCGTCTAACCCAGTACCGTCCAAGTCACGTCTTGCTTGAAAGTGCCCTGGAAGTGCCCCCGGACCGCACCAGAATTTAGGTGCCTGCTCGGCGACGTGCAGCCGACTCTTAGCTGCGAATCCCCTGCAACACATCCATTCGTATCCATTTCGCATTCTTCCTGATCCCGCAGCCCATCTCGATCTCCGTTGCATTTCTTTTCCCCTCCCCCTTCAACCTGGCATCGCAGCACGCACCGCTCTTCAGAACTGTCACTGTACTGTACTTACCTGACTTGGTAAGCTGCGCCGCACCGAGGGTACCTGGCCGGCCGACCACCAGACGCAGACACAGACACAGAGTCACAGACACAGACGCAGACAGCACAAGAGGACCAGCACTGACTATTAGGTTGTTACTGCGCTGCGCTGCACAGCACATCTCCCTCCCCACTTGCGGTACGGGCACAAGTTACAGTCAGGTCACATTCATTCACCAACCACGCATACGGTACCGCGCTACACACACCCGATCTCACGGACACACGCCCCTTCACCAGGTCGCATCTCGATCGTCTGCTGGCCACCGCGCAAGGCCCAAAGCCACTAGGGGCCAAGGACTCTCAGTCCTTCCGGGGCCTCGATTCCGTCCTCGTCTCCAGGCGCCTTCATGCAGCAGCTCTCCAGTTTCAATTCTCCCTCATCTCCTTCTGCCTCTTCGAATCGCTCTGTCGCAGATTCAGTCAGCCAGGAAGAGGAGGGTCCAACCCAAAATCGACAACATCACAACCACCACTCTCTTGCTACTGCCTCTGCTCAGGCTGATGTACCCACATTTGCGACTTCAACCATAGCCACAAGCAGCACTACTAACACTGAAGCCAATACCAGTGCTTCACTTTTTGCGGCCGCGAATAACGCAGTTGGGAGAGCTTACGACAGAGTTGCAGCATCTGGCAGGACCGCCCACGACTACCGTCGAACATCAGAAGTACCAGCATGGAGGCAGGACCTTAGCATACCCAACTTGGCCTCCATCGTGCCCTTATCTGACTTGGCCAACGCTTTCTCGGCAGCCTCGACTACTGGCGCTATTCACCAGTCGAGTCTATCTACAGCGGGTAGTCCGCGAGGTCCTAGCGCCTCGACGCGAGGGTTCCCATCAAGTCCAATTCCATCGAAGCGTCCCTCTGCCCCGGCAAGAGGTGAACCGGTCATGCACCCATCGCCCATTAAGAAAGCCCGTACTGGGGCATCGCCGCCTCGCAAAGTCGAACTTCCTAACAAAACTACTGGCCTTGATCCCTCAGGACGTGGAAAGCAACAAGGACCTCTCTCACCCCTCTTTTTCTCTCACACGCCGGCAAGGCACGTCCATCGTCCAGCCAGCTTTCCCGCAACCGAGCCTTCTGTCTCTATGCTTTCGCGTATGCGAGAAGACCCGGCGGGCGGTGTGACAACGTTGAAGCTGCCCCGTGCAAGTGTCAATTCTGTTAATCCTGGTAGATCAGAGAGCACACCTGGGAGCTGGGGCTCGTCAATGGATGTCCCGACTCACAGCGCAACTCCAGATAGTCGCAGTCTACCGCCTGGGCTGCAGATGCTTCAAGGTATTGGAGTAATCGAGTTCTTGGAGCAGGATGAGAGGCCCACCTTCTTAATAGATCTGGATAATTCCGCCAACACTGGTCGTGCTGGCTTACATATCCTGTACTACAATGCATCGCTACGTGGAGCACATGAAGTCCTACAGTACTTATCCGTGGACCAGGAGGATACTAGCACAGACACTGATTTTGGTCGATTCAAGTCCTGGATTATGACACCGCTTAAAGGTCGCGCAGTGAACGACGGTTCATCTACTCATTTCTACGCTGGTATCACCTGGACGTACTCGACACTGCGTCGGAGATTTCGCTTCATCAGCGCCCATGCCAGCTTTTCCACTCCTCGGCCCAGTTCCTCGCTGCCACTTATCGACGAGACAGCCGGTTCAGAAACACGAAGTGTTGGACAATCGCCGCGGATGCCAGTCACCCCTGATGCTGAGCTCATCGATGCGCCTGACTATTTTGGTGACGCTGAACCTCTCGATGCTAATTTCGATAGCCGTCATGGAGACGTTGATTCAATTATGGAGGGATGCGAACCAAGGCTACATCCCGATGCTTTCACCAATCAAGTCTTCCAGTCGCAACCTGCACCTAGGTCAATATTCGATTGGACCAGAATACCCATGACGGATTCGCTTCCTCCTCATATCAAGTTTGCCCGTTCTGTAGATTGGGCATCGACTCCCCTGGGACCCATCGAGGATTGGCCCGCTGACCTCAGATCCATGTCTAATCTCATCATGGGCAGCCCACACCCCGCTGCAATGTACTGGGGTCCCCAGTTTGTGATTATCTACAACGAAGCTTATTTGGACCTGGCTGGACAAAAGCATCCCAAGCTGATGGGAGCTTGTTATATGGATGCTTGGCCGGAGATTTGGGACGAAATCAAACCTGTGTTTAAGAGCGCACTGGAATCTGGCCAAGCGACTATGAAGCATGAAAACCAACTTTTCATTAATCGCCATGGCTTTCTAGAAGAATCCTTCTTTTCCTGGTCTATTGTTCCGCTGGTAGACGGCAACGGCGAGATCATGGGACTTTACAATCCAGCTTTCGAAAACACACGCAGGCGGGTCAACGAGAGGAGAATGCTCATGCTTCGCGAGATTGGCGAACGAACAGCAGCGGCTACCACTGTTTCCGGGTTCTGGCCCCAGGTGCAGAAGGGACTGGAATTTAACGAATTCGATGTGCCCTTTGCCTTGATTTATTCAGCCAAGGAGGACACTGAGAGCGAAGTTTCGTCGCTACACTCCGGCAGCTTGATCCATTCACCACAGTTGGTCCTTGAAGGAAGTCTGGGAACCCCCGAAAATCACCCGGCAGCGCTTACACACCTCGACATGCGGCAATCCGACGACGGTTTCGCACCGTATATGCGCCAGTCAATGGCTGCGGGTGGCGTTCCAATTGTCCTCTCTGAAGAAAACGGCAACCTTCCTACGCATCTGATCGAAGGTCTACACTGGAGAGGTTTTGGTGATCCTTCGAAAACACTCGTAGTTTTCCCGGTCATTCCAACTACTACCGGTGAATCTGTCATTGGATTCATTGTTATGGGTGTCAATCCTCGCCGACCTTATGATGATGACTACAAACTATTCATCCATCTTTTGTCCCGTCAGCTCGCCACATCGATGGCATCGGTGGTATTGTTTGAGGAGGAAATCAAACGCGGCCAGAGAGCTGCTCGGCTCGCTGCACTTGACCGCCAAGAGCTTTCGATGCAACTTTACTTGCGTACACAAGAAGCCGTGGAAAGCGAGTACAGATTCACTAGAATGGCTGAATTTGCTCCGGTGGGTATGTTCATTGCCAACTTCGCAGGTAAAATCAACTACTGCAACGACATGTGGTGGCAGATTTCCAGACACTCCAAATCCGAAGATTCAGTCGACACTTGGATGGACAGCGTTCGAAATGAAGATAGGTTGGCGCTGGAAGAGGCATGGGATAAGTTGCTTAGGGACAAGGTCACAATTTCAGTGGAATTCCGTTTCAAATGCAGTCAACAGAGCGATGGAAATACAATCGACACGTGGGTTCTCATGAGCGCATATCCGGAGAAGAACCAAGAAGGAAACCTCAAGCTGATTTTTGGCTGTATCACCGACATCTCATCTCAAAAGTGGGCCGAGAAGGTACAGAACGAGCGACGCGAAGAAGCAGTCGAGATGAAGCGACAACAGGAGAACTTCATCGATATCACGAGTCACGAGATGCGGAATCCACTGTCTGCAATTCTACAATGTGCCGATCAGATTGCAAACAATATCACGGTTTTCGATTCGCACACGAACAAGGCAGAGGTGGAGAACCTGTTGGACGGGTGTCTCGATGCTGCCAACACGATCAATTTGTGTGCAAGCCATCAGAAGCGCATTGTTGACGACATTCTAACCTTGTCCAAATTGGATTCGAACCTGTTGGCTGTCACGCCTATCGACGAGCAGCCCGTCAGAGTTGTGCAGCGTGCTTTAAAGATGTTTGAGTCAGAACTGGTTGCCCACGATATCGAATTCGAATTCAATGTGGACAAGAGCTTCGACGACTACAGTATTAAATGGGTAAAGCTCGATCCATCAAGATTGCGACAGGTTCTGATCAACCTCATGACGAATGCTATCAAGTTCACGCAGGGCCGTGAGAAAAGGGCCATTTCTGTCAGCCTTAGCGCTTCAAAGAAGGTATCTGAGGTGACCAGAAAGGGCATCACATACTTCGATAAAGTTGACCAACAGCGCGCTTCGGCTACGGATATCAACAACGTCGAAGAGTGGGGTCATGGCGAGGAAATCAACATTCACTGCACAGTCGAGGATACCGGTCCGGGTCTAATTGAGGATGAAATGAAACTTCTATTCCAACGATTCCAGCAGGCAACTCCACGAACGCATGTTCAATATGGTGGTTCGGGATTGGGTCTTTTCATTTCTCGTATCTTGACAGAGATGCAAGGCGGTCAAATTGGTGTTACATCCCGACGCGACATTGGCAGCAGCTTCAGCTTCTACATCAAGTGTCGACGTTCCCTTGCTCCCCCTCCTGACTTTGAGGAGATTACACCTTTCAAGATTCCTCGAAAATCACATGCTCCAGGCATTCCGCAGAAGCCTGTACCTAATCGCAAAGCTTCCAAGGCGGCGGTGGCGGCAGCAGCAGCAGCGAGTCAAGATACAAACCAGTTGTTCGATGTTTTGATTGTAGAAGACAACATTGTCAACCAAAAGGTTCTCCAGCGACAGCTACGGAACTGTGGCAACAACACATTCGTCGCCAACCATGGCAAAGAGGCCCTGCAAACTCTTGAACGATCAAGGTTTTGGGCAGGAAAGGAAGCCGAGGGTGTTGACATCTCTGTCATTCTGATGGATTTGGAAATGCCTGTCATGGATGGAATGACCTGTGCTCGAAGAATTCGAGAGTTGGAACGGGAGGGGACGATTGTACAGCACATACCCATTATTGCAGTAACGGCTTATGCTCGACCGGAACAGATTGAGAGTGCGAAGGCCGCAGGAATTGTAAGTTGCTGTTGTCAAGAATTTTGCACATTTCACTAACCAGTCTACCACAGGACGATGTCATTTCCAAGCCTTTCCGGATTCCTGAGCTTTTGCCCAAGATCGAGGAGCTTGTTGGCAAATACAAGAATCTTTCGGTGTCCAACTGATACTGAAGACAGCTCGTCTCACCGATTGACTCACCTTATACCCTGGCCAGAATACTATTGGCTTTATGAACATGACGAATCTTTCGACCTTGATGGCCATGTTGGCCTTACCTTTCGATATAATATCTTGACTACCATATACAACATTTTATTCAATTATTCGGCTATGCGTGGCATTTGCTTCATATCCACCCGGCGTTTTTAGGAGGAAAGAGAACCATTGACGGTTTGCGGGATGGTCAGCCATCCAAGTTCATTTAAATGTAGAACATGGCAGCGATTTTCTGTTTGGGCTCTTGTGCGCGAGTCAATTCCCGCAAAGAGCAGGGCATACGGTGATATAAAAAAGAACATTCAGTAGAGAGGGAATATATGAGCATTTGTACGAGCGCGATAGAGGTATACACAACGTACTGGCGTTGTTAAGGGCTGATGTGATGGATGCTGTTTTTCTGATATCTTTGGACACAGACATGGATCAGTTGCCTGCCTTGTGTTGTCGAGATGGTTTACAACTATCGTGTGCATATATCCAGACAAGATTGGTCTGTCTTTTAACACGAGTATTAGCTACCAAATTATTAGATAGACAATACCTCGCACAGCTATAATAAGCTTCAACCGACGTCTCTTTCACATGATATCATATATGTACGTGACTTTCGATTAGGCCAATGCTAAGTAGTCATCCTTTGCGTTCACGCTTGACATGATGGATCTGACAGGAGAACAGACAGGAGACAGGAGACAACAAAGTGTTGTAATCAAAATTCATCAAAATGTATCACAAGAGACCAGACCATGACAACATTAGTACAGATAAAGTACGAGCACATTCACATTCACATCAAGCAAATACAAAGGGTTTATTCAACACGCAGCAGTTGTATTATTAGGTATTAATTATCTCCATTCCGGGTATCAGACAAGAAAACAGCAAGAAGCAAAGGCGCGGACAAGCCGACTCATCAAGGTCGGCCAGCCCATGATAACAGTTTTTTTGTGTTTTTGTGACATCTGTGACCAGATGTCACTTTTCTCAAACATCCTCCTCTCCTCCTTTCATATTCAGTAACTTAACTATGGAAATTGGTATCAGTGAAGCAGTCTCGACAGGGTATCTCGGTATCTTGTGAAGAAATGCAGATCCATCCTTCCATTCCCAAACCCTTTCAATGCGCGTGTTGTATGGTGGTGTGGGGTTTTTGTTTCATTGTATGAGTCGTAACGTTCATCGCCAAGCCCTCTAGGCGGCGGCGGTGACAACGGGAGCAGCGGCGGCGTCCTTGGGCTTCTCAGCCTCAGTGGGCTCCTCAACCTTAGGGGTCTCCTCGGTCTTGGCCTCTTCAGCCTTGACCTCGGTGGGCTCCTCCTGGACGGTCTCCTCCTTGTTCTCCTCGCGCTTCTCAGTAGGCTTGGGGGACTTGCCACGGATGGTGTTGCGGAGCTTGGAGAAGGGAGACTCCTTCTTCTCACCCTCAACGGGGGCAGGGGACTTGTCACGCTTGCCGAAAGCGAAAGGCAGAGATGACTTGCGCTTCTCCTTGAGGTCCTTCTTGGCCTCAGGGGCGGGAGAGGTAGCGGTAGCAGCCTCGGTAGTCTCAGTAGGGACGGTGGCAGGGTTGGAGACGTCAACGGCAAGAGGGGTGGTGGCCTCAACAGGGGGGATCACGGGAGCAGTGGTCTCGGCCTCAGCATCGTCCTTGGTAGCCTCAGGCTCCGTAGGCTTGAGCTCGGGGGTCTTCTTCTCCTTCTTGGAGAAGACGTTGCCGAAGAAGCTGTTGCGCTTGATGGCGGTGGGCTTCTCCTTGGGGCTCTCGAGGGCCTTGTCATCGGCGACAGGGGCGGCCTCGATAGGTGTCTCCTCAACGGGCTTAGCAGACTCCTCGATGGCAACGGGGGCAACAACGGGAACCTCCTCAACGGGCTTGGTGGGCTCCTCGATCTTGGGGACCTCCTCAACAGCAGGGGTCTCAGCAGCAGGGGTCTCGACAGCGACCTCGTCAGCGTTCTTGGTCTCGGCCTCCTTCTTGACCTCCTCCTTCTTGGCTTCCTCCTTCTTGCCGAAGCCGAAGAAAGATGTGCGCTTGCGGCTAGCAGATCGGCGCTTGGGCTCCTCAACCTTAGCCTCAGTGGGCTCCTCAAGCTTGGTGGCCTCCTCAGTAGCGGGAGCAGCCTCCTCAGTAGCAGGGACAACGGCAGCGGTCTCCTCCTTAGGGGCCTCAGCGACCTTCTCCTCCTTCTTGGCAGGCTTGAAGCTCTCAAGAGTGGCCTTGTAGGTCTCAGACTCGGTAACGGTGATAGCAAGCTCCTTGGCCTCAGCAATCTTGAGCTTCAGCTGTGCAACCCAGTTGTCGCGCTCAGCAGTGTTGGAAGCCTTGAAGGTGTGCTTGTTGCCCTTGGAAGTGAGATGGAACTTGTTAGAGCCGTCGATCTCGGGCTCAGTGGCATCGACCTGCGGGGTGACGGTTAGCTTACTGTTTGTTGCATGCCGGTAGTTGATGAATTGGAGAATAGTGGGTCTGTCACTTACCAGGCTGATGACGCTAGAGGGGTTCTTCTTGTCACCAACGAAGAGAAGACCCTTGCCAGTCTCGGAGGCCCAGGCGATGTTAGAGTGAGCAGTCTCGGCGGACTTCTCGCTCTTGAGGTAGTGGGAGAGAGTCTTGGGCTCGACGGCGTCGGTGCCGAAGAAGAAGAACTCCTTGGTGGGGATAAGGTTCCTGGAGGGGTGCGGTTAGCGTTGGGTCATTTGAAGGAGGTTCGTCTGCTGCTCGATGCTTTTTATCGGCAAACCGATAGAACGGCTTTGCAGTTCAAACTTTGAACAGATTCGCGTAGAACCCTACTTACTTGGGGAAGCTCAGGCCTTGAGCCTTGTGGTTCAGGTGGCCCTCCTCAACGGGCTTGGCCTCTTCCTCCTTCTTCTCCTCCTCGGTCTTAGCGGTCTCGTCGACAGGCTTGGTCTCCTCAGCAGGCTTCTCCTCGGTAGTGGGAGCGGTCTCGGCGGCGACAACGGGGGTCTCCTCGACAGGCTTGGTCTCAGCGGGAGCCTCAACGGCAGGGGCAGAGATGCCAGTGGTGGCCTCCTGTGGGACCTCGATGTTCTTCTGTTCCTCGGCCATTTTGAAAGATTCTGGGGGTATCAAATGAGATTGGGTATCACAACAAACACAGACGTTGGTATAAAAAAGGAAAGAAAAAGGAAGTTAATCCAGAAAAAAGGCGTTTGGTTTCAGATGGAGCTGAAGAGCAGGTAGAGGGGAAGGAAGAAAGAGGAAGAATGGGCAGAGGACGGGGAGGCTTGGGGTACTTATTTGTTGCTGTCTCGCCGTGAAAAGGACCACAGCCTGCCAAGCAGAGATGGAAACTGTACCTAAGGACTCAGGGTCACACCAAGTGAATAGACCTAAACTTACTACGTGGGTCAGGGCGGGGCGTGTGCAGAAGCGGGCGGGAATTAGGGGGGAGTGAAGAGATTAAAGACCGGGTAGGGTACCTTAGGGGGATGGACGATGACTGTCAACTTTCTGTGGACCAGTTAAACTGTTGAGATTCTTTTTACACTGCGACGATGGCGTAAATATGTGCAGGCTTGTATCGTACGAGCGACTATGATATTATTGATCTTGCAGTTGTGCTTCACTAATAACATGGTACAAGAGTAACTACGATGTGTGTACTGTACCATACTTCCCCATCTTGAATCAAATCTTCCTCGTGAGGCTATTCGCACCTATGATCTCCTCACCGTATTCTAAGATAACAGAGCCTCCCATTCCCAAAACACCTAGCTTCAGTCGATGATCTCCTTAACTAGATTGGTAATTAGGTACGGATTTTCATTAGCCACTCTCGCGTCAACTGGCCGGTCATTGCAGGGGCATGCTTTTCATCTCCTCCATGGACATGGCATGACATGACAGCATGTAGCATAGGTATCCAAGATGCAATATCAACACACTTAGTGAGGGTTGGTCGGCCTCCACACATCGCTCATGCTTCTTTCAAGATGATACATATCTCATCTGGTTCCCCAGCAACTATTTCTCGTTCTTGAATGTCTCTCCTCAACCAATTTCTACCATTTCCTCCCACGCAATTTTTACTCCTTGTTGTTGCTGGGTGATGCCCTGGTCTGTGCTGCATTAAACAAGTGGAACTAATATTGCAGATGCCCCATCGACCTGCCGGCTACCAGTGGATTTGGATTGACTCTACTTTAGCGACCTACACTAGCTGCGGACAAGATTGCTGTAGCACATTCAGGGCCCACGTACTCGACACGTACCTTCTCATGTCCAAGCGGTACCTTCCTTCCCGTTCGTCCAATGTGAACAGACCAGAGCCAAAGCAAGACCTTCCTTCCTGCCCTCTAACTAGACTAAATATTACCGTTCCGTTCAGTCGAGAAGGAACTCACCGTAACTCCCGTTTTGGCTACTTGCATCAATTTAACCACACGATATTTGTTTCTACTACTCTGTACTCCAGATCTCATCTCCAAACCCACCAGCTGAAGCACCTATCACAATACTACTCCAAGCATTCAATACCATGATTGCGGCGGGCAATTCCGGCCCCTTTCATCATCTCCAATCCCCAATTGCTCCAAAGCTGGGACTCACGATATCGACCGCTACTAACGATACTGCGGAACACTTTATCCCCAGCATCTTGGCTATCTGCCTACTACCTAGGTATCTACAGAGTACCTAGACTCATATACAGAGGCCTGTGCAACTATCAGCGCTATTTGATACTAGCTGGGTCTATTGAACCCCATTGTTGAATACGGTCATCCTCCCTGCATTTCAAATATCTGTATCAAATACGGTTTTGCTTGCGTGCATGGGACTCGGCCGTCTACTATATCGAAAACCGTGCCAAGCAACCTTCGCCCCATATCTCTCCCTGACTCAATCGTGCGGATCTTTGTTCAAGAGAAATACAGACAAGCAAGACTTCACTAATTCTTGCTCGTCGGTTGTCTTTTCTGGTCCAGTGCAGGGTCTCGAAACAATGTTCAATATCGATCTCCAAGCCGCCTTTTCCCCCCAATCACCTGCAGGATCTATCCCCACTCTGCTTGAGTGATATGGTCCAGCATTTGACCTCAGCGCCCATCCCTAGAATGAAGATATCAACAAACTTATCAGACGCCATGTGCACTCTCAAACCTACGAGTCTCACTTCTTCTGGCTTGGCGGCTTGTTGTCCAGGCGGCTGTGTCTCATTTCTTGGGTTGTATTTTTCGAACGAGGAGCCCAATAATAAGCCATGTCCATTTGTTCCTAAAATAATGAAAACAATATGCCCAACCCAAGGATCTCTCACAAAATCCAATCAGCACCCAGCGTTCACCTACCTCCTGTGTCTGGCCTTGCTCAAGAGCCCCTTGAATCCTAGCATAAGAGCTCTGGCTTCTTTCCGAACTCTCCACCAAGCCCTTGTCCTTGGTTTCTCGCTTGAGCCCAGTGCCGACAAATGCACCGTGCCCATGCAGCCAAGATCAATTCAGTTGGCATGGGTTCAGGTGGATCACCATTTGGAGCAAAACCCGAGATGATGTTGTTATGCCAAATGCAGAATTTCGACAGGTGGCAGTCTCGACATTCTGCCCAAAATTGCCCATCACTCGGAATGCATGACCATGTCTTTGTATGGCTCGTCTCGTATTTTGGCCCTATTGTGCTTCCTTGCACCTTGCACTGCACTGCACAGATACAGCCGACCTGCTGGCCTATTCACAACTACCATGAGACCCTCTTGCCTCACGTTGGGGTAGTGGCTTCTGTTTGTTAAGTGGCTCAAACCCAAACATTGTTGCGCATCAAAAGAAAGATGTGTTTCACACGATCTTGATGCACAGATTTCTGCGTTAGTGCTCTTCCTTGCCCTCGACTCTGATACCCCCAAGTGTCAGGTCATGTCATGTCAGGTCACGCTTCTACCCGCAGAAGAAGCACCCTCCAACAGAAGTTCTGCTCCAGTAATATCACAAATCAACCCTCCAATGATAGCTACGGGAGCCGACCATGGCAGACGCTACCAGGCACACACACACACACACTATCAGATCAAAGCATGTTTCTATTTAGAATCTGGCGATTTTCAACCTATTGGTTCTTCTGATATCTTTTTTCGAGAAGAAGGAGTTCAAGCAGAGATTGCACTGAATTGGTTTCAAGCCCAAACATGGCCTTACGGCGGCTGGACACTAGCGAAAATGTCGTATTAAACAGGCTCCGCATTGTGGTCTAGTTCAACACACTTCTGTCGAATCAATCAATACGGTCGACTGGAGCAAGGGAACACCACTCCATAAAATATACATCGCCATGCACTGAAGGTACATCGCTGGACATGTGGCACGACAACATACCTTTCAGTGTCCCAAGATAGTACTGGTACCTTACCTTGACTCAAAGGCCCATAATTTCTTGTTTCTGAGACCCTTATTTGTCTGCCATTAAGCTCTCTCACTTGCTCAAGCTGTGAGAATCGCGATGAATCACACGAACGCTACCCTAGAGATCGAGCAAGATCAACTAAATGCAACTAAGTGAGCCGTCTTAATCATTGCCATCAACAACCGAGAATAATTATCAGGCATAAACACACTTCACCCGGCTTGACCCAGTGTCCAGTATAACACTGAAGGTTATCCACCCATTCGCGATTGCATCACCATGTCACAATTCCGTGATGCCACACTCTGATTGCCGCATCGGCCACTCGATATTGAATCCCACAATCAAGTACAATTCAATTCAGACTACGGACTAACCCCAGGCATAGCTCACACGATCGCGCCTCTCCCTCGTCGTGCGTGCAGGTGACTGGAAGTTCAGCTGCCACCTTGGCCAACTCGAGCATAGTTTCTTTAACCATTTGGGAATAGCCTGCCAGTCAGAGCCGCGATCACCAAGCCAGCATGGGCCGTTGAACACCATAGAGCTTCTGGCGTAGACACTGATGCCCATCCTTCATTCCCTTGACTCGGGCATTTAGAGACTACTGTTATGTATTGTATTACTGAGGGTCAAAGGCTTTGTTGATGGGATAGATAGCAGCAGTACGCCCAACCGCCTGCAAAGAATGCATACCAACTTACTCGCGTGGCCGTTAAAGCGGCACAAGCGGTATATGGAACGTTTTGGAATCGGTCAATAGCAGCTGTGTTTAAATCAGCTTGCCCAAACCCAGGAGTCGGTGGCTTTGTCGCACAGGAACCATCAAAATGGCTAACCCATGCATGACCTTGGAAGAGCCCAGCCCTTTGGTCTCGACTGAGACCCCTATCTTTGTTCGAAATACAGATAACGAGGCGTTATGATTTCACTGATGGGAAGATCCCGCTATCCCTTCTAGTGTTGACTGGGTTTTGATCGATCGCCGTCTTCTTTTCGAACAGGCAGCCGCCCTGAGGAGGATCAGAGAGGTGGGCGCCAAAAGGAAGAGACGATGGTCCCAGTGCACGATCATGATCACCATACACGGTCCGCCGCTGGTGGACAATGCAATGCAAATGAGGTCCACATGCCCGTCAGCGCAACCACAACTACGACCACGTCCATCCACATGTAATGCTGGCTTGGCTTCGGCTTGTGGAGACCAACCCTGCAGCCTCTTTGTGTGCCGTCCAGGCATTGCAACATGAGGGTTACGGCAGACCAAGATCTTGTCGAGCTTGATTTTCAACGTTCAAGGCGGTTTATTGCTCCAACGGCGCTGTAGTATTGCCACTTGGAGCTCCGGAATAGGGTCCGAAACAAGGGCGTTGGGTTGGGTTTGACTAATGTTACCAATGGCTGAATTTTACCCGGGTCACACCGACATTCTCTGGGCTTGAGATTTCCTACAGTTTTCATCCCTGAGATGGCTGATCCCTCATCGACCGATGGTACCTGAGTCTGTTGGGTTTAGATTTTAGGCCCTTGTCTTTTTTCCCTCTCGCGGCTGAAAAAGTCGTCAACTTTTTTCAAATTATCTGTGCCCGGTCAGACTATGCCTGATCAGCCACTCATCCATCCGATCCGATGGCGGTTTATTGTTTTGTTTACAGAGTACAGAGTATCCGTACCAGTGACAAAGTTAGCCGCGTTGCTGAAAGAAACAAGCCAGGTCATGGTATCCGTTACGCCTTGGCCTATAGAATCGAACTGCATCTTGGTGCCCATGACTCATTTGTTGCTGCTTGGCTGCCATGAAAACAATCCGCCGAAGCAATGCAGTCCATGTGTGTTTTAGGTGACTGACTACTCGCATATTTTCGGATTCTATCAAATGATAAGCTGGGGCAGTTCCACAAGTTGATCTTATTTGAGATTCTATGCGACCGTGCAATTTAACTCATCCTAGCGGCCCTTTGTTCAATGGACACTGGGACTGGCAAGACCGGACAGGATGGACGATCCACTTGTTCTTAATGGCTAGTGCATGGTAATGCGATATTCTTCTGAGTCGTCGTGATTCGACCCGTGATTCTTCAGCCTCGGATGCGGCGATATACGGTCAGAGAGATAGATGTGAGTGGGTTCCTGAAGGGTCCGTTTTGACGTTTTTGTGACCGACTTGGTTGACCTCGACAACAAACCTCTTGTTTCCCGCCACGGTTGATCATGTGTCGTTCACAAGCTTTTGTCCCATGCATTAGGCGTAACGGTATGGCTATCTCTTGCAGGCCACCACCGTTTCGAGTCATATGATTTGATGTTGCGGGACTGTTTGTCCAACGCCCGTCCCCACGCGTTGGCGATCTCCGAACAGCGGTACTATCTATCCGTATGTCTGCGATAAATATTTGAACGCCTTGTATATGCCGAGGATTTTTCTAGGTGTCAGATGGCGCCCCTAACCTTGGGCTTACAACGAAGTTAGCTCCTTATCTCAGCTGTCGGATCTGGCATGAAAGGATTCGTGCAGTTGACGACCCTCGAGCCAGCCAACCAGCCCCATCCATCCAACTTTGAAGCCAAGGTGAGTCGTCCCGGATGTGGTAATTATCATCGCTCTTCTTAGTTGAAGGTAAGCAACCGAAGCTCCCGTTTGCATGGTCTCGTGCTCATGCGTGCCATGATACACACGCAAGCAAGCAACCTTGTTGAACCGCCCGTTCCGTGGTGTTCTCGAATTGGTCGAGTTATGGTAAGATGTGATTTCTATGCCGGACTGTCACACACTGTTGATCCCATCTGTCCCAAGGCAATGACGACTTGTCTTGTGTCGTCTGGACCTTACTATGTACAGTACCCTCGCCGGGAAACAAAACGAAACGAAACGTTGTTGCAGGACCCCGCAGTCATGCAGATTGGAACACGCCACGGCCTGCTAGCATGGCCATGTGCGCCATGTGCCCACCACTCTTTGATACTGACTGCACTGCACCCAAAGAAAAGCTTCCTGGACGACTGGACTTGTCCTTGTTTCTCGTGGCCTTGTTAGTTGATGGTGTGCAGGGCCCTGGCCCAAGCTGGGTGTAAACCCACAAGACTCGGGAAATGTTACTGACTGGTTGGCCCTATCATGCACCAATTTGTCTGTGTTCGGCATGTGAGTGCGTGCGTGATAAGGCAGGTTTTATTGCGAACCCGGCTTAACCAAGCTTGATTCGATATCAAATGCGGTACTAAAGCAGGGTTTTTGTGTCTCCGGGCTACTTCCTTGTTGACTGTTTCTTGTTACTTTCTTGATTTTCTTGACTGAGCGTGCGATCTTCGCATTGTTGCCTTGTTCGATATCACAATGCGTTAGCTTGTTTTGGCCGCACCTTTCTGGTCAGGGCACTTGGAGTATTGTGCGTGCATATGGCGGTGAATTCGGGGAGTGCAATGCAAGGAACAATGTCGTGTGAGAGATGCCGTCGGGGTATCAGAAAAGTTGGCCGCTTGTTGCACAAGAGACGAAATTATCAAGTCGGTTTATGCTGTTTAGACTATTAGTATGATCTTGTGTTATTTCTATACCCCAAAGCTTAGAGGTCAACCTTTCTGCTACATACTAGCTTGCTTCCTCTTTGACAATTCGAGTAGAATGTGTGCCTATCCCTGTGCGCCTTCGAAGGACCGTATCGTTCGATCGAGATCTGATCTGAGATTAGTTAATATGCATACCTGTACATGGCTGACTTACCTGGTAAACAGCAACGGTTGGGGTGGGTGGTATCTGTAGTTTAACGAGATGTAATCGCCATATGGTTCTAGATATCTGGCAATGCACTGTCGAGCCCCGCAAAAGAGGAAGGGCAGTGATATCAGCAGTACTATCCCAGAACCATAGACTCGAATACTCGCTCGTTTAGCCAGCCCTTGGGTTGCAGTTATGTTTTCGTAGCAGATGTAGTCAAGCCAATTTTGACTACTATTCTCTTTGAAGGACTGGCCTATTGTTTGCACGACGCCCCTGGCCATCCAACCAACGTTATGAGCTGCACAGACGTTCTTCGAGTCTTTGTTCGGCGGCAACCGATATGGTGTCTTGTCGGGTCGAGCTTCAGCGCAGTGCCCGCATTGCTTTCAACTGTAGGAACTCAGTCGGTAGAGTCTCTCTGCTGGGTTCTGTTATGCCCGTCTTTATATAAACGAAAAGGCGAATACTGGCCCAACTCGACTCAGGGGCTCTCGAAACTTGATTGCCTGCCACGCATTGAACACTTTCCGCCAATTTAGTTGCTGCGAGGCTGCACCGTAGACGACCTGAACACATCGACAATGCAAGCTTGGGGTTGCGCAATCGAGTTTGAGGGTGTATGCTGTGCGAGTTTCGCTTTCGTGCCTCTCGATGTAACTGAAGTCAAGGCTGCAAGAACATGCGGCGTATTAGAGGGTAATCCAAGAGCGAGCATGCTTAGGCCCGTACACGGCTGTTATCGTAGGCATTCAGAGGTGATGTTTCTGGCTCGCAATGGAGGGATTTGGGTCAGTCCTAACCGCAACTGTCAACTGGGCTCTGATATCTGAGGATCTTGGGCTGCCTTTCTACCCGCAGCTACTTTAGCTGGCGGAGTTGGGCGTCATATATTGGGAAAGGATGCTGCTGTGATTATTTGAGGCTGTTTGTGTCGTTCGATCGGCTTGTGCATACAGCTCGTTCAGCGTTCTAGGGGATGTACGGGCTTGCGGCTTTGGGAATCTGCCACGGGTGAAGATACAACTTGGGCGTGTCTACTGGTAGGATCTTTGGACTGAAGCGAGGCATTCGTGGAGGTACTTGGTGCTCGGGAATCGTGTTGTGTGTAGGATAATGGGAGGGAGCGACCGCGGTGCCTCCACTCGAGAGTAACTGTGCCCGAGGTTTCAGCGGATATTAGTGCACTGAATCATGAATCTCTTGATATTTCGGCTCTGTCGTGAAGTAAATATGATATCCATGTTTCCTTGTAATCATCCGGGTTGGGATGATCAGATGGTGTTGTAAGGGGGTTAGGTCACGAAGGCCGGGGGACTTGGGAGTCTACCCCTTTTTCTCGGGTTGTAGTAACTACGTAGATAGTGACAGTGTATTGTTCGAGTCTTGTTCACGCCAATGCACTTTATCATTGTGTTTTTTCTTTGTTGATGCACATGTTGTTCGGTCGGTAACGAACAAGTGGTTGGTGATGTTGGTGGGTATATCAGAACAGTATACAAGTCAGTCCCTGATGGATTTCTCTCGTCTCTTTGGGGCCTCTGATAACGATAGTCTACTCGGAACGGTGTGTACATTGATGAACGAGTAAGAGAACTCGAGAAGGCAGTTGCTTGGTTGTTTGCTTGTGACCGAGGTCCCCTGAAATCATGCGCTGTAGTATAGAGGGTCACTGACAAACAACAATCGCCAGTGCCACGACTCCGGAACAACGAAACTAGCACGTCTAGATGAACAAGAAACATATAATATTAAGTAATAGCATTCATGTTGAACACGCTGTTCATGATTATCGAGTTCCTGAAATACCCCCTTTTTGGCAGTCCAGCCAGAAGCCAATATAATCTACACGGGCACTCCCTGTTTACTTGCAAACCACTACTCGATATCCTGTCAAGATATTCCAACTGTCTGGCAGTGCCTCTAGGTATATATACCATCTCTGCAGCTCGGCGTGTGCTTGCCTGGCCAACAAGTGGTTCTCGTTCCTTCTCCGGCTGCCCCATTGTTGCCGCGTGACTGCAGCACTCCAAACGTTTTCTTCCCATCTCCCATCTCCCACCCCATTTCCTCCTCTCCTCCACTCCACTCCTACATCCACAGCACAAGGCGGAGCTTTGAATAGAGGGCAGTGAATCACTGTATCTCGTCGATTTTGTCACCTACTTAAACTCTTCTCCTTCTTCTCCCCTCATGCTTTTCATCCTTCCCTTTACATCATCCTCTCCTTCACATCATCCTTCCATTCACATCATCAGCGATTTTTACTTGCAGGTAAGATATTGCCGTCAAAATCTTCTTCTCTCCTTTGCAAATACCATCGCACTTCCTCCTCCACTCTACTGCGTGACACATCTCGGTGCCGGTGCTGACTGGTACCCATCTAGAATCCTGACTCCTACTTCCTGCACCTATTTCTTGCACCTACTTCATCTCTGTCTTCCTTCTGATACCTGTCTTGGAACACACCAAGATTCGCACTGTTTTTGGTGAGTGCATTTTTTTCTTCAATTCTTTCTTCTATTGTGCCGTTATTTGACCCCTCTTCATGTACAAACGCAACCTGCATTCATCGTTTGTTTACTATGAAACCTTGATATCCTCTCCTACCCCATCATCATCATTATCATCCACACGCACGCAGATAGACGTTGCTTTTTCTTCCCCATTATACCTTTTCGTCTCTTCTCCTAACCTCTCACCCACGTCACACCTTATTTCATTTCGCTTGACCATTAGTACATCTCATACACCTGCCATACTTTCCTTTCCCCAACCCTCATATACTTACACACGTCTTCCATAGAAATGGCTAGACGACGACGGACTCCCATGGGACCGAGTCCCAATGCAGATGACTTTCTAAGCCCCAACAGAGTTGTTGGGGCCAGTAACTACTCTCTGCTTGACTCCAGCCGCCAACGGGAGGAGGTCATTCACGAGTACAACTCGGAAAAATCCTGTCAACGCCTCGAGGAGCATGGCTACCATCATTTGGTAACCAGCAAGTCGGTCCGAAATGTCCTTGAAGATTTTAATTTCAAAGTCAAGCAGAACGAGAAGCGAGCGGCTTCACGGGAGGAATTCCTGAATGGCAACAACGGCAAGCCTACACATTTCCTAGGCACCTACGTTCAGTCTCGGGAGTTGCTCATTGATACTTCTGGTCATGACATGACCAAGAGCCCCGCTCAGCTCACCAACATCACAACTTCGAGCCTTTTTGGGATTGTAGACAGCGAGCAGACATATGGTCTGATTTTTGGAAAGATGCTTGCCTCTGAAGGCATGAAGCAGCTTGAGTCCTTTTCCAAGGCGTTTCCCCTCCCGTGGGCGAAACTGTCAAAGGGAATGGCAGTGTGGGACTTCACGACCGCTAGCTATCACGAGCCGCCAACCGGATCTGCTGTATTTCTTTGTGTCAGCCCCGAAGGCACTCAGGATGAATTCAACCGGGGCCTTGGACGCTTGTCTCAGCTCCGAATTGAAGAGAACGAGTCCCGAAACAACATTCGGAAACTCGTACTCTTTATCCAGCAGGAATGCGGCCTCACGTCGCCATACGGCTACGATGCCGAACGTAACGAGGGCGAAGATGAGCAAGTCTTGCATATTCTCCGTAACTACGGCTATCAAGAGAATATTATCAATATGGCACGGTCTATCCCAGCACAAGAAGAGCTTATGAGCGCTCTTAAACGAATCGTCGACCCAGCGCCAAACCAGGAGTACAACATGTCCAAGCAGGTTGCCCTCACGCAGACAATGCATCTCTGTAAGCCACTACTTTCTATTATCGTGATTACAAACTGACTCTTCCTCTAGTATTTGCCATCATGAAGCGTAGCCACCTCGTTGAAGTATTGCACTTCCACAAGACTCCCCTGCTTGACCGCAGACTCCTTGCCATAATTCTTCGAGCCTGTCCTCACGTAAAGATGATTGGAATTTACGAGTGTCCCATGCTGCACTTGGGGGATGTCATCTTCCTGCTTGACCTTATCCATGAAGTCAACGAGGAACGCAAGACGAAACACCTTCCACCCGTTGAGGCACTCGATTTCTACCCGCGATACCACGCGGGCCGGCCCTACAAGACTGCTCGCGAGTTTGAGACTTACGGATTTACGTGGAAAGTTGAAAACAACGAAGAGCTTCAGCGAGGTGTTCTGGCCGTAATTATGCAAGCGGTCCTCAAGTCTCGCAAAATGAAGATCAAGCTTCTAATGGACGAGAAGGCGGCTTTGATGACGTTCTTATCCAACATTCCAATGGTGCCCGGAAAGGTGTTTGCATTTCTAGATGGCCTCTATCGCCTTCTCGATTTGAAGGCCGCCAAGTCGAAGGACCAGAATGCGTTGAAGCAAGCCATGTACGACTTGCTCAAAGCTGTGCGAAGCGGTCTTGTGTCTCTAAAACGGGACAATCACAACTATTACTTGTGGGAAATGGGTACAAAGTTCTTCTTTTGCGCCTCATGTGGTTACGAATTTGTTTCCGAATTCTTCAATTCTAACAATCGGTTTGCCACACAATTCGATAACCTCATCTGCACAGCCTGCATTCTGCGCGAAAAGCTGGACGAGGAGGCAGACCACCAAAAGGTCTGGGGCAAGGATATCATGACAGGTTTCTACCCTGACTGGAAGCCTACGGAATTCAACGTTGATGCTCCTATTCTTGATGATGGACAGGACTTGGTTCGTTTTAAGACCAAGAAGGCGGAGCGAACTCCGCCCCCTTCGCAGGTTCTTTTGCCAAACGGGGATTTCCACCAACCTCACTTTGAAAGCGAGTTCGTCCGCGACCTAAAACGCCACTGTGACAGCGTGCAAGGTTTACCCACCTTGGCTACTCTTTTGAAGGCGGACGGACTGCGACAAAAGGCCCGAGACGCGGCTTTGATTGCTGACTCGGAGAGATCACTCTCACTTTACCTGCGAACATACCCCCACCTCCGACTTCCTTCTATGCGCCCTACTCTGGTCTCTATGATTAACGAAATAGGTGTCCCCGACCACTATGATGAAGACCAAGGTGACCAAGTCACTCGCAAGCCCAACGGCTTCAAACACACACATACATTCGACACTGCTGTCGACATGTACAGAACCTTGGACGAGCCGCACAAGGACACTTTTGGTCCTTACGAGCATCCAGGAGATGACACCTGGACACCTAACGGCAAGGTGAAGGACGGATTTTGGTAAACAACGTGTTCTGGAGAACAACGTGTTTTGGTGAAGAAAGTGATTTTTCCCCTTCTTTTTTTTCTTTTGACCTTTGATGGACTTGGCAATAGACGGATGGCTTTGCCATATCCGTAACGGAACGTTTTTTGTTAGTCCCAGCAGGATGGGCAGGTTTTAATGGCCCGATTTTGGAACTCTTGATGAAGTTTAATGAGAGATAGGATACAAAGGGTCATTCATTGGCAACCACATAGAAAGGATAGTAGCCAGATGACGACGGATACGTACCTACCTAGTACTCAAGATAGCTGAATGGATTGGGTGTTTTGCATGAAAGTCTCTGCCCCTAAATCTTATGATTTAATTAATACCTTGAAGCCATGGATAAGACGTTGATGATATTGATGGACAATAAAAGTGGATTATGAGTGAGTAGATGGCACGTGATTCGACGATTCAGCTCATGGAGCAAACCTCAACGGTTCATAAGTACAACCTAGGTTCAGAGTCGTCACCGTCCAAAGCAAACCACGATGGCCTCTTTTCTTCGTACTCTCACGCTATCAGCGAGGTCATTGACCCCGAGCAATGCCTTGGGGGCTTTTGCGACTCGCGGCCCTTGGTCGCTTTTCACCAGCCCCGCGACGGCACCCATCTCGCGAGCGCTCGGAAACGGGTTGATGCAGCAGACTCGAGGCATGAAGGTCCAAAGTTCGGTAAAGAAGCGATGCGAACACTGCAAGGTGAGAAGGAACAACCAAGGAGGACATTTAGCTTTGATGCTTCAGGTCTCGTTTGTGACTCGGTCAAAGGCTCACTCTTTCAGGTCGTTCGAAGGAAGGCCGGCAAGCGACATAACGGACACTTGTACATCATCTGCAAGGCAAACCCTCGACACAAGCAACGACAAGGTTAAAAAAAAAGCCAATCGCGAGATACGGGAGGAAACTGTACGATAATATTCAACGAATTGCGGGATCGGACGAATTCTAGAGGAGAGGCGGCGAGATATACACTTCCGTGCGTGACAGAACGAGCAAAATACACTGGACGTTTCCTTTTTCTTGCGAGGCGTCACTGGGAGCCTTGTAATATTCTTCTGAGAGGTCGATAAAGAAGGACGGTACAGCGCTCGGTGGGGGACTGAAGCCTTGTCCGACATGTACAACTACAACTACAACTTTGCTACGCTACATACCATCGATATACCTCTCCATGCTTTCCCATTCCGTCTTGCCAACTGAGAGGAGATATCGAACGTGTGCCTTTTGCGGTGGATCGAGTCAGTCGTGGACTATCAAGAAGTGAAGGAAGGGAGTGAAACATACGGAGTCTGTCACATCGCGACGTCTCTCGAATTCAACACGGGCGTATCTTCGAGACTCGGCTCTTGTTGTAGTGTCGGGAATCTTTTTCGTACCGCGCAGGATAGTACGGTAGAATGCCAAGACTCGACCTCTTTGAATGAACTATTTTGCTCCATCAGAATTTCGTTTCATAATGAGCCAGACTTAAACCAACATACCTGGTCGAGACTTAGCGTAGGCTTGAGACGAGAACCGCCTGCGCGGGTGGTGGCATAGCCACGGCTGAAAGCCAGCAGACGAGTGGTGAGGACCATTCCACCGGTTACTACCTCTTCGGCTGTGAAACAACGAATTTGTTCATCACGCGAAATTTGTAGTGATAATGACGATGGAAAGCTTCAACTGGCGATTTCACATCGTGTCGGACCAACCTCGGCTATCGAACGGGTCTGGGTTGTCCACAGAGGTAAAGCGCTCCTGGGTCCAGCAAGTTGTTAGTGGCAGGTACTACCGTGTTGAGAAGAACCCAATCCACTGCATCTGTTTGTTACAATATTTCTCTTCCATCATCTTTCTTCCGTTGTAATTTGTTTTGAGTTATCAGAATGACAGACACAGGTGATACGAAAGAACCAAAGAGGCTCGTAGGAAGAAGACGACAAAAGACAGAAAATCCGATCGAAATCGCAAACAAGGTCTCAGATGATGAGTTCCTTACACAGTATCTAAAACCGAGGTGAGCATTGACTACACAGACTGTATCTGGATCAATGGGTGACAGTTGTGTTGCAGTGACAGTTGGTCGGAATGGAAACATCCTCAAGGCGAAACAACATGTACCTTGAGTCTTGCACGGCCTACATGTATGAGTGATGAAGATTTGGAGACATGTTACAACTTGGTAGATGAGACAAGCGGTGCAGACTATCGCAACTCGTCGCTTGGGTGGCATCCGGCTACAAAGAAGAAGGAGATGCGATCCCCAGATCTCAGATACATCTTGGTAAAAGACGGACAAGGCACTATAAAAGGCTTTATGTCTTTTATGCCCACATTTGAGAACCACGAAGCTGTGGTTTACTGTTATGAGATTCACTTGAAGCCGGAACTGCAAGGGTAAGTCAGCCAACACGGTCTTATCTATACATCATCCCGCAATCCAACGGGGATCTAGCGATACACCAGCGGAATTTGAAGGAGTGAGCCAGATATAGAACATGCGAGACCGTTAGGCTAACAAGCATTCGGCAAAGAACCGGGCTAGGCAAACAGCTCATGGGTCACTACATGGACGTGGCAGAGAACATACCAAGTATCGAAAAGACCATGCTCACATGTTTTGTGAGTAACAAATCTGCGCTCAAATTCTACGAGAGACTGGGATTCACAAGAGACGATTACTCCCCAAGGGAGAGGAAACTAAGAGGAGGGAAGGTGGTGGTACCCGACTTTGTGATACTCAGTCGACCAACAGCCGCAAAAAAGGTCGATGATTCAAGAGCTCATCAGCCTGGACGTTGACACATTTATACCACGAAGGTAGCAATGGGTGGATCATGTTACATTTGTTAAAAACTCCATATCGCGGACTTGTCTGCAGTGGAACGGGAGAATAATACGATCAATCCAACGTTCTGTGCGGATGTAAGAGCTGATGAGACTGAATGACAAGCCTGGGCAGACCCAAACTGAGAACATCATTTTCGAATCAACCAAACTCTCCCGTCTAATTGAGGAATAGACCCAAAGTCTCGTTTACAGCTCTATAATTGGTTAGAGATATTCTGAAAGGGTTGTTCCTCTTTTTCTAAGAATATCACTACGCTATAATCTTCGCAATGGTGGCCGAACTTTGTCTAGGCTGACCTGTGAAAGCCTGAGCTGATAGTTGTCTTTGACTCCTTCAATTCCGACTGGATACGATTGTGTTCGCTGGCTGCACTGTCAGTCGCTGCAGTATCCCCTGACAAGCTATTGAAAACTAACCGACTTGAGCTGCATTAATCTCGAGATGGTGGAGGTGATCTTCTGCACGCTGCAAAGTCCCTTCAGATCCTTACCAAGGATGACACGCTCTAGACACTGTAGGGGGCCTCGGGGGTCCTACTGCCAGCACTACCCCCTCTGCCCCTGCAACCATGTCAGCCCTAGGACGCTAAATCAGAGCCGGGGCTGAATTGTCTTTTCAGCAATACTGTGTTGAGCTTCACATAGGCACCCTGCTAACCGGCTTCGTGCAGAATTGTACAGGTTGCACAGCCAATTTGCGAGGTAGTGTCGATACTGTACGTACCGAAGCAGTGGCTTCTGATAACGGTGAGGAAGGATGCTTTCCCTGCAATACATTTTGGGTTAGAAGCGTCAGCTGGCTAAGAGCTTGACTCCGCTGCTGACCTGACCCTGTCTATCTATCATGGATTGAAATGAAGGGCGCCCTAGTGAACACGGAGGCTTAGAGCTGAAGCCCTTATGAGCTGGGGCTGTGACACACCCGGCCTGAAACTAAAGGCGATTGCCGTGCCGAGACGAGACGATTGTCAGGTTGTTTGTCCGTAGGAGTTCGTCTAATAATAAGGTGCTGTTATCGTCCATCGAGTCTCGAAAGATTTCCTTCTCTCTCCCTTCTCTCCCTAACCTGTGCATATCCTTTCTCCTTGGCTTCTCTACACCTCGATTCTAGTCCATCAATCGTCAATCGATTTACACATCAACCACAATGGCTCAGCAATACTCCCAAGGACCTAATGTCCAGAATCAGGAATGGCAGAGCAACCTTTGCAATTGCTCGCCATGCGACTCTTGCATGCTCAGCACTTTCTGTCCCTGCATTCGTATGTTCCTGCATAAGATGATCTTGGCATCATCGCAAGACTAACAGTCCTCGTTATAGTGTTGGGTAAAACTTCTGACCGTATGAGAGATCCTACAATGCAAACTGCCGATACCTGCAACAGCGATACTCTGATTTTCACTGCCATCCAATGCTTTACCGGCTGTGGCTGGATGTAAGAATATACCACCGAATGAGTTCCCCGAGCCGTCAACTAACATGGAATTCCTAGTTACTCCATGATGAAGCGTGGAGAAATCCGTGAGCGATTCGGCATCAAGGGTAGCGGCATGAGCGACTGCTGTGTTAGTTACTGGTGTCTCTGCTGCGCTCTCATCCAGCAAGACAACGAAGTCAAGGCTCGTCTTTCGCATGGCCCTATCACGCAGGGCTACCAGGCTCAGAAGGAGGGCATGCATATGCCAACTTCCCAGCCGCAACAACAGCAGTACCATGACCAGAAGCCCAACCCTGAGCACCAGGCTCCTCAACCTGATTACCAGCTCCCTCAGCATCAGCATCAGCATCAGCAAGGCTACCAGTCTCCTCAACAGGGTTATCAGTCTCCCCATCAAGGCTACCAGTCTCCTCAGCCTCAAGGATCCTTCCCTCCACCTCAGCAGACTTACAATCCTCACCAGCCTCAGCCCCAGTATTAATTAAATACGCTACCTGAGCAGGGAAATGATGTATCAAGATGAAAGGATGCACTACCAGCATGACACATAAAAAAACGAGAACGAAAAGCGAAAGGCATGTGAGAGAGCGGCTACGGGTAACGACAAGCTGGCATGTGAATTGACGCTGAAGCGCGGACGGGTACGCGGCAATGGATTATACCCTGTGACAAAGACGGTCATGATCTCTTTTTAACTATTCATAATAAATACTTTCTGTTTCAATACCACTTTACTCTTCAACATTGAACCGAGAAGCATCTCAACCGCCTGTGTTGCTGTAAACTTTGTAGCAGCGTGAACCGAGTGGACACAAGCGGTGACGGTCTCAAGGGCAGCAATGAAACAATAAAACTTCTGCTTCTACTGGAAAGACCCTTGTTCGTGAGTTTCCGCTTTGCCTTCCTCTTTGGTGTATGGCCTGACTTTGGTATTACCGTCTGTGCGTTTGGTATCTCGGTGATTTCCATTCTGCATGGCTTCAATCTTGAGCCTACGAGTTGCCTAATAAGACATAAGCAGCTAATAATGGTACACTAAATCTGATCGTTCAACATCTGTAATACGCAGTTATGGCCTGTTGCTTGCATCTCCGCTTCATAATACCACAGCTCAAATTGACTGGCAGCACTTCAGTATCCTGAGGGTATCAATAAAAATTTCATTCATGACCTCTGCCTCTGTCGATTTGTTCAACAGTCAGACAGCAAAACGCCCGTGTCGCACCTCTAGTGGTTGGACAAACGCCTATTCAGATCTACAGCTTATCGAGGCTCCTTTTATCCTCATCCCGATGAAACCCTTCCAAATCTTGTGCCCAAACCCCCAATGCAAGTCGTTGCATATAAAATAAACCATCCCGTTTTTTCCATTTCCCAATCCTTCGTCATCCTATCATTTTTCCATATATGTCATTACGCGTAAAGCTTCTTCTCATAAGACTCCATGTTCACGTTGCCCTCCAACTGAGCACTGGCTGTGCGAAGCTCGAAGCGGAGCTCGCCAACCTCGGCGCAATGGTGCATGCCAGACAGGCTGGTCATGCCACTGTCCTGAAGAGAGTGCTTGAGGCCGGCAGCGAGGTAGGGAACGAACTTCTGGATCGATCTATTAACCATGTTAGCATTTCTCAATTCATCTCAGCATAGGACAAAACTTACCCTCGGTGGGCCACAGCACCCGACACACCCTGAGCAACCAGAACGCTGTCACCCTCAGAGAAGTAACGAGCAGTTCCGGCGTTACTCTTCTGGCTGTCCTTACCACCGCTACCGGCCTTCTTGTCCTGCATGGCGTCGATGCTGCCCATGCCTCGGTAAGCCTTGACAAGCTTACCCTCGCGAGAGACGAAAGAAGTACCGGGGGACTCGGTGGTACCAGCCAAGAGACCACCCATCATGATGGTAGAGGCACCAAGGGCAAGACCCTTGACGATGTGCCCAACATTTTGGATACCACCGTCAGCGATGCAAGGAACACCGAACCGAGCAGCGAATCGGCTGACGCTGTAGACGGCAGCAGCCTGGGGACGGCCGACAGCCATGACCTCCTGGGTGATACAAGCAGAACCACTGCCCATACCGATTCGGAGACCATCAACACCAGCAGCGATCAAAGAAGCAGCCTGCTCTCGGGTCACGACGTTTCCGCCAATGACGTCGACGTCGGGGAACTCCTTCTTGACCCACTTGATCATCTCAATCTGGTACATACTGTTACCCTGGGAGCTGTCCAGGATGACGATATCGAGACCGGCCTCAACGAGCTTCTTAAGACGAAGCTTGTCCTCGGGACGAGTACCAATAGCAGCAGCACAGAGGAGCTGCTTGCTGTCGGGAAGCTTGGAAGCATTAGGGAAATGCTGGTTCTTGGTCAAATCGGAACGAGAGATCATAGAGACGAGGTTGGAATCCTTGTCGACGATGGGAAGCTTTCCCTTCTTGGACTTGGAAAGGATTTTGTTGGCTTCGAGGAGAGTGACGGTCTCAGGAGCAGTGACGAGGTCCTTAACCATGACATTGGAGACAGCCTGGTCAAGATCCTCCTCAAACTGAAGGTCTCGGTTGGTAACAATACCAACAAGCTTGGATCCAAGCTTGCCATCCTCTGAAGTCAGTTAGCCTATTATTCCTGTGCGAGGCAATGTGACTGGAAAAAATTGACTGAAGTGGTTGTTCATAGTATAGTTTCTCCACATTGACGATAGTCTAACGGTGGAACGAAAGTTATATGAAAAGGGTGTATAATCATGCAACCGGGTGTGAGATGGAGTTGGCTGTAGTTGTAACTTACCAGTGACTGGGAAACCACCGAAACCCCACTTCTCCTTCAGAGCCTTGGCCTCACCAACAGTGGTGTTCTGGTCGATGACGATAGGGTCGTTAATGAAACCGTTCTCGTATCGCTTGACCTTGCGGACCATGTCGGCCTGGGCCTCGGGGGAGCAGTTGTGGTGAATAACACCGAGACCACCCTGGAGAGCCATGTGGATGGCCATCTCGTGCTCCGTGACAGTGTCCATAGGAGACGAGACGAAGGGTGTTCGGAGGGTGATGCGCTTGGTAATGGGCGAATCAAGAGTGACCTCAGAGGCAGCGAAGCCAATGTAGCCAGGGAGTAGCAGGAAGTCGTTGTAAGTCAGACCACCATGCTTGGTTGTGTCCATGAGCTCGTGGATGTCGAGGCCATCCCGTTGCTTGTACTCCTTGAGAACCTCAAGGGCCTTAGAGTAGTCGAGCACTGAGGCAGACATGATTGGCAACTATAAAAGAGGAACCAAAGAAAAATGAGGTGAGGTCGAAGACGAGACGAGTCGATGAGCAAGCTCTGGCCTTTATCGACTGCTAAGATTGATAGAACGCTTCTTCCCGAAAGAAAGAAAGAAGAAAAGAATTGGTGGTGCCTCTTCAAAAACTTTTTTATGGGAACGTGGGACCCTGGGATGACGCCGATAATGGAGGGGCAGCTCCTTCTCTTTTTTGACGGACATCCAATCAAGTCGGGTTTTGCAGAGACAAGTGGGGCTCGTTTTTAATTTTTCTCCTCCAGCGCTCCTGCAAGTTTTTCCTGCTCGCTAACCTTTTGTGGACAAATTGATACCCGAAAATAAACTTACCCTGTAGGCTACTCGAGCCTCGAGGTTTCCACTACTAACTATTATTCTAAGTACTAGTCACTATCAAGAAATTATATTCAGTCCCTTTTATTTGCTTGGTATGCGCATATATACGATGAAAGTCTGTATACTTAAACTTCTACTTACTTCTAAATGTCACTTGCCCCCATATGGGTATGTTGGCGATGAGGATCAGTTTCAAAGGCCAAAGTGCACTTTCACCTCAACATCATTGCTCCATCGACTTTCAAGACCCATATCCTTCCACGCTTTTCCAATGTCGATCTCAAGTACATGTTTGTCGACTGTTGAAATAGCCACTGTGTCCAAAGGTATCACCTTTTCTTGTATCGTGATTAAGAAGTCCCCCTCGATGGTTAGATCGGGAAGCGCAGATATATAGATGCCTAAACAAACATGAGATTGAAGTAGATATTGGACAGAATCGAGTCTCACTCACCTAGTGTACCGAATGATTTGATGCGTGTGGCTACCAAAACCCGACTGTTGTGACGTTCCTGTTTGATGTCGTTCATGATGACTGCTGCGACACCTGCCATTTTGCCTAACAAACCCAAGTTTGTGACAAAAACGTCGCTGTGCTTGGCGCTGGATAGAGGCGTTAACAAAAACGCAGAAAGTATCTCGAACCCTCGGACAGGTAATGAAATTGTAAACAAGGAACCAGGCCCCTCAAGCGTTGTCGGCTGCGAAACCTTGCCTGTTGTATGGGCGCGAACCACATAGTGTCCTGGAGTCACACCAGGAAAGCTTGAGAGAGGAACAAATTCAGTCAGCGGCCTGGAAGATACGTTGAAGACTCCCAAGATGGGATATCCCGTATGTGAAGCCCCTGCGATCCGATTAGTTCTGGCTGACCATTTACTAAACAGAGCACCCCTTACTGTGATGGCCTCCTACTTTCAGAAGTAGATCATCGTCATATCCAATATAGGGGTCCACTGTCTTGCCCAAGGAGCTGGGCCGGAAAATAACAGTCTTTCCTTGTGGAGTGAGACCAGTCATCTGTCCGATCAGATCCATATCATGTTCGCCGGGAACATCAGTGATGTAGATAGGCCCTCCACTGATACATCTAGCCGCAGCATGAAATCCAGAGTACTCGTGGACAGTTTGGAACATGTCCCAGTCAGGAAGAACATTAAGATAACTCATGAAGATGGCGTTATGTGCGTTTGTCCATACGTGCCATGGATGCGACGCGGGTATCTCAGGGAAGAAATCGTCCGAGTTGCGAACCAGAATCGTGGGTCGATTCGTAGGCATCTGAGAGTGGAAGAGAGCTTGAGGAAATTGGGACATGCATGATATGGCCTTTGCACTAAAGTGACGCAGAGTCGAGATAGTCCAAGCTTCAAGATAGGCGTTGATGAGGTCTCGACGAGGAGAAGCTTCGACCCATGTATCAATCATGAACTGAGCATCCGTCTTGACAGCATCAACTCCAGCATCCGAGAGGAACTTGTAAAAATCATTGTAAAATCGGTTGACGTCCTCCTGGGCGATGACAGTCATTTTGCCGCCTAGGGGAAGATTACGACGGTCAGCATCCTCTCTTGTAACCTCGATAGTCTTATAAGTCTCAGCAAGCTTCCCATCAGGGGCAATGCCACCCCAATACCCCAGAAGTGCATGCCACACAGCGATGTGCTGAATATGCGGGTGGTTCTTTCGAATATGGGATACAGTAGCCTTCAACCCTTGAGGGAAAGCCTTGGGCTCGGCTTCAAAATCCTTCCAACCGTACTGAAACTGACTGGGACCTTGATAGTCAATAGACTGCCAGTTGTCATCAATAATCAGGCTCGAGACTTTGATATCATGCTCGCCTAATTTATCCAGAGCATCAAATATCTTTTGGTCTGTTAGTTTCTGTCCAAGAGCGTTCCATGTACCTATATTACGGTAGTCCGTTAGTCTGTTTTCCGAACATGAATAGAAACAGGAACGCACAGAATCCGAGTCCGTCAAACCAGTGTTCTAGCCACTCTGGTTTGAAATCGTCTACCAAAGCAGAAAGCTCTTGGGACCATTCCTTGTCGGTCTGCTTCATCACTGAAACCAGGCTTCTAGCATGGTACATTACTGAAGCCATAGCACAATCGAAATCATCTCCGTCAGAGACAAGGATAACAGCGGTCTCGTCAGAAAGGCCATCGTTTCGGGCCTGGATAGTCAGAAGAAGCACCAAGATATGAATCAATGTTACAGGTACGCACATGAACCTGAATCTTTCCATCTGATTCGCTTCGGAAAACTGGCAAGACATGACCGATACCGCTAACAGCAAGAAAAACGAGACTTTTGCCTTGTGGGCTCAAGAAACAACAGAGAACTCCATCTTTATCGAGAGAAAAATGCGATTTTCCATGTCGAGGGGCAAGCCATGGCGACCACAGCCGGACAAGAGAGAACCACCTATACCCAGTTAGAGGTGGACGTTAAAGATGAAGATAGCTCATCAGATCTGTTCTTGATACTCACCTTTCAAAAGTACCGAAAGGAGTACCGATTGAAATGTCTCTATAAGTTGAGTCATCTTCATTTGCAGATGCAATGACTGCCTCCAGCGACCAGAGTGAAGTTCCAGGTGATTGGCTTATATGTGATTTAATTGTCCAATCCTGAGAATTAATATCAGGGATGAGATCGGACAAGTTATTGGACAAGAGTCCAACAGGAGTGTTGACAATCAATCCATCATCGAGACCTTGTTCATCACGGATCCATCTCCAATCGGCATCCGGACTATGACGAAACTTGAGAGTAAACTTGAGCGAAGCCTCAAATGGAACAGATGTAGAGAAATAGAAGCGAGACATGGAGTTATCCAATGCTTGTAGAGTCTGAGGGGCCGACGCTTCCTGAATAGAGGATAGTGGCATATCCTTCCAGGCTGCATCGTCTACGGAGTGCCATGCTGAGACCTCCCAGGACTCGCTGGCACGAAACTTGGGTATCTCAAGAACAGTGGTTAGGGTGACATTTTTACCTCGAACTGAGGTTACCTGCCCTAGAGGCGGAGAGCTCTGTAGAACAACCTTCATATTCTCATGAACTGGGATCGGAGGAGGTTTCTGCTTAGCAACGTAGATTTTCTGAAAGACGTCGCCAAAGTTGTAATTGTCAGACGGCATTGCAGTTGAAGTAAGAGTGATAGGAGCAGACTTTAAGCAGAGATGCGTTTATTTAGTGAATTGGATATTGAAGGGATAAAAGGCTTGAGAACTGTGCTTGAGATAGACATAAAGCTTGATCAAATCGTAACAATCATGCCATCACTTCAGTAAACGGTCTTGATACTGGGTGATGCAGACATACATGTTCACATTGAAGGTCTGTCATAGAAGCATGCAAGTTAGCACATAGACGAAAACAGGTAGGCGTTGGATCATGGTGGAGCTGGGACGGGGTTAGAAGTGGTTAGTAATGAGCGCCTCTCATTGGATCAGATCGTCAAGCCGGACGTTGTGATTCGGAGACGCTCGGAATGACTAATCACTTCGCCTTATTGCTCAGGCTGCAAATTATCTCAGTAAAGCTTCTAGCCGAGCCAGATCGAAAGATTTCATCAAACCACTCAATTCAGCGTCGACCCTCCAAACCTGCGTCATGGCGTCCCGGAGATTGGCTTTGAACCTCTCGCGAGGTCTGCGAAACCGTGCTGGGTTTTCGGCCGCCGTTCCTTTCACACGAGGCTTTGCCACTCCCTCTACCGTCGGCAAGACTCAGACTACAACTCTTAAGAATGGATTGACTGTGAGCATCATCGCACGAGGCCAATTGGCTTCGAGAACCACCCCGGAACAGGCCCCCCTGACAACTGTTACCATTAGGTCGCTACCGAGCACTCGCCCTTTGCGCAAACGTCGACAGTCGGTGTCTGGATCGATGCCGGTTCCCGAGCTGAGACTGATGAGAACAACGGTACCGCCCACTTCCTTGAGCATCTCGCTTTCAAGGTTCGACAACCCATCAATTGGCCGAGATCCACCATTAACAATGTTATCAGGGTACCGCCAAGCGAACTCAGCAGCAATTGGAATTGGAGATTGAGAACATGGGTGGTCACCTGAACGCCTATACTTCGGTCAGTCGGATCAAAGGATATGGGAATTGAATAATGCTAACATTCATCCAGCGCGAGAACACCGTCTACTTCGCCAAGGCTTTCAACTCTGATGTTCCTCAGTGTGTCGACATTCTCTCCGATATTCTCCAGAACTCCAAGCTCGAGGAGTCCGCCATCGAGCGTGAGCGCGACGTTATCCTCCGCGAGTCCGAGGAGGTCGAGAAGCAGGTCGAGGAGGTTGTTTTCGATCACCTCCACGCCACTGCTTTCCAGCACCAGCCCCTTGGCCGCACCATCCTCGGCCCTCGTCAGAACATCCGCGACATCACCCGAACCGAGCTTACCGACTACATCAAGAACAACTACACTGCTGACCGCATGGTTCTTGTTGGTGCCGGTGGTATCCCCCACGAGCAGCTTGTCCAGCTCGCTGAGAAGCACTTTGCTGGTCTTCCCAGCAGCGGCCCCCAGACCGGCGCTTACCTCCGCTCCAAGCAGAAGGCTGACTTTATGGGCTCTGACGTCCGTGTCCGGGATGACAACATGCCCACTGCCAACATCGCTCTCGCCGTTGAGGGTGTTAGTTGGAACTCCGAGGACTACTTCACTGCTCTCGTTGCTCAGGCTATTGTTGGCAACTACGACAAGGCTGTTGGCCAGGCTCCCCACCAGGGCAGCAAGCTCAGCGGCTGGGTCCACAAGCACGATCTTGCCAACAGCTTCATGAGCTTCTCCACCAGTTACAACGACACTGGGTAGGTTTTGACAACATGCTTTAACTTAACTATAACTAACTTTTCCCAGTCTGTGGGGTATCTACCTCGTTTCCGACAAGCCTGACCGAGTTGATGACCTCGTCCACTTCGCTATCCGTGAGTGGATGCGTCTCTGCACCAACGTCAGTGCCTCTGAGACCGAGCGTGCCAAGGCTCAGCTCAAGGCTTCTATCCTCCTATCCCTCGACGGCACCACCGCTGTCGCTGAGGACATTGGACGACAGCTCGTCACCACTGGCCGCCGCATGGCTCCCAACGAGATTGAGCGCAAGATTGATGCCATTACTGAGAAGGACATTATGGATTTCGCCAACCGAAAACTCTGGGACCGTGATATTGCTGTCAGTGCTGTGGGAACCATTGAGGGTCTCTTCGACTACCAGAGACTTCGCAACACCATGAAGCCCAAGTTTTAAGTTAGAGAGGGCCAGGGGAGTTGTGAAAATCGAAACCAGGGTATAGAGTGTATGAGATACCGTTTACAGGCCTAGTGTACCATAAGATTTCCTCTGTTCATACTAGGTAACACGGAGTTGTGATAATTGTGTATTGACTGTACTTTCTTCCGTATTTCATCATCTGCGGTTTCAAGCATGAATTGTGGTGCATCTGATGAGTACAACCATTGGTTGACCCTAGTATATTGTAAATGCAGAACATTGTCGCAGCAGAGAGCAGGGGTCAGGAACTTAATGAAATTTTGAGCTTAGCCCAGCTCGAGACAAAGAATCATATGTTTTCGACAACTTCTCATGGCTGTTCATCTTTGTAAGACCAGCCAGCCCCTTCATATTAGGGTATCCTTTCCATAGCCTCGTATAATAAACATCCACCGCCCGTCGCCCAGATTGCCCCGAACGCCATCAACACCATTCAGAGGTGTTCCCGTTTATGCAGCTCCGTTGAATGGCAAGACGGGTTCCTAGCCCTCTTCTGCCATTTCTTCGTCGACATCCTCACCGAACATGTCCTCGACAGTACCACCTTCCACACCATCCCCGCCAACATCCTCGGGTTCAGGACCTTCGATACCCTCCATGGCATCACCCCCTTGGTCTATCTCTTCATCATCATCATCATCATCGTCCTCATCCCATACGTCCTTGAGGCCCCAGCTCGTCCCACTAAGCACGAACCGCTCACTTGGTAGTCGTACGCCCCATTCACTTGGTACAATCTTTGGCAGTGCCACCTTGTTCCGCTCGCGCGCAAGCTCCTGCATGTATTCTTTGCTTATACCTCCACCAGCATTTCCTCCGCGCAATTGATAGCTAAGTCGGGCTGCAATGGCAAGTTTGACAGCGTTGGCCGTCACTGCGGCGTCGCCTGCTGGTGCTGAGATAGCGCCGGCGTTTGCTGATGGTTTGGAGCCTGCCTGCGTAACATATGGGTCGCCAGAGAGGTGGAGGGCATCACTCAGGACGGAGGACGTATGGCGGTATGCGAAATCGAGAAGGAGAAGAGGCACGCGCGGCTCGTAAGCGGTAACTCCTTGCGATGTGAGGAGAAGCTCGATCAGACGAGAGTCGCGCGGACGAGGAGCGGATGTTGATGGCGCTGAGGGAGGGGGGGCATTCTGTGAGGCCGTGACAGCGGGTTGGCTAGACGAGGTAGCGGTAGTTTGTGTGTTTGGTACTGTCTGTGAAGTTCCTGCTGATGAGGCTGGAACCCCATTGGTCTGCGGCTGGCTTGATGACATCTTGGTAATAGTATGATGATGTCTGGGAAGCAAACAGGAAGTTGGTCTCTGGGCTTCCACAAGGGTATAAGGGTATAAGGGTATCGAGGATGCGACCAGTCGTTAAGTATTCGAGATAGTCGCGCGCCTGGTATTCGAGTTTCGACTGATTAGTATTAATTGACGCGTGTGCTAACTGAGATGAGTTCCGGCCGCAATCGGTAAGCGAAGAGGAAAGGGATCAAGTTGTTGGTCATGCGAATGTTGAAAAGAGTGAAGCCAATGAATATGCCAAGCCAAAAAGCTTCACGAATCTCGAATTATGGTTTGCGACTGAGCTTCACCGTGGCATGCGCGTAGCACTTCGGAGGTTATGATAATCCGAGATTTTGTCGTGACTCTATGCACAGACCACACCTTAAATATCATCCACTGGGACAAGCCGGATTTCGAGGTGACTCTGGCAGGGAAAGAGATATGGAGGGGCAATGGCTGCCCCACCAAATGCCGCCGATGCAGGAGGACTCATAGTCATTACATCAACTTTTTTCCCGGGTGGTTTCTTGACTCATAAATAACAACATCTCAACAACTTGCATATCATAATCTCGACTACTACCGACGTCAATTCAATTCGCCTGCCTCATTACAGCATGGAGACAACACTCCCATTGCCGTTCCTGGTGAGCGTTGCCAGCCCCAACGACCAACCCACCAACGATGGCCTCAGCCGTCAAGAGATTGCTCTTCTCGGAGCTCCATTTTACGAAAAAGCTTCCAAGGATTGGGGTCGCCCCAGTGCTGGGACCAATGTTCATATGGACGCTACAGGCTTGAGCGACCCTGACGAGGTGGTTGCTTTGCTTGACAGTGGTGTACGAACGGTTTTTGTAACCTCTGAATCTTACTCAGAGTATGAGCAATACGGCGCGAGAGTTATTCCTGCTGTCTCATCACTCATTCTTTCTGCAGCTACAGAGCACGGTTTACTGGTCAAGGATTTCGACGTCTCGTCAAGTGACGTTGACAAGTTCATTGAAGTCGCGCAGTCCAAGCAGATCAAGAATCTCTACGTTATGTCCACTCCTGAAACCGACATCGAGAAATTTATCGAGGTGGCCAAGAAGGCCAACGCGATCCCAATTATCCCTTCCACACGATTAACGACCGATAAGAACGATTCGAGCCGATTATTGCTATCGAAACTCATCGCCTCATACTGGAAGTCTGACCGAACTGATGGGCTGATCCCCACTGTTGTCACTGATGACGCAGGAATTGCGTTGGGTCTCGCCTACACCAGCGAAGAGAGTATTCTGGAAGCTCTACGAACGCAAACCGGCGTTTACCAGAGCCGCAAGCGTGGCCTATGGGTGAAGGGACTCACCTCTGGTGACACCCAGGAGTTGCTGCGAATTGGCCTCGACTGCGATAATGATACTATCAAGTTCGTGGTCAACCAGAAGGGTCGCTTCTGCCACCTGCAGCAGTTTGGTTGCTTTGGAGATCTTAACGGTATCTCCGCGCTCGAGCAAACACTCAAGTCTCGTAAGGAGTCTGCTCCCGAGGGATCCTACACTGCTCGCCTGTTTTCGGATGAGAAGCTCCTCAGAGCGAAGATTATGGAGGAGGCAGAAGAGCTATGCGATGGCAAGACCAAGGAGAACATTGCTTTTGAAGCTGCAGACTTAATCTACTTTGCTTTGACCAAGGCTGTTGGTGCTGGTGTTAGTCTCGCTGACATTGAGGCTAACCTGGACGCCAAGAGTCTCAAGGTCAAGCGCAGAACAGGCAATGCCAAGGGCAAGTGGGCTGAAAAGGAGGGAATCAAGACAGAGGAGGCCCCAGCCAAGGCACCACAGCCAGAAGCTGAAAAGCCTGCTGATGGACGTATCGCCATGGAGAGAGTCGATTCTACCAAGATCTCCCAAGCTGACCTTGTGGAGAAGCTCAAGAGACCTTCTCAGAAGTCTCCCGACGCTATCTTGAAGATCATTAAGCCTATTATCGAAGAAGTACGAACTGGCGGCGATAAGGCTGTTCTATCCTACACCCACAAGTTCGAAAAGGCTACCTCCTTGACGTCTCCCGTCCTCAAAGCCCCCTTCCCCAAGGAATTGATGGACATCTCTCCTGAGACCATTGAGGCCATCGACATCTCTTTCGAAAATATCAAGAAGTTCCACTCTGCTCAGCAGGAGGAGAAGTCTCTCCAGGTCGAGACTATGCCTGGCATCGTTTGCAGTCGCTTCTCAAGACCTATCGAGCGCGTCGGTCTCTACATTCCTGGCGGAACTGCTGTTCTCCCCAGTACTGCTCTGATGCTTGGTGTGCCAGCCATGGTCGCTGGCTGCCAAAAGATTGTCTTTGCTTCGCCTCCTCGTTCCGATGGCCGTATTACCCCTGAGATCGTCTATGTCGCCCACAAGGTCGGTGCTGAGAGCATTGTCCTGGCCGGAGGTGCCCAGGCTGTCGCTTCTCTTGCTTATGGTACTGAGAGTGTGACCAAGGTTGACAAAATTCTTGGACCTGGCAACCAGTTCGTCACTGCCGCCAAGATGCATGTCAGCAACGACACCAACGCTGGTGTAGGTATTGATATGCCTGCTGGTCCCTCAGAGGTTCTTGTTGTCGCTGACAAGGACGCAAACCCTGCCTTTGTTGCTTCTGACCTTCTCTCTCAAGCTGAGCACGGTGTTGACAGCCAAGTCATCCTGATTGCTGTTGACCTCAGCGAACAAGAGCTCCAGGCCATCGAGGATGAGGTCCACAACCAAGCTGTAGCACTCCCCCGTGTTGACATTGTCCGAGGCTCTATTGCCCACTCTGTTACTGTCCAAGTCAAGGACATCACAGAGGCCATGCGTATCAGCAACGAGTACGCCCCTGAGCATCTCATTCTTCAAATTAAGGATGCCGAGAAGGCTGTTGATCAGGTCATGAACGCCGGCAGTGTCTTTATTGGCCACTGGACTCCCGAGAGTGTGGGTGATTACTCTGCCGGTGTCAACCACTCTTTGCGTAAGTTCTTTCTCTCACAATCTCACATATTCCAACATTGCTAACGAATGCCGCAGCTACTTATGGCTTTGCTAAGCAATACTCTGGTGTCAACCTGGGCTCGTTCCAGAAGCACATCACCAGCTCCAACCTTACTGCTGACGGTCTCAAGAACGTCGGCACTGCTGTTATGCAGCTAGCCAAGGTCGAGGAGCTCGAGGCTCACAGAAGAGCAGTTGAGATTCGACTCAACTATCTGAAGCAACAGCAGTAAAATAGGAATTTTAAAATAAAAAAGGTGTATGTAGAGCATAGATGTGGTAAACATGATGGTTTCTTTTAGGAAAGGGGTTTTGGGATTGGGAATAGAGTTGTTTCAATATGCAAACAATTTAAAATGCTGTAATATATCAAAACACAAAAGACTACAGAGTACTCAAGCAGTATTTTTTAGCCTGTCAACCAACAAAAGCTTTTGTCTGTACAACATGCCTTGAACACAAGTAGAACAAAATAGTAACGCCGCGCTATGCCCTAGTATGCCTAAAAAGCCGTCATCCTGTTCCTTCACCCACTTCTGCGTCTACTTTCCGTACTGCGCTTGAGCCAATATCGCCATCTATGGACAATAACTTTGAAAATAAACTTGAATCTGTCGCATTTTACTGTTTTTCTGGGGCAACAGCAACAGCCTCGGTGGCCTGTTCGTGGTACTTAGCTTTCCTTGACTTCACTTCATTTCTCGACGGAGAGATGACCAACCCCTGTGATATGTTGGGCGAGAACGTCCTCCTTAAGTTCGGCTGCCTTCTTCTTTCCAAGTGGGGTAGCGGTGGATGCATTCTCACCCTCCTCGTTATGGCCTTCTTGGCCATCTTCGTAGATTTCGTCTTCTTCGTCCTCGTCGTAAGCTTCTTTCAGATCGCCTGTCATAGACGCTTTCAGTTTCTCCTCATCGACGCTGCCACCCAGCACACTGGAGGCTTCGGCAAATTCGTCCATGGATGCGCGAGAAATGTAGCTGTCGGCGAGTCCTTCGCCAATCTCGTCGACATCTTCGTCAATTTCCACATCCTCGTCGTCATATTCTTCTTCATCATCTCCATACTCGCTGGTGGGTGCTCCTGGACCGTTGTCATCCTCCTCATCACCATCACCATCCTCATCATCACTCTCGCTTGCCGAAAAGTCGGCTACGGCGAGAGGATCGTCTCTCCAGTACGTGAAATCGGTGTACTCCTCGCCGCCACCTTTTACCAGCGTGCTTACAGGAGGGAAGTAGTGGTCAACAACTTCGTTGATGTTCACGTAGCTCATCTTGAGCTTGTTAAGAGTCAAGAGATCCAAAGATACTTCGGAATTGGAATTGATGGTGAAGATGCGGTTTCGCGGGACATCGACGGTTCGGTAAGAAATTTGATCGGTCAATCGGTTTCCGTAACCAGCGTAGAACGGGGTACGGTCGGGGCCGTACAGGTTTCTGATGTCTCGGAGAGTAGCCATCTTGAAGATATGTGGCTTACGGAGATAGACCTCTCGTCTTAGAGCAGCCATTGTTCGGTCTGGAGACAGAATTGTTGGGCCAGGGGGCATTTTGTAACCCTCTTGCACTATACCAGCTAGGTATGCTCTGGTTGTGTCTGATTGTCCGACGGATCGACTGGTCAAATACATGATGTTGTAGCCGTTGGCGGAGATATCGCTGTATAGCTTGGCAACGCCTGAGTGTGTCCAGTCACGGCCGATCATGTTCAACACATGGCCAAGAGCATCCGACTTGGTAATAGTGCCGTCAATGTCAGAAATGACGACGGGCGTCTCGTGTCTCCAGAGATACATGTTGGCTTTGCAGGTAGCTCGGTTGACAGTGAATGCCATCGAGTTCGCGCCTGGCTTCAACTCGAGATCCTTGAGTTGCTGACTAGTCAACCGCAAGGTTTTCGCATAGTTCCTGTTAGGATCGCCTGAGTGACGTGTAGAGCCTGGCGGCGTGCGAGGCGGGGTTTGCAAGTCCATGGGACCAGCATCGGACTCGGTACGTCGATGTAAGGCCATGGGCGAAGCGGTTGCATCACTGCTGTCGCTTTGGTATCCAGGGTCCGAGATAGCATCTGCAGCAGTAGAGCGGCGATGCGACTGTAGAGAAGCCTCGATGGTCTTGTTCATGGCAGCTTGCTTGGCCTCCTCGCTGCTGTAGATCCACAGGTTTCCTTGCTCATCGAACCCGAAAAGCGCGCCAATGTCATAGTTTCCGTCCAGCTCCTCAGAAAGGATCTGGCGAGCCAGAATTTCAGCACGGAGGATGTCCTCTTCGTTACCCTTGAAACCGGTCATATCCAGCATCAGATCGCCACTGTCAGTGACCTTGGTGGGGAT
This sequence comes from Fusarium praegraminearum, assembly GCA_002093855.1. NCBI lineage: Eukaryota > Fungi > Ascomycota > Sordariomycetes > Hypocreales > Nectriaceae > Fusarium > Fusarium praegraminearum. Next base: position 173,331 of record LXHY01000126.1, on the reverse strand, counting down.
GCTTGCCGCAGACAGTCCTTTAGACAAAGTTCTGGCACGGTGAAGCGCTTCGCCGGCGGATAGGGGTGGAGGACTAGCAGATCTCTCAGAAGCAAAATGTTCTTCATCGTCAGCAGAGCTGTTGCCGTCCAGGCCTCGGCTTCGGGCGCTTGGTCGAAGGACATCGTCGCTGTGTGGTCGTGTTATCTTTGCAGACCAGTCGCCAGACACAGGGCGGACGCTGGGCAATTCAGGGGAGGTCGACAGAGGTGTGATCAAGCCTGCTCTACTATTAGCCTAGAAATCTGTGAGCGACAAGTTCAAACCCACCATTGTCGTCCCCTTTCTTGTAGAGAGCAGCAGGAGGCGGCCGTCGGGGCTTAGACTCGGAAGCATCCAGTTCAAATGCCTCTGGTTCCTGCAGACCAGCATCAGACTGTTCGGCACTGAGCGGTGGACTGCTTGCAGGACTAGAAGCAGGCGAAACAAGAGGTGATGTCTGCAACGACTGCGGGATCCTGTCTGTGGTCTCGAAGACGAAGAAGGCCTCGCCACCTTCACCGAGCTTCATGGAATAACTTTGCTTGACACCATTGACCTTGAATTCGACCTTCTTGTCAGAAGGCCGCAGGAGAGAAAACTTTCCGAATCGGACGTGGAACGGGGAGCAGACTAAAGAGCCATCTTCGTGTTCAACGACAATGACATCAATAGCGCCGCTAAGAGTCGCGGGGTTGATTGAGTTCCATGCTGTCGACACGGACTCGCTGAGACCTCGTACGTATTGCATCTTGCCTCTGGCGGCAGAGGACGTCGTATGTTAGATGTCGCGATCTTTTCGATGTCTGTCGCAAGTTGGAGAAGTAGAGGCAGCTTGTCGCGGGGAGGTTAGACGACGATCGGTAGGGGCTCTATGAAGCTGGCAAGGTTCTAAAGGAGAGGATGCGACAGCAAAGAGCGAGAGCCCGGAGCCCTGTAGAAGTTTATCTGAAAACCGAAATCAAGAGTAAAGTGCACACTAGGTGGGAGGTATGTAGAATAAATGCTTAAGGTTTACCTGATATTAGAAAAGAAAATGGAATGGAATGCGGATTGTTGGGGGAGCAGTTCGCTCGAGCCAGTGGACGGAAGTACCGAGTACCTACAAAAGGACGCTGGCTTGTGGTTGAGCGGGCCTAGGTTCTCTTTTTTTCTTCTTTTTACCCCAGCCGCCCAGTCTTTTAAATCAGGTGAAGACGTCACTATAAAGTTGGAGAGTTCAGTAAGTTGGTAGGTTGGAAAAAGAAGAAACAACTATTTTGGACAGTGAACACGAGATGATGATATTGTCAAAAACGAAACAAATATATGATGCTGATGCGACTCTAACCGTCGCAACGCAGCATAAAGAAGCCTATAAGCTTCAACACAGATACCGTATAAAACAACTAATAATGACGAAGCCATGTTACAGAAGAGAAACCCAGGTACACACGTTGAGGGGCGTTCCACCCAACATGGCCCGTTGTCGTATCTGGTACAAAGACACTACCCCAGCTCGCAGGGGTCTAGACGTCCGCCAGAATCATGATGGATGCCCCAGCAGAATCTATCACATGAACGACTCATGCGGCCAAAGCTGCCGAGTTGAGACTTAATCATTCGGGTTTTCGGGTGGTTCCTGGCCTTACAAATAGTCCTATAAACCTGATTGATGGACAGGCACTCTTATAGTTGAGCGCGTCATTCACAAGAATTGACTTTGCTCGAACCATTGATCGCCTTGTTAGTTGCTGAGAATTGGACAAGACTCTATAGGCTGCAGCGTTAGGGGATTTTTTTGATGCACTTTGTTCAACAATTGATATGCATATGTAGACAGTACTGTCCCATGCTTACCCATGTAGACCATATCCATGCTTGGTACAAAGAATCTGACTGCACATGACTGCCAGTCATTTATAGTTCGGCACTTTTGCTCCGTCAGGTTGGCCTTGGCTGTGGTCATCGTCTGCCAGATTACCGACCTCGTTCTTGGTTATCCCATCTCAATTGGAGAGAATTTTGAACAAATTTCCAGTCATTATTTTGCGCACTTTCATCAAATGCTTTACACAGTACAGAGTAGGTACTCTTGACCGCTGGATCAGCCGAGGTATGTAGTCGACAAGACCCATAGGACAGGGCTAGGATTATGGTTATTTTATATCCATTCCATGTACGACTACAAGGAAACGAAAAATAATTACATGTGTAATTACAGTAGTTTCAGTTGGGCTGTTATGATTGCCTATTATTTAGTAACCTAGGCATGTGTATAGTGCACAGGGAGGTTTGTCCTCAATAACAAGATAGTCGCTTACCTTGTTCAAACTATCTATCTACCATTCAGAGAGAAGCATTGAGATAGCATACTTACTCACCAATCATGCATCTCGCTACCGATTCGCATTGAACAAGACATGAATACCGTCCTGAATTCTTTTTGAGGTGCAATAGCTCTCAAAGGCTAGTTTCGTTGGTAGTCAATTATTTTATAAGAGTCAGTGGAGATGAGTGAATCTGCACATGAATAAGACGATTCCGAGGCAGACACTCAATTCATTGCTACTAAACCAGTGTCCTTTTTAAGTCATGACTCGTAATGACAATCAATTTGTAATGATCTTGTTCTCGTGGTTATTATTTCCTTGATTTATACAGTCATTCAGCCAAGAGTAGTGTATAATAATTGATATCACTCTGCCCAGTTGATGTTGATGTCATTCATCCATTAATATTGTTCGCAGCCAAAAGCTACTAAGGACTACTAAAGACAGATAGTCTGAACTCTCTAGCATCAAATGTGAGTACCTAGTCAAAGACATAATTGCATGGTATGATAGGGACGTAGAAATATTGATGTTTGTTGTGTAAAATGCTCGGTGCAGACGGCTTCACATGCTTTCCATACAAGACGCCCAGAGCCAACATCGGTCCGTTCCATTTGAACAGGGATGACACCACCAAACTGGTAAACAAGCCCTTCCGGAGGAATATTGATGCATTTCTGGAAGCCCAGCCGCTAGACACCAACTTGGAAAAGGCCCTGAAAGCTGAAATTGAGGCGATCTCCGGCACTTGCTGTCAAGGCTGTCTAGTGGGTAATAGAAAAGTTGAACTCAAGCATTAAGGTGGAAACATAAGCAACCTGAAGCTCAAGTTTTAATAAATTGATTAATTAGTATCGTCTCTTGTGCTTCCAGCGGTACCTAGGTTACTTATCAAATCACTCGCAGATAGATATGCACTGCATTGGCCAATATGGATCCTGAACCAATCGCTTGTTCTCACAAACTTCGCGTGTGTAGATTGTATGTTCAGTGATTCGTGTGGAAATCGCCTATCGTGCATCTCGACGCCTTCACGCAATTATCTGCGAGATGCCCGAAACGGCAGAAACCCTAAATACGCCCTTGATGAAGTTGCTGTCCAGATGATAGGTAGCTACCTACATAAAGAGCCGTTGAAAACTCAGTCATTATGCCTTCCGTCCTTAGTAGGTGTAATTGCTCTGCCGGAAGCGTCATCAGTGTCATTTTTTGCTGTACCAACTCGCCAGTACAGGTAGTATGAGGCTTGATCGTAAATGCGACCTAATAATTCGCGTAAACACAGTTGCCAGAAACTGAGGCGGGAGCACACCGTTGCTAAATACAGTGTATACAAGAAAGCGATAACTGTCGTGCTCTCCTTATCAAACGAATTGTGAAAGCAGCAAGGGGTGAAATTGTAGAATATGACCCCTAGACGACACGTACAACACGGTGTCTTCTTAACATGTAACACTGTAATCCTTGAGGGAGCATCCCTGTGGCTGTAACCAAGATGACTGCCGCTTCTGGCCTGAGTACAGCCTACATAACTTGACCCAACTTGCATAATTCTTGCTGAACATTCCGTAACTCTGCTACCGTGACCACCAAAACGGAGATGGCAAACAGCAGGACCTCCAGAGTCACTTCTGTTAACTTCACATGTAGTGCTGGAGCCTACGCCAGTCGGGCCATCTGTATAACTGAACATGTCTCCAAGGTATCTTGTTGTTCCTTTGTAGTCATGCTACGCATACCCGTTGGGCGAGGCGTAGCCATTCTTCTCGTCTTCCTCACTTTCCTCGGACATACTGCCTCGCTATCTCTATCGCCATCGCTGTTGTGGGAATTACGAGGTATTGTCTGTGCAGTCCTTGTTTTCTGAGAGTCCCTGAACAACAAGATTTCTCATCTCATCTGTCATTGGAATGTTTGCAAGGACAGGCTACAGGTTGGGCCTTGGGCGCAACCAAGGTTTTTGGCTCAGACTGCTGGTCACGATCCACCTCGCTATAGAACTCTTGGAACATCTTTTATATGCTTGGTTTCCGCCACATATGTCTTCGAGAAACACTTTTAGCCAGAAGCGAACGACATCGCCAGTATGACAGTACTACCATTTGCGGAAAGATGGCCATCATTACCAGTAATCAAGATTGTATCGGCCTTCCTCATGCCATGTCTGCTAACCTTGACAAAGCAAGGGATTGTAACGTCTTCTGCGTTGGATCTCCAAGCGAAAGAGTCGAAAAAGGTATCCACATCATCGTATTCTTGATGGTACATGTTTACCAGCGCTTGAGCATACTCGACATTGATAGGATGAAAAAACACCGATACGTCGAGCATTGTGTCGATGAGATGCCAACAAGATCTTGAGAAACATCACCGCCAGAGGTTTGACGCTCTCTCAGCCTTTTGACAAGTCGGGTGAATAAACCTCTCGGTAGCCTTCGGCGGCTTGCACTTGGCCAATGAAGGGCAGCCAGTCTTTGAGATGCCGCGTGCGATCACTATATCGGCCTTGAACCACCGTACCAGTCTGACATCATTGGCTTTTGCAAGGCGCTGATAATTGTGAAGAGCTTCGGTTGTAGGGTTTGCGGGCTTCTCCTTGATGATATGAATGCCAGCGGAAAGAAGACAAGTCACCACAGCCAAGTGTGACGTTGGGAAAGCAGACGCATACGTAACCCTGAAGCCGGGAATGAAAAGTGTTTGATCATCTGCTTGCCAGATAGCGGCTGCTCTCTGTAAGCCTAGCGCGCCCAGCCGAGGATAAGAGTCTTGTTCCGCGATGATTTGGTTGTTCAACGGATAGAGGCATGTGCCGTGTTGAAGAGATGTGGGATCAAACACTGTACACTAACTGTCGAAGGGGCTTTTGTATTCGGTCATTGTGTTGTTGTAGCCATGATTGGTATCAGTAACAGGAACCAGGGCCTGGGAAAACTGACGGACAGGAAGCTTAGTATTTAGATATTTCTTCTATTGTGCTGAAGGAGAACAAGGCTGCTATGAGCCTGCGTACCTAGGTAAAGAAGAGTCGCTTCATAGGGGGAGTTGTCAGTGCTATCCAATTGGTACGGTACCAACGGCTACGCCGTTTTAGTATGGATACCGTTTTGTTACGTTCTTTATGCACGACGTGCATAAATGATGCTCCGCCTTAGCCCGTGACTTTTGACTGAGTCTGAACGCGGCGACGAGAGCGCTAACCAGATTAGTTCAATACGACATGACATGGCTACATGGCAAAAACTACAACCTACTATACTACTGTTGGCATTGGCATCCATCTGCCTCGAGGATCCATTCCCACACGACAACCTGGACTTGCAATTGGATCTGGATCTAGATTTGGACTCTTCTTGGACGCTTGGCTCAGTCTTCAACATCTTCAAGACTGAGACCGCGCTGAGCTGAGAACATGTCATGGGAGTTGCCCGTCTTGACTACTCTCATCCTCAGCGTACTTGGCTTCTGGTGGATTTATAGCCCTCGCGCCAGCTACCAGAAGGCCCTGCTCTACGCTTTCCTCTGCAGCCTCACCGTCCTCATCGATACTCGTCGCCTGCTCGAATACTTTTCTCCGGCCACGATCGAAGCACTGCTTGATTTCCGCATCCATGTTCTTCTGATCCATCATTTCAAGATGGTCTTGACACTTGGTGCTGTCGTTTGGTGAGTTTGCCCCTGCCCCTCTCGTCAAATTCGACAACACGACCCCTCTGTTTTGGATCGCGCTGACCAGTTGTCTTCTTTCCCCCAGGCTGCTGCATCGCTCGTGGCAGACATTATGGAAACCTGTTCCAGATCTGATCAACATTCTCGGTGTCGATGTGCCCGAACCTCCTGATGTTTCTCTCGCTGGCATTCGATCCGATGCTGCTACTCTGAGCTGGACTCGTCCAGCCAGTAATCGACCGGTACAAAAATACACTATTCAAGTCAATGGCGTTCATGGTTGGTCCTACTGTCAAGATATGCACTGACCCCACGAATGGGGTAAAATGGCACCTGGCTAATACGATTGGCATATAGTTGGTGATTCACCTGGAAATGAAGTCGCAATAACTGTTACTGGTCTCAAGCCAGATCATTTTTATAATATAAGGGTTGTTGCTGTCGGCCCGAATAACTTTCAGGCCGGAAGTAAAGTCCTACGCCTCCGCACTTTTGGAAAAGATGGCAGACCTCAGCTAGGTAACTCGCGCTTGCCTACCAGCTTTGCGAACAATGACCACCCTTACCCCAAGAATGGGGATGAAGGTGACGATTCGGATTCGCAAAAGAAGCCTCCTGTTCCAACAGTCGAAGCGGCCCCAGTCCTTGATGGCAACAACGCGTCTACGTCTGATGTCACCGCTACTGTTCCAAGCCAGCGACGAAACACGGTCAACCGACGACACTCACCATCCGTTGCGAGCATGGACCAACCTCAGATTAAACTTCCACTCGTCGATGGCCCGGAATTGTCACTTGACGAACTGAACCGCCGGTTCGAGTCGACCAGGAAGGAGGTCGACGAAACCCTTGCCCAATATGCCAAGGAGGAAGCCGAACTTCAGCAGCAGGAAGAGGAGCTCAAGCAAGAGAAGGAAGCCAAAAGACAGGCCTTGAAGGAGAAAGAGGAGCAGACTGCGCAGCTCAAGGCCAACGTTCGTACCACCATGGAGCAGATGCGTGCAGCAGAGAAGGACCGGGCGAAGAAGGAGCAGCAGCTAAAGGACAAGGAAAATAAGAAATCCAAAGTCCGAGATACTGCTACCAAGCTCGAGAACGACATAGAGAGGATGAAAAAGGAGCGAGAAGGCTTCGAGGCTCAGAAGAAGGAGTTGGCAGCGAAGAGAGATCAGGATGGCCAAGACCTAGATGATTCTAACGCGGAACTACAAGAGAATTGCGCGGAACTGGAAGCTGAGCTTAAGGAAAAGGGAAAGCAACTCCAGGATCTAAAGGCTACCCGAGAAGAACTCCCCGGTGCCGATGACGAGCAGTGGAAGGAGAACGACATCATCGTTCGGAAAGAGTGGGATGCGAGGCGAAAAGAGCTGCACAATCAGTTGGTAGCAGAGACCAAGAAGCAACATAATCTGGATCAGCAGATTAGGTATCTTAGAGAGGAACTGCAACACATGGGGCTCTACTACAACAACCAGCCAGACCCTACTGCCTTGGAGTTCGAGCCCTCTGCAGCCCCCCAGGACCCTCGAGACAGTGGGAACTTCGATTCGCTTTCCCATCTCAACTCGCCACCGCACAACCAGTTTGGACTACCTGACGACTCTTTCTCTGGATTCAGTCGCGCAGGATTTGGCCAGATATTATTCATGGATCACAATGCGGCTGACAATGCCGACGACCATCAGTCAGAAGCCGATTTCAGGGCTAACGCCGGACCCCTCAGCCCTACTGCGCATTCTCTCATCCCTTCAGGTATCTTTGACGAGACATTTGAGGATGCTGCAGAGCATCTCCCAAATCAATACTTGCCAGAATCTGTTACAGCTGCAGAAGAGGACAATCCGCAATCACCACTATCATCGGATGGACGCTCCCTGAACATGTTTTCTAGCCCTCATGGCTCGTCTCACAACTTGCCCTTTCCCCAGTACAACGACATGGACTCCCAATCGCTTAACATCAACTCATCTCCCCAGCAGCCACCTCTTCCATCGAGTCATAGGCTTTCTAGCTTGTTGTCTAACTTCCAGCGCAGCAGGGGGCCAAAACCAGCAGATGTTGAAGGACCCGCGATTGGCAGTCTCAAGGCTGGTCAGAGCCAATCGTTCCCGCGAAGCACTGATGATCACGATATGCCTGGCAACAAGCGCAGAATAAGTTTCTCATGGATGAACAGGCATTCGGGAGCAGAACCCAGTAGGACGAGCATGGGCCCGACATCCAGGCCGTTCTCTGCCCGAAGGCTCAACCCGTTTGCCAGCAGCGCTGGAGCCCTCACAGGAGAAAACGAATCACCAGACTCGCGGCCTGCATCGATCGCATCTACCGACCTCCCCCGCCCTTCGACCGACAGTGGCTCTATCTGGAACATTCCTGGTGACTTTTCCATGCTAGCTAAAAACCGAGTTTGGTCGCCGAATGAAGGACGTTGGTCTTCGAGGAATCCATCTCGCCGACCTTCACTTGGTGCAGCCCCGACCGCGCTTGAGACAACACTTGCAACAGCCAATGATGAAATCCTTGACGATGACGACCTGCTCAATCCTCAAACATCACCTAGCCAGGTGGGAGTCATCGGATCACGTCCTCCAAGTCACCGAGCATCAATGAGTCGAAATCTCAACCCAGCAGCCCCCACGTTCAGGACACCTTCTTTCTTCAGCCGCCGAGATAGAGATGCGAGTCCAGACAGGGGATCGAAGGGCAGAGAAAAGCGTGGCAAATCCAAGGAAGGTCGTACGAAAGGTTTGGAGGCTTTGACCCCCACAATTGAAGTGCCACCTAATCTTGATGATTCGCCAACAAGCCCACGAATGTCTCGTGACGCACATTCTGTTCACACTCAAAATTCAGTGTCAGAATCCCACGAGTCTTTGGATTTGGGGATGACAGCCTCGAACTCAACTACGGACAACAATACCGCGAGCCACAAGGATGCTGATAGTAGTGTGGTAAAAAAGCTGTTCAGAAAGGGAAGCTCAAGCAAGTTTAGCACGTTGTCTTCCAGACTGAGCAAGGATTCAGTTCTGTTTAAGAAGGGGCCTGGTAGCAGCACATTTTCTGAAAAGAATATGTCAGAGCACCGTTCTAGCATTGGTGATGCCGACGATCTTGATGAAGATATGGCCCAGCTTGGCCGCAGCTACGACAGCATGGCTAGCAGCCCGTCGATCGGTCAAGGCAGTTTTCGATCCAAGGATGCACCAAAGGAGGGCCGCATGGGAACATGGCGATTCTCGATGAAAAAGAAAAGCAAGGAGCCTGCCGCGAAAGAGAAGGAAAGCATGGAAAATGACGGGCTCGTAGATGAGTAGAGAGGCACGTGCAGCATTCATATGCTGCGCAAAGCAACATAGCATAGCGTGACATAGTGAAGTATCATGTGTTTGGAATTGTTGATATATAGCAAGATCATAGCATGGTTGTTCACAACGCTGACAATCACATCTCAGCCATTGTACTTTTTGAATATATTTGTACTTTTTGACGAATTATCTTTGAATATTTTATGGTTTTCAGTCTGATAGGCTACATGTTTACTTTATTATCCAACGCTGGTGTTGGAGGCTCAGGGGAAGTTCAGCCACGTAGTGGCATTCCCAGCTTATCCTGGGTGACCCGCTTTTGGCCATCATGGCACTTGACACGTGCAGGGAGCTTCCTCATGCTCATGCTCACAGCGAGCAACAACGTTTTATCATCTTCGGAGTTTTCCAAATAGTCAATGGCTAAGCCGCTGTCATAATGAATGGCAACTATCGAGAACCTTCAGCCCTAGATGCTGGTGAGTTGGTGCTGAAGCTCGATTACTTTGTTCCTTGGCGGCTAACCCCGAACCCTCCTTGATAGTTGACTACAACCCGATCGACCACCTCAATATCCTGTTCTCGCATCCATCGACGATATCATCTATAAGCGAGGTATCAAAATCTCTGCAAAGCCACCAAAATGCGCTTTCGAACGACATAGTCACTCTCGAGACTACCCAAGCCTATGGCTCCGACTCTAGCCTCGAGCGCATGCAGTCGGCGCAAGCTGAGCTTGCCCAGCTATTCCGAAAGATCGAGACGGTGCGCTCACGTGCTATCGAGACCGAACAGAACATCACCTCGATGACGGCCGACATCAAGCGACTCGATGGAACGAAACGCAACCTCACACTGAGCATGACAGCTCTCAAGCGGCTGCAGATGCTGACCACGGCGTATGAGCAGCTCAGGGGCCTGGCCAAGACGCGCCAGTACAGGGAGTGCGCAGGACTTTTGCAGGCTGTTCTACAGCTCATGAAACATTTCAACAGCTATCGCAGTATCGAACAGATCGCGACTCTAAGCAGAGGTGTGGCTGAGCTGCAGCGCGAGCTACTGGAGCAGGTTTGTGAAGACTTTGAGATGGCGTTTGCCAAAAGCGAAGTTGGTGCGCGAAGGGGCATGCTTGTTGAAGCGTGTCTAGTCATGGATGCTCTCGGAGATTCCGCCAAATCCCGTCTTATGAATTGGTATGTCAATACCGAGTTGCGAGAGTACCGACAAGTATTCCGCGGCAACGACGAAGCAGGCAGCCTGGACAACATCGGACGACGATATGCTTGGTTCAAACGAATGATGAAGTCGCACGATGACGAGCACTCGATGATCTTCCCACCGCACTGGAGGGCCAACGAGACATTGGCAGCGGCTTTCTGTGATGGTACTCGTGATGACTTCAAGGGTATTCTGGAGCGGAGCATGCGACGTACGGACGGTAATAGAATCGACGTGAATCTACTATTGAGTTGTTTGCAGGAGACGCTAGACTTTGAGCAGAGTCTCGAGAAGCGATTCGCAACAACTTCAAGGGCCAGTATTGACACCATCAACTCTGTTGAAGACAGGGCGCACAGCTTTCATGGTATGATCTCTGTTGCATTCGAGCCGTACCTGAGCCTATGGGTCGAATCACAAGATAGACAATTGGCATCGATGATACCTAGATATCGCAGCCAGCCGCTTATACCACCTGACGACGAGTTCTCACCACAGGCTGTTATTGCCTCGGCGATCGAGTTGTTTCACTTTTACAAACTCACCCTGTCACAGTGTGCTAAGCTATCTACCAGCGAGCGTCTTCTCGATCTCGCCAGGATATTGGCCAGATATCTCGATGAATACGCCCAACAAGTGTTGCTTCATATACTACAGTCGGGTGGTCCTCAAGGCCCTCCACTTCAAGACATTGTTCTGGTGTTGAACACGGCTGACTTTTGGCACATCAACACCAATCAATTGGAGGAGAGTATCAAGAAGCGAATTGACGGCGAGCTCGTGTCCAAGGTTGATCTCTCATCACAGTCAGATGCCTTTCTCGGTGTAGCGAGTGCATCTGTTCTCGCTCTGGTGCGCGCTGTCGAACTTGACTGCGAGGGCGTTTGGCGAGAGATGAAAAATACCAACTGGAGCACCATGGAGAGCGTTGGCGATCAGAGTTCATACGTGGGAGAGCTGGTAAAGCATGCTGATGGCAAAGCTGCCGAGATCTTGGCCATTATCTCAAAACAACAGTATGCCAGGGCGTTTTGTGACAATTTGGTGGAGCATCTGGCGACAGGGTATATCAATAGCATTATTCAATGCCGACCTATATCCGAAGTTGGCGCCGAACAGGTAAGTTTACTCCATGCACTCGAGTCAGACATGTACTAACAGTGGATTTCTAGATGTTGCTTGACAAATATGTTCTCACCAAGGCGTTTGAGAAGTTGATCATGCATCATGCATCGCTCTCTGAACAAGATGCTCCACCATCGAGTTTCGTGCGGAGAGTTCAGCATTGCATGAATCGACTTGATCCATTGCTCAAGACTCTCCAAGTGCGCCCATCGCCACCAGAAGGGTTGGTACAGGCGTATCTGATTCATATTGGTGATCGCTCGGATACCAACTTCAAGAAGATACTGGATCTCAAGGGTGTTCGAAAAGCGGACCATGGCCACTTGATAGAACTCTTTGGCATTCATCGTGACAGCACAACTAATGATAAGTTGGTTGCCAGCTCACCCTTGCTGACACCTCTCATGACAACCATGACCTTGGGCAACACTGCTCATCTTTCCACCATGAACCCTTCAGTAGCCGCTGCAGTCAGTCCTAGGTTTGAAGCAGGATCCCTTGGCGAGAAGCTTCTCAGCGCAGCAAGAGATATTAGCCAGAGCAGCACGAGCACAGCAGCACAGACGGGATTAGAGAAGGCGACAATCAACGAGAACTTGCGAAACTTTGGCAAGTTCTTCAAGAGAGATATTGGATCTTTGGGAGCGAGATTTGGAAAGCGAGATGGCAGTGTTGGCCCAGAGGAGGGACAGCGATGATAGAGTGTATAGACAAACGCATGATGGATCCCTTGTTTTTCAATATGCTTTCAGCTTAGATCATGTTCCCGGTCATGATGAGGAATCAATTAAACAATTTCATCTAGCTTCGGTTGTCGTTACTCAACCTAGTCACGCCACTAAATCTACTGATTGATAAAGGAAGGCGAATGTGTTGGTTGGTAGTGAAAAAAATATCTGGTCAAAGTCAAAAATTGTCCAGCAGCTTCTAACTAAAACGTTCTGGCAAGGGTCCCCCGTTGGCTTATAAATCCACTAATTAGTCCCGCGATCCAATCATATTCTTCTTTCGAAATTGATTCCATATCGTCCATCGTGCTTCAAATCTGCATTGACTTTGCCTCGCCTCGAAGTGCATGCAACTATACGTCGAGACTCCACATCTCAAACCACGTCGACGCTGATTCCGAGGTCGCTCCAAGTTTACTTGACCGGTTTTTTTTTACTCTTTACCGCCCCTCCCTCGTACTAGACAACTTATCTGACATTACTAGTCAGTGGTGGCGCTTTTCTGTTCCTGTCTGTTTGAATAAAGAACTCGCGACAGCCCGCCTTTTTTTCTCTTCCCCCATCCTCCCCTTCAAACACCGCCAAACTGTTCTCCTCAACCTTTAAACGTGTTACTCTTCGTTCCAGCGCTGGTCTATCGATTGCGGCAGCGGCAGCTACATTTCAAAAAACAACTAGAAAACCAGCCGTCGAGTTTGGTGTAAGGAAAATGCACAGCAAGGTTGTCAGTATGTTTACCCCTCCATAGTGGCATGGTGAACCCCTCATGCTCCAAAAATTTACGGACAAGGCTGACATGGGATGCTACAGTTATCGGTTCCGGGCCTGCTGCCCACACGGCTGCTGTCTACTTGGCACGAGCTGAGTTGAAGCGTGAGTAGAAGAGTTTATACAAAACATTGATATTGCAAGACTAACAACAAGATAGCCGTTCTCTATGAGGGTTTCATGGCCAACGGTATCGCCGCTGGCGGTCAATTGACCACCACCACCGAAGTTGAGAACTTCCCCGGTTTCCCCAAGGGTATCATGGGAGGCGAGTTGATGGTAAGCTTATCTGAAATCCTCTTCAACTGAGAAACCAGACTAACACCACTTTCCAGGACAACATGCGAGCCCAGTCCGAGCGCTTCGGCACAGAAATCATCACCGATACCGTCGCTACCCTCGACCTTTCTTCCCGCCCCTACAAGTACACCACCGAGTTCTCCCCCGAGGAGACACACACCGCCGAGACCGTCATCCTCGCCACCGGTGCCTCAGCCCGCCGTCTTAACCTCCCCGGCGAGGACAAGTACTGGCAGAACGGTGTCTCCGCCTGCGCTGTCTGCGACGGAGCCGTCCCCATCTTCCGCAACAAGCCTCTCTTCGTCATTGGTGGTGGTGACTCCGCCGCCGAGGAGGCCACTTTCCTCACAAAGTACGCCAGCCACGTTACCGTTCTCGTCCGTCGCGATGTCCTTCGTGCCAGCCGAACTATGGCCAACCGACTTCTCAACCACCCCAAGTGCACAGTCCTGTTCAACAGCGGTGCCACTGAGATCCGAGGTGGTGAGGATGGTCTCATGAGCCACCTCGTTGTCAAGAACAACAAGACTGGCGAGGAGAAGGTTCACGAGGCCAACGGTCTGTTCTATGCCATCGGCCACGACCCCGCCACCACCCTCGTCAAGGGTCAGGTTGACATGGATGAGGATGGTTACATCAAGACTGTCCCTGGTACAACATACACCAACATCGAGGGTGTCTTTGCCGCTGGTGATGTTCAGGACAAGCGATACCGACAGGCTATCACCAGTGCCGGTACTGGATGCATGGCTGCCCTCGAGGCTGAGAAGTTCCTCGCCGACCACGAGGACGACGAGCGCGCTGACGAGCGACCCAACCCGAACTAAGAAATAAAAATAAGACACATAGAAGCTTCAATATAGACTTGCCACATTTTAGACACGATATAGAAATCTGCATAAAAAGCATAAGCAGTCAATAGACTTTCAATCTAATTCATTTAGCGTTCATCAATAACCGTTTCACAGTTTTAGGTGCATGTGGCATTTCTTGACTCAGGATTTGTATTTACTATTTCATTACTTGTGTCGATTATACTCTTGAACTACACAAGATGCGACAAACAACTTTTCTATCTGCCAAACCTAGGACAGCAGCATCATAATGTTATCCTGGCTGGTTCATGGTATCATCATGTATTCTTTTCCTACTCTCGCTCCAAAACAGCAGGAGGGGTAATCTCGTTACCGTTGAGCTTCTCGAGGCCCTCACCACCCTAAGAATTGTTAGCACAAGATTCTTTGCGAATGTTATCTCGAGGACTTGACTTACGTAGCTGATCAGAGGAGACACCTCAACGCCGACATCGGCCTTGTCGCCAACAACAATGGCGCCGGCAGCCTCGACCCAGCGCTTGCCCTGGGTCATAATATCGGCCTTGCTGGTGTCAGGGTCGTCCTCACCAGTGCCAGGGGCGTTCTTGAGAGGTGAGAACTCATCCTCACGCTTGACCTCCAGAGAAGCAAACTTTTCGAGGGTCAGGAAGGGGAAGACGTCAAAGACGAACTGCTCGAGCTTGATGCCGTTGGGCTTCTCAGGCTTGACGGTTTCGCCGCTCTCGAGATCAGCAGAGGGGATCTTCTTGCGGGCGATGTGGTGGGGAAGCTTGTGAGCCCACTGGGGGATGGAGTCGAGGAAGCGGAAAGAGTAGTAGTGGTTGACAATGTTGGCAGCACGGAATCGGAGGAGATCAGGCTGCTTGGGGTCGCTCTCCTCGGCAGTGGCCTGGTCGATCTCGGAGTACTCAACAACATCGGGCTTGCCGTTCTTGGAGAGAATCAGACCGACGGACTCGGTAGCGTTGCGCTTACGCACGACCTTGGTAGCAATGTCGACATCGAGAGCGGCAGAGAAGCCAATGAAGACAGGGTCGGCGACCTTGACGAGGCAGTTGTCAACACAGTAGGCGTGGATGTGCTGGATGCCACGCTTTCGCATGTCATCAACAACACCAGAAAGAACAAGAGCATTGTAGAGACCACCGTTTCCATCAGGGGCAACAGCAACCTTGCCCTTGGTCTCGAGGAGAATCTTGCCATCGTTGGAGATACAAGGCAGAACACCCTGCTCGAAGATCTTGACGTTCTCCTGGCTCAGGCCAAAGTAGTTGTTCTCCTGGAAGAACTTCTCGGTGGGACCGCGAGTAGGGCCGCTGGTCATGACGTACCAGGGAACAACGGCGTTTGAGCCCTTCTTAGCAGCAAGCTCCTGAACCTTGGCGATTCGCTCACCCTGAAGCTGGAAGAGAGACTTGTGAGAGGGAAGGCCAATGTCGTAGCAGCCCTTGGGAGCAGAGCTACCCAGACGAGTACCCTGACCACCAGCCATGAGAACAACAGCGACCTGACCCTTGGAGATGAGGTCAAGACCGGAGTCGTACCACTTGGCAATATCATCGGCGCCTGAGTCGAGGATACTGGCGGTGGCAGATTCGGGAAGAGGCTCGAGGCGGTCGGGCTCATCGCTGGTCTTGGCAGGGTTCAATGCGCGTTGTGTGATGTCGTTGATGTGGGAAGGGTCGAAGCCAGAAAGCTGCTGGTACAGAGTTCCTCGCTCAGCGGAGGATAGAGAGTCGTAAAAGGTGAAGACTTGCTCCTGGCCGGCCTTTGTGTACTTCTCCTTGAGCTCGTTGAGAGCCTCGGGAGTAGGCTCAGCAGGGGCGTCAGAGCCCTTGCCAAGGTGAAGCGCCTGCTTGATGGCCTCCATTTTGTTGTGATGTGTGTAAGTGGTTTGGGGGGAGTTGCGGTGAGAGCGATGGAAGCTTGTAGACGAGTGTTTGTCTAGAAGCCAAGAAGAGATGAATTGGGAGAGAGTTGAAGAGGAAGGAGAAAAAGAGGAATGAAGTTGGAACAATGGGGGTGGGAGAGTTGGGAGCTAAATACGAGAGGAAGAAAGTCGATCTCGGAAAGAACCTTACACAAGCGCAGTGCGAAGGAGTCTGCAGCTTTCCTTGTGGTTCTTGATGTCGTACTTTCCCTAGCAACGTACGTACTTACCCAACACGTTTACTTAGCTTACCTCTTTCTTACTACGCTCTGCTCTTACCTTCCCTTACCTGTAACGCCGTTTACTTCACCGTACCTTGCTTGCTTAAAGCTCCCCTCCCAACGCTGATGCCCCTCAGCTGCCCCGCCGACTCTAGGTCCAATTGAGCTTGGCCGCCAATTGGAAGGGGACGATGAGCGGCTGAGGGGCCCATCGATCCTATTCCTGCCTCATGCTTGGTGCTGATGCAACGGGAGGCTTTGCTGAGCGCCATAGCGCCCATGTTGTTATGCTGCCACCTCCTATTCGATCATTCATGATGTGTTTCATGCTACATGACACCGTACGTAAGCTTAGCGACATGGACAGGTACCTACCTAGTTAGAGAGAGGGGGAGGGGGAAGGCCTTCAAGATAAACACAGTTGTAATGGCGTAGCTGTCTTTATAAACATCGCATTCATGATTCTCAAGCAAAACAGATCCATACAATTTCTTCAGGGACCAGCAGGGTTCGGGTTCTTCAACTTTTCTCACTACCCCACCATGACATTGGAGGCAAGGCCTGAAGCAGGGCTATAGTGTGGCTGTGGCGGCTTACGGCGATTGTCAATATCATTGGATGGATCAAATATGCTGAAAATAGCATCACCTCTGATGCTGGGATACACTTCATTCACCTGGCAGCAGAAGCCATGACATACTATTTGCAAAATGTTGAATAGAAAATGAGACTTAAGCCAAAAGAGAACTGCAACAAATCCGCGTGTTTCTCTCAGTGACTATAATTTAGAGCACAGTAAGCAACAGTCGGTGATTTGGGGATTGGTAGTCCTGGCTAGGGCATAAAGCTCCTACAACAAGTATACCTACCTACCTAGGTAGCTTCTCATGGTTGCCTGTGGCGAATGGCCTGGAACAATAATCTTCACACTGCAATTACTGACACGAGTCTTGAACTATGAATTAATATCAAGGGCAAGATAATTTAATTATTTTCTCGCGGACTCTCATATATTATCAGCCTTAAAGGCGGTTCTAGACAGTCTCATATACATCTACGCGTCGTACTTATTAAATTCAAACCGTCTTTCACTAACATCAACAGGCGAGACATCATGACAAAAGGCAAAACTGTACAAGACGCCCGCATACAACAAGACGTTGTCGATGAAGAAACAAATGATGGAAATGATGTCCCAAGCTCACCTCCCCAACCAGCTACCTTCAAAGGGCGCCTTCAAATGAGTGACTTCATGTTCAAGTCAACTGGGCCTACAACCAAGGGGGAAATTTCCCCTATTCGAAGATCATCAAGGTTAAACCTATCGACATCTTCCGCCACGGAGGCGCCTACATCGGTCGCCACCGCCAAACGGACGAAAAAGAGACAAGCGGAAGATAAGGAGAATGACGTTACACCAAAGAAGAAACGAGCACGCCCAAGTTCGGGATACGCGCCACCATCAACATATGCTCATCTCCCCGGCCTGCCAGATGCCATTGCTGACAACCTTCTCGTTCTGTTCATCGGTCTAAACCCGGGAATACAGACAGCAAGGACTGGACATGCCTATGCTCATCCATCAAATCTGTTTTGGAAACTTCTCTTCTCAAGTGGTCTCACTCCACGTCTCTGCAGCCCGACAGAGGACCGCCAGCTCCCCGAGATGTACTCAATGGGATTTACCAACATTGTTGCTCGGCCAAGCCGCAATGGATCTGAGCTTAGCAAGCAGGAGATGGACGAAGGCGTTGAGATTCTTCACGAAAAGTGTCGAAAGCACCGCCCTGAGTCTGCATGTGTTGTCGGCAAAAGTATATGGGAGAGTATTTGGCGCGTGAGACACGGCAAACCTGTCGGAAAAGCTTTCAAGTATGGTTGGCAGGATGAGTCAGAGAACATGGGTGTAATTGAGGGTGAATGGGAGGGATCGAAAGTGTTTGTAGCGAGCAGCACAAGCGGTCTTGCTGCTACGTTATCGCCGGCTGAAAAAGAACGAATATGGACAGAAATTGGAACATGGGCCAAGAAACGAAGAGTCGAAAGGGAGCTCGAGAAGGAAGGTAATAGTTCATAAAGTTGACCTAGGATTATGTATGTTTTTTATGTTAGGCGTCTGCTTCTCTGCTGGATAACATCTGACAATAATAGTAATTGGTTCTTATAGATTGTGCTACTAGTCTAGTTTCAACTTTTGCCATACCCGGCCCTTCTTAGTATTCAGTTTAAAGGAAATCTTCCCAACTCCATTGCGCCAGAAGCCAAAGCGTCTACAGAGCCCAGCTTTTACTTGCATCGCTTCTCAACCACATTAGGTCCATTCTCCTCGTACTCCTTTCGCGAAATCCACATCTGGTGGAATGTGCCCAAGCTGGCAAGGATGCTGCCGCCGATCCAGGCGCCGAATCGTCGCTCGCTCGTGAGACCCGCGGCGTGGATCTTGATCTTGAGGCCTGGGTACATGGCCATCAGTTCGGTATTCAGGCGGTCGTTAAATCCGTTGATCAAGCTGGTACTGCCGGTTACAACGACATTAGCGAGGAGGTTGCCCCGAAGATCGACATCAACTGCGTTGAGCGCGGCGCGAATGAGCTCGGGAATGGTTTGCGTCTTGTTGAGGCGTTCAGACTCAGGCATGGGAAACCCGGCATTCTCATCCCACATGCCCTCCGTCACCCGGAATCGCTGCTCACGCCACATTTGGTTATAGCCGTCGGGCATCTCGAACACACGGCCTGGTTGTGTCTTGACATACTCCTCGTTGCCAGGGACGCTATAACGGCCAGGGCCACGCCAAACCTCAACCACAGACTCCTTGAATTCTGTCAACACACGCTCCTCTTCGTAGGCGCGGAAAGAATCGGTAATCGAGTAGGGGAAGTTTCGTAGTCGGACTGAGGGGGACGATAGAGCATCGACTGGTGTCTTGTTCTCGATCATGAATGTGGGTGTCAGGTCGACCTGGGGCTCTGATGACTCGAAAAGAGTTCGGATCTGAGAAGAGAGCCAGATACCACCAACAGGAGACTTTTGGATGGAGCGCTTCAGCACCATACCATCGTGAATAGCAGTAACTGAGGTGTTGGCACCACCGACATCGATGACCAGTGACGTGGCCTTTCCAGCGGCAAATGCTGCCAATACTGGGGTTCGGCTCATCCAGAATGCAGGGCAGCCCCAGTTCTCCATGATAATCTCAATAGCCTTCTCACGGGCCTTGGGTGTGTTCCAGGGCGCTTCAGTGACCAGGAGAGGGTTCTCGCCCAAGGGCTTCTCCATCGACTCAGCTTCGGCATCGTCCATAGCTACATCACCCTCTCCATCTTGACCTTCAGGTCTGGGGTCGTCGTTGAGACCGTTCTTTGAGGGGGGTGTCTGTCGGTCTGGTTGGAGTCGGTTCACAAGCATATTCTCCCAAATTCGAGCTGCGACATCCCAATCTTCCACGACGCTGTCCTTGTTCATGTAGTTGCGGACTTCGTAGTTCTCGCGAGGGATGAGGCACTCGTCGCCAAATAGATCGCGGGAGTTGTCGCCTGTTACGTGGCCGTAGAATGATGGCAAGATACTCTTGGGGACATCTTCGCCAGCAAATCCAGCCCGAGTAGAGCAGTATCCGGGGTCGAGAACAAGCGCGGAAACCTCATCTACGTTGACATCAAGTTAGTGGAGATCCTTATGGCGGGCTGACGCGACATGGGGAACTAAAGCAGCGCGTACCTCCTCCGTAGATGTCGGTGGGCTGCACCGACGAGGAAAGTGGTTGTTGGGCCATGATCAAAGCTGTGAAAGAAAAGTCGCTGTTCGTAAATGGTGGAGGTCAATTGAATGATTCGGCGCAGAAGATCGCGAATTTGGTGGAGTTGCGCCAGGCCAAGTGAATGGATGTTCGCGTTGGAACAAAATTCAGCCTTGAGTTTGAGTGGTTGGGGGAGGAAGCAGACGCCACACTATGTCGAGGCTGAACTGTGGCCGTGCATCACCCCACCGGACCGCGGGTCAACCTCGGTGGGGCAGGCCTGCTATAAAATTTCGCAGATCGCCTCCAAAATATTCTCTTTTCTTCATACATGGAGCGCGAGTTCCATGTTATGATCATGATTGTAAGTACACAATTCCTGCCTCACAACCCCTTCTTTGCTTTGCCTGTATGATGAGCTCGCATTTCTCGCTTCAGAACCGCTGCGACTGACACAGTTCGCTGTGCTTGATGTGAATTGCCAATTTTCTGACTCTAGTGCATTGCATTCCTTCACTATATCTTCACTTAGCTGTTGAAGCATTGCTAACTCAATTGATAGAAGGTATGATGTCTTTACGATATTTGCGCCAGGCCGGCAGGCCGTTGATTCAGCCCATCTCTCTGGCTTCCACAAGTGCTCGCTACTTGCAAGCATCAAAACGTGGCAACTCCTTGACGAGGACAGCATGGAGCTCACCAAGTGTGGCAAGCAGGAGGTCTCTAGCTACCTCGGCTGCTAGATATGAAGATAGCATTTCACCTTTCAAGCAACAGCGCCGAACTGAACTATGGGCGGAGCAAGAGGAAGAGGATCCCCTCTTCACAGAGACACATCCTCGCCTCGTGAATCGCGCAACGCGAATGTCGGTGCCAGAGTTCTATGAGGCTTTCAACAGTTGTCTTGATGATTCTAATGATATCACCGTCTACGGCCGCATCCGATCTAAGCGAGTTGTAGGAAAGAACCTCATCTTCATCGATATTGTGAATGAGTTTACGCGCCTACAAGTTATGGTCAACCGGTCAAAGTGCATGGTGGATCAAGAGGACAGGAGATTAAAGTTTGGAATGTTCAGAAGTTTAATAGAAGTGGGCGACCACATATGTAGGATCCCTAATGCTTATCCTGTTGTATCCCAGATGCTTACAGTCTGGCAGCGATCACTGGTATCCCGACTCGTACTAAGGCCGGTGAACTCACCATTGAGGCCAAGGCTCTCCCCCAGCTCCTGTCTCCCACCATGGAGCAGATCCCCGAGAAGCTCACGGATCCTAAGACGAGAATGCAAGAGCGTCATGTTGATATGTTGGTGAACCGTGAGGCGATTGACGTCTTGCGTCTTCGTGCTGAGATCACCAAGTACATGCGCGATTACTTCCACTCCAAACGATTCCTTGAGTTTCAGACCCCGATCCTGGCCCAGAATGCTGGCGGCGCTGTTGCTCGTCCCTTTGTCACCAGAGCCACCGAGTTCAAGGATAAAGATCTGGCACTTCGTATTGCGCCTGAGCTGTGGCTAAAGCGCCTTGTTATTGGAGGTGTCGATAAGGTCTTTGAGATTGGTCCCTCGTTCCGCAATGAAGGCGTCGACGCTACACACAACCCCGAGTTCACTATGTGCGAGTTCTATAGCGCATACACCAACTTGGAAGACTTGATCAAGGAGACTGAGGAAATTTTGTGTGGTCTTGCTCAACACTCTCAAGAACTCATCTCTACTGAGCTGACTGCCCTTCCTCCCATCGACATGTCTCGATTTGTCCGCCCCTTCAAGCGAGTTGAGTTTGTTCCCGCACTGCAAGAAGCTCTTGGACTGCGTCTGCCTAAGCTCTCGTCACCAGATGCCTTGCCAGAGGTACTCGCCATCTTGAAGCTTTCTGGCATCGAGGTCCCTGGTGAAGTGCCTTCGTCATTGGCCAAATTGCTTGACCGTCTGGCCGCCATCTACTTGGAGCCTATGTCCTTCACGGAACCTGTTCTTATTATGAACCACCCTGCTTGCATGTCACCACTGGCAAAGAGCTTCGTGTGCCCCGAGACTCTTCAGCTCGTCTCCGCTCGAGCAGAGCTTTTCATCGGTGGTCGTGAATTGGCCAACATGTATGAAGAAGAGAACGATCCAGAAGCCCAGAGGCGCAAATTGTTCGAACACCGACATCTCGTCAACAGGGATGATGGTGGCATTGATATTGAGATTCCCGAGCCAGCAGAAGGCCAAGACTTTATCCAGGACCCACAGGACGAGCCTTTTGAAGACGAAGATGGCGATGCGGCTCCTCTGGACCAGAGCTTTGTCAAGGCTCTCGACTACGGCCTGCCTCCTACCGGTGGCTGGGGATGTGGTATCGAGCGCATGGTGATGTTGTTCTCAGGTGCTAGCCGAATCAGTGACTGCCTCAGCTTCGGCACCATAAGAAACGTGGTTGGACTCTCTGCGACTGAAGAGAACAAGAAGACCAGCTCTGAGGAACAAAAGAAGTACGAGGAGGAAGAAAAGAAAACGGGCGTCGAGGAGAGCCTGTAAACTTTTAGATTTGTACGAATAGTAGACCCTAATCATGGGGACGATGTATGATAATAGCATTGTATAATATTGTAGTAACAGCTACACCAAAAGGCCTTGTAGAGAACAAGAAGCCATTTCCTCATTTCACCGGTACCGAATTAAGTTACTAGATAACAGCTACAATACGGGGCTAGATCAAAGTGTCATTGATGTATCGAATGTGAATTGGTATCAAAATGTATGTACGAAGAAAAAGTAACACTATCTAAGTAAGGACAAGAAAACAAGTCTGGCAAAATCTACATGTGATTCACCTAGGCCGCGATCTGGAATATGCTGCTGCCCTTCTTGTGAGAAGTCATCTCCTTGACCCAAGACTGAACAGTCTCATCGCTCAACGACGAGCCAAAGTCAAAGCTATCAGGCAGCTGCTTAATAGCGACGCTCGAGGTTCGCTCACAAAAGACAACGGCGACCTTGATGTACTTGTCGGCAGGACGCTTGAAGTAGTCGGAGCTTCCAGCGCCGTTGTTCATGTGGAAAGTGCTCTTGCACTTGTCGTCGCCCGAAGCGAGGACTTCGTAAATGTCGACCTCACCGCAGCCGGTCTTCCAGCAGCTGCACTCGCTGTATTGGCCGGTGCGGGGGATACGGCCGTTGAGGGCCCAGAGGGCGGGCATGTCACCGTTGAAGCCGGTGTTGCCGTCAAAAGGCATCTTGAACTGGAAGAGGAAGATCTTGTTGGAGCCAGAGAAGCCCTCTGCTTATTGTCAGTGAGTGTTACTTGGGGATTTGATCAGGGGACGTACTGTATGCAACATCTTTGGCACGAGAGTAGCCACAACTCTCATCGCACTTCTCGGCACTCCAAATGGAGAATTCTTTGTTAGAAGGGATATAAATGTGTTTTAGAACCTTGGGGGATGACGAGCCACCAGTTCCCTTGGCGTTGAGATAAGAGAGGGAGTTGCCCCAGGTGCTGTCAACTTGGTCAGTATTCGTCAAATTTGAACAGTGCCAGAGTATCATGAACTCACTTGTCAAAGACACCAGAGCCCTCGCCACCATAGTTACCCAAGAACATGACGTTGTCAGCAACTCGCTGCTGGGCGTTGTAGTAGGAGGTGCGCTCCCAGTTTCCTCTAGGTGAACTGCCGTACGGATTTGTCTTTGGACCTTCATCCTTCTTTGGGGATTTCTTCTCTGTCTCCTTAGGCTTGGGGACAGGCTCATTTGCCTTGTTTGTAGGGGCACCAACAACAGCAGAAGCAGCCTTGGTAGCAGAAGGGCCGAACCAGTTGTTCTTCCAGGACACGACCTTTCCATCAATAGTAGCAGTGACCCATTCCGCGCGTTTCTTTCTGCGCTGTTCATGGAGATGGCGATGGCCGTGGAGGTGAGGAGATGGCACACTCTCGGTGTCACGCTTCTTCTTGCTCGAACCGAGGTTGTAAACGGCGAATTCCTTGAGCTTAAAAGGGCCACGAATGTGAACAGATAGCTGAGGGTCCGTTGTTAGGTTCTGCCATAGATATTGGGAAGTGGTGGTTGACCTACATCTTCGCTCAGGGGCCCAAGAGCACCATCATATGAAACGGACTCTCTCTGGCAAGACCCATCGCCACCCATCTTGCTCACGGCTTGATAGCTGCCCTTGCTAGAGAATCCTTGGTAGAGGATCTCCTCAATGGCACCGCAGAACCAGTTGCCGCCCTCGTTGATGGCTTTGCCAGTACATTGTTGAGTAAGGGCCGAGGCAAGGCCAATGTAAGCCAAAAGGGAAACGCTAGAAAGCTTCATGATGTTTTCAGTATCCAAGATATACCACAGCGACTTGTAGATATTGTGAAACTTTTTTTCAAGTATCTTTGTTTCGTAATAGTAGTGTAAGGAGTGAATGCTTCGGTATGAACTGTCTTTCAAAGAATGGATCTCAAAGACATCGACAGTCCAGTCGGTTTTAAGGAACGATCAACAAAAGGAGTGTATAGCGGTTGTGAACCAAAGTGTGTTGTAATGAACGACTGATGTGTGTTTCAGCACCAACCTCGAGCAGGAACGTGAGTGACCAAAGTGAAGCTTCCATCCATCATGAGGGCAATGGCGATATTAAAAGAAAACCTCCATAGTCTGGGCATCACGCAGGGCCACCTCCTCAGCTTCCCAAAGGAGATTGAACGCCATCACCGCCTAGCTTGTCCTCGAGTCTGGGCGGTAGATCTTAATTCTGTTCCTGGCTCAACATGACCTTTGAGGGACATCTCGGATGCCTCATTGGGTGTTATTAGCAGCTGGCAGCCAAGATCGATAGTGGTGGTGGTGCGGACATATTGTTTCAGGGCACAAGGAGACCGGACTCTTGGCCAATCGAATAGATGAAATGACTTGTTTCCAACAGTTAATCAGGAAGACGGCGTGACCTTGCTGGATTTGGCATGAGGCAATCACAAAGAGCCACGCTTTGGCACGTAGGCGAATGGCGCAGCAGTCTTGGCTTCAAAGCAGCATTGTTTGGGAGTATTTGGTCTCGAGGCCAAGAGTCTTGACTAGACGCCGAGATGCGCTATGTAAGATTAGACCTGAAAGTAGGATATATCATAATGTCTGTTGTTATTCAGATTCCCTCGTGGCTGTCTTCTTCATCTCTTGTTGACAATGAATAAGTGTAACAAGATCTCGAGGCACCTGACCAAGGCTGAACATGAACAGATGTTGTATGTTCAAATACCAAAACATGGCGGCATATGTCGAGTACGTCTGATTAAGAACCCCATGAAAGAGAGGCTGGGGTAGGGTGTGGTGACTAGACGCAGCATCCCTGAGACACCAAGAAGCCGCGTCAAAGGCCAACGCTTGTCTTGTCTTGGCTTTTCTTGGCAGGTCCCCTATTTCGACTCGTTAGGGCCGACGCAAATGACAATCATGTCTTTGTTATTTCAATGACAATGAATGTATTTCAGGAATGCCCACGTGCTGTTTGACGAGAACACGCTATAGTCGAAGAGGAGAAGTTCCGGAAAATGCATTCACAAGAAAGGCTGAAGCAGTCTCGAAGCCACTTGCAGTTGAGGATATTTTGTTTGTAGTCACATGGCGAAATTTGGAAAAGAAATTGAACCTCTGTTCTTGTTCGTGGGCCGAGATTTTCTGTTATTCTGAGTTTTGTATCGAAATCCAGAGACTGTTGGCCTCTCCAATTATCTCCTGCTCTTCCTGGTATATACGCGCATCTTTTTTCCCTCTTTCTTTTTTTATGACGACCCCTTAATCGTCGATGCCACCCCATTCTCCATCATCGCCGCTGTCATCGTTGGACTGTAGTTTTCTCTTCTTGCTTCCCTCGATAGCGCCAAGGCGGTTGTTCTCCCTACGTCTCTCGTAACCACTCTTGGATGAGATCTTGGACTTGACGCCGCTTCGTCGCGCCTCGTTACCTCTCTCCTTGAGCTTCTTGCGGTCTGCCTTGCCAACATTTGGCAAAGCATCGAGCAGCCACTTTTGCACTCCCGCATCGTCTCCCGTCTTTCCAGCCTGCTTCTCGCTGACAGCGATCACGTTGGCAACCATCTTGACAAAAGGAATGTCCTCCTTAGTGTAGAAGGTGACTGCGATACCACCTTCGCGACCAGCACGACCTGTTCGTCCAGCGCGGTGGACATAGCCGGCGCTGGAACCAGGTACGTCGTAGTTGACAACGCCGTTGACGCCGGCAAAGTCCACGCCTCGCGCTAGCACGTCGGTTGTGATCAAAATCCAAATATCACCAGCACGGAACTTGCGCATAATGGAAGAGCGAGCAGAGTCAGTAAGCCCACTGTGCAAGGCGGCAATTCTTGCAGCGCCACCAGCCTCGAGAGGAATATCGTACTGCAACTCTTCGTGTAAAGCAGTTGCTCTGTCGATAGTTTGTGTAAAAACTAGGAAAGGGGGTCGTAGCGGAGGACCCGAATCATCACTGGCTGTAGGGTGTAGCAGCTGACGCAGAGCAAGCAGTTTACCTTGCTCGGATGCAGTGTAGATGAGCTTGTGAGCGATATTTGGCACGGCTGTATCCTTGAGACCAACGACCAATCGAACAAAGGGCTTCGGTGTGATGTCTAAAGACTGTGCTCTTGAGGTCAACTTTTCTGTGACCATAGACTCGATGTTTGATCCCATAGTAGCAGACCAGAATGATACTCGGAGGTTGGTGTTTGTGCATGCTGTCCAGTCGGCCAACGTAGCATCTCGGAAAAGAGGGTCAAGCAAAACATCTGCCTCGTCCAAAATCAAATCTCGCACGGTAGGCAGGACCTTTTGTGTGCTAGGAGGTCCAGAGGTGAGGAACTTGAACAGAAGGAAGGGTGTGGTGACCAAGATATCAGGCGTGGTGATTTGTTTGGGCTTGTCGTCAGAGGGTTTCTTGTCATCATCTTCTGATTCTGACTCCTTATCCTCTTCGTCTTCAGAGCTGTCCTCCGCCATATCAACCTGATCAGCTGATAGATGGGTGTGCTTCTTCATTGACACAACTTTGAGGCCTGTACCCTTGCACAACTTTTGTCCTTCGCTCACGATCTGGTGCACCAGTTCTCGGGTTGGCGCAACAATAACGGCCTCGAGCTCATGGATATTGCCGGTGTTTTCTTCAGCGCGTCTACGCAAGATATTGTTGATAGCAGGGATCATGAAACTAATAGTCTTTCCACTTCCTGTAGGCGCAATGGCCAGAAAGTCGACACCTCCATCCAGTCCATCCTCATCCTTCAATGCCGCTTGGGGGTGAACCAAGAGAGGTAAACTACCCATTTGAACTTCAGTGGGAACTCGGTATCCCTGGAACACGAGGTTGTCGGCGACCTTGTCCGAGAGACCGTAGGCATGTCTCAGCTCGCCGAAAGAGTCCAAGGGCTGTGGGAAGAGTTGCTTCTTGCTATCCTTCTTGACTTCGACGGCGGCCTTCTTCTTTTTCTTACTCTTCTTGACCTTGGACTGATCTTCAGTCTTTGAAAGTAGAGTAATCTTGAGTCGATGCGATCGCAGAAGCTGGCGACACTCGTCCTCGCTCAATAATCGAGATGACC
Organism: Fusarium praegraminearum; assembly: GCA_002093855.1. NCBI lineage: Eukaryota > Fungi > Ascomycota > Sordariomycetes > Hypocreales > Nectriaceae > Fusarium > Fusarium praegraminearum. Next base: position 145,589 of record LXHY01000126.1, on the reverse strand, counting down.
GTGTAGGTTTCGGCGCCTTAACAGGTTCTTCCACCTCGACGGGTGCTTCGGTGACGGGCTCAGGCTTGGGTGCAAAGAAGTCGACTTCGGGCAGGTCTACTTTAGCTTCGGGTTCGGATTCATTCTTTGTTCGCTTGCGCTTATGGCCTCGGACTTGGTCGTGGTACAGCTGGGGGTTCGTGCTGGTGCCGGCAGAGGGAAGCTTTTGCTGAGGGTTGAAGGCATTTTGAGAACCCTTTTGGGTCTTTTTGGTTCCGCGCGATAGGAGCTTGAGGATATCCATGGTGAATAGGCGGGCGCTGATACGCGTGACAGGAGCAGCGAGCGTGGATTGTGTGGTGCAATGCGATCAGAAGGAAAAACTGCCAACAATTGAGAATTGGATTAAGAAATTTTAGTGGACCCATGTTGAGTTGATGGAAATCGTAGGTCGGATAGTGGGGGTGGGGGATTCGTGTGGCGCAGCTACAGCCACAGTTGGAAGCACCGCCACAACACAACGGTCGATCGGTAGGTGATCGATCAGCTACTGTTAGTTAGTGGGCGCTATGGCTTAACGTTGCAAGACAGATCAACATCAGATGCGCTATGTCGAAAATCCCCGAGATTTGTGAATCCACGTACGTCTTTTCATCGATAACATCAGGAACGACGCTTCATGGTTGATCCCCCTGTAAAAGAAACGATTTTATCCAATGGACACGGTCAAGATGATGAACTTAATGTCGATCTTCGTCATAATCATGTCCAACTTTTGCTGCACATAATTGACGTCACATCAGCAACCAGGATGTCGCCAGCAATCAAGATTTGGGAGGTTAGAAAACATGGAAATACATGAAACTTGGCCCTTCACAGCAGGAATTTGTACTGTATGTCTGTAGGGTCTGTACCTTTTTTATGACTTGCATTCCCCATTTCTTCCTTCTTCTCTTCTCCTCTGATCTGACCTGACCTGACTTGATCTGCATTCAACCAACATCACCACTTATACACTTAACACTACAAAATACCGCCACCATGCCAACTATGCTCGGTCTCACCAACGACCGCTCTACCAACGGCCTCAATGCCAACGAGAGCAAATTCGGAGGTCCATCTAGCCAACGGGGAATGGAACTCACCCCTCGTCAACAAAACGGCAGCATTGTTTCTGGTATCGAAGGATCCGACTTCTTCAACGGAGGCGGCAAACAGCAGGAGCACGACCCGGATGATGAATCAGACGAGGAGAACCTCAAGACAATCAAGGGCCGCAACCTCGCCGCCGTGAAGGAGATGGAGACTCTCCTCTGGCGCGCTCTCTGCGACAAGCCCAAGACGGCCCTCAAGTACATCGCCAAGGACGCCGTCATGTCCAACCGCTTCCTCTTTGGCGACCCCACGCCTCGCACCGCCGACTCTGACCCTACTCTGGAAGAGGAGGTTAAGCATTGTGAGGAGTGGCTCGCCTACAAGATGCACGACCCTCAGCCCGTCGAGATTGGCCTCATGGCTGCCGCTATTGGATACAAGGTCACGCTATTCCGTCAGCTCGACCAAGGAGACGGAAACTTTGGCATGCAGACTGTCCAGGCCACCTGCTCTAGCTCCTGGAGGCAGCTTGCCAGCGGAGACTGGGAGCTTACCAGCATGTTTGCCGGTTAATATGGTGAATTGACGATATGAACGATTATATGAAATTTGATTGGCGTTAATGATGGAGTAATGGCCTGGTGATTCGTTGAACTGTTATAAACCCAACATGTTGTTATATATAAATATGAAGGATATTTTACCTTTTATGGTTAGTTCAACTTTAATTGTAATCAAAGTTGTACCAACCACTAAATAGATATTTACCTACTACTCAATACTTGTGCAATGCAGTATACCTACCTATGCACTAGTGCTGAGCTGTGGCTGTTTAACGGCTTGCCAAAGCCTTTTTTCTGTTTCCTTGTCCTACTTAATCATCCAGGTAACTCTAAAAAAAGGGGTTGTTACGGCCATGAGTAGGTACCTAACAGGGAACAAAGATGCTTGACCTTTTTTTGTGGCTGATTAAGATTGTTGATAGCCTTCAAAAATACTAACAAACTGTTAGTACCTGACAGGCTGTCGACAGCTTTAATGATTCCACAAAAGAAGGTGAAGTATCATTGTCTCCCGTGAGTACGTTGATACTACTCATGCTCCATTACCCAAGGGTCGAGGTTCGACCCCTTTTTTATTCTCATCATGAGCTCGTCATTTCATTCCATTTGTTTGCTTAAACTCTTCATTATACCAGCTTAGTAGTCGTCCATGATAGGCTCGATGCTGATCTCATAGTCCAACGCCGCCCCGGTGGACTTGGCGTTCCTGATGTCAGTCTCGACGTAGCTTATAAACTCGTCGCGGATATTCCCAAACACCTCCTCATTGTACAGATACACTTGCCGCAGACATACGACCAGCCCGTACTGCCGTATGCACAGCCCTGAGATTCGGTCCTTGTCCTCCATCGGCAGTGCGGCGACGAGTTCTCTTAGAGACATTGTAAAGAAGGCTATGGGGCAAAATTTGAACATGTCGGCGTGGCTAGCCGAGTGACGCATCGAAAAGGAGAACCTGATGGGTGTGGAAGTTCCCTTGGCGTGGTTGCGGAGATGGCTGTTGAGAATTTTCTTGGCATGTTCCGAGTCAAAATAAGGTCTCTTGTCTTTGGATGCGAGTTCCGGCTCGAAGTGGACGTGCTTCTCTTTGGGTGCAGCCATCTTGAAGAGGCTATAATATGGGTTCTCGTTTGACGTGTCCTTGCAGGTCTTAATAAAAGGCGACTCGTTTGCCTTGACCTGGAGTTTTTGCGCTGTGGCGTATTTGTCATCTATGTCATTAGGGGTGTAGGGGTTGGTGTAGGGGTTGGTATTTGTGATGGAGGGGGGAGCTTCAGTGCGGAAGAAGGCTGGAGAATCATCAGGTAGGCCATCCAACGTAAGATCCACAGGGGTCGTTTCTGAAGGGGGATGGATGTCCTGAGAGAGGGTTTCTGGAGGGGGAGGAATATCCTGAGAGAGAGGCGGTAGGCAAATCTGTTCGGGAACATAGGTAGGTGTATCAAGCCTCGATACGAAGCGAAATACTGCAGCCGTCTCAGTCTCTTTTCGGGGGTTTGCATTCGTTTGGAGGCCCAGGGTCGGTGTCGAGGTCTTGTCAGTACCTTTCTCAGGTACTGACCCTGACCGACTGTGACGGTGGGAGGAATAATTGGCTACTTTTTCCCGCAGCGGCTTGACCCTTGGTGCATAGATACATACGGACTGGTCTTCGGCCGAGTCTCTAGATGGGCTGCTTTGGATAATAGTTCTGACGTCTGCGTGTATATCCTCTTCTGGAGTTTGGGGCTTGGCAGGCTCAACGTTTGGAGCAACAGGCTCAGCGTTTGGAGAAGCAGGCACATCAACCTGGACATCTGAAGACTCATGAATGGGCTCCATCTTGGGCATGGCAACTAGCCACTCCCGGTTCGAGTCGTAGATGGGCGTGTCGTCTCTGAAAAACAGGGGTTGTTCTACTTCTGTTCCAATTAATCCGATGCCTGAGTCTTGGGAATTTGAACGATCGTCTTTTTCTTCTGTCCCGTCGCTGGGTGGTCCGACATTAGAGTCCCGATCATCTAGACGAATGCTCTTTGCTCGACTTTGAGCTTGGGGGAGTTCTGCTTCAGCTGAGCGCTTCTCGGTTGGTCTGTGAACCAAAGTTTGCTGCTGAGGCATTATGTCTTGATCAATTCCAGAACTATCTGAGACGGGTTCCCTGGAATGCACGAGTAAGCAAATGAATCCCAATCAATGGTCCCCCCAGGCTGACTTACCTCTTGGGAACGCGGTCAGGGGAGGACTCTTGGAAAGTAGGAAGTACAGCATCATCTGACAGATAGTCGATGTCAATAGCACTATAGGCAGAGTCTCCATTTCCTTCCAGAAACCTCCGTCTCATTCTGGGCTTGTGAGCTTTTCTCCTGGTGCTATTGATGAAGAGATAAAAGTGTTTTATGAGAAGTCCCAGAATCCTATAAAATAAAATAAAGCATGTCAGCCTGTAGTATATAAAATGTTGAATTATCAGACACGTATACAGACATTTCGTTATCGTTGGGTCTATCTTTGGAAAAGACATATTGTAACTTGAGACGATTGGGTGTCGTCCAGAAAGAAGCTCCACCCCTGCCGTGAAGAAAGTACAGGGCTATTTCACGGATGATAGTTCTGCATCTTTTATTTGACCAGTCTTCGAGGTTTTTTTCTGAGAGCTGATGCTTCTTGAGGTAATCTTTGATGCATGCGCCGCGGGTGACGGCGAAGCGTTTTCTAAGCGCCTTATCGCGGTCTTTGCCCAGTCCAAGCTGGGTCATGGATTCCTCCAGACTGGGGAGGTTTTCCTTTGAGTGTTCATTCGCGTTAGCTGGCCTGGTCGGCCTTGATTGAGACTCTTGGGTTGTTCCAAAGGGGAGAGCACAAGGTGAAAGTGGAGGAGGTGTCATTGTCATTGTCATGATGTCAGTATATGTGACCGACACTGACTGAATAACTGTTCCTCGTGGAAAAGATTGGTTGGACTCTATGTTGTCCGGTCCTGAGATGATATGTTTATATATTTACAAGTGAGGAGGAACGCGTCTTGGGGGGACACTTTATATAATAGTGCTTTTTGGGGCGCGACTCTCGTGTTTTGCTTTTGATCGGTTGAAGTTCTCGCTTCAGTTCCCTCGTTTCCTATCGCCAGCGGTAGTTAGCGTAGGTGTCGATAGCAATCTCGGCTCACTGTGGCATGGGGGGCTAGGGGGCTGGCCCTTGCTGTTCCGAGTCGCGCCACCTCATTATCACTCGTCACTCCAGGTTTTACTTTTCTACTGCTCTGGTAGACTTTGGGCTAGAGTGAACTAGTTACCACGGGTTGCGCGTACTGTGTAAAGCCTGGTCGTATGTTTTTTGCTTTTGGGGTAAGTCTTGTGACGTAGACGGTGTCGAATCAGCAGGGGACATTAAGGAAGACACGTCCCGTCCGTCCCGAGAGATCGCCCAGCCCTCGTTGAAGAGCATGAACTGAATGGTCAACGCTTGGATTTTCCTTGATCTTCCTTCTTGGTGATCGTGCCTTGTTCCTTGCAGCCCCATTGATGATCAGGCAGTTTTGAGACCCATTCCGGAGTCTGCGCATTAACAAGTGTGGAGGAGGCAGAGGCTCGACTATGTGATAAATAGGACCAGATCTGCTCCGAGACTGATATGCTGTGTGGTATGGAACACTTATGTGCAAAAAGTCTAAAAGGCTGTACTAACATTGACTACCGCCAGCTCTACCTACCGTCACACTTCTGGGGACTAGGCAGATACTGTATTGTTCAGCTCGTATTACAGAGTACAGTGTACCTCCTTTGAAGATCATCAGTAAGATGCCATACATCCAGGTGGGTTGCTAAGAAATAGGGACTCAGAGCATAACAGACGAAATCATTAGTCCACTCTTCGGCTATAAATGCACTAAGAATTATCTAATATTTATATCAGCCACTAAATCAGTACCGGTTTTTTTGCAACCCACTTGACATCGTCTTGAGCTCTGTATGTAAGAGGGAGGGGGCTTTTAGTGTGACACAATAGTATCGAATCAGATATGGCTGATCAGCAAGATGTATCAGCTGCACATATAGAAGATGTCATTAGCAGACCAGCAGATACTCTCAACTTAACGTTAGGACTTATCCTGTCTCCGTTTAGTACAGGGAGTATATCAGTTAATGTGACACTCTTTGTAGCGCTGTGTCCTGCTATGTATCTTATTCTTCTGCAATGCTGATTTGTCTGAATGTTAATTCGCGCTAAATTCACTAAAAGGCTCCCCCCCTTATGAAGCTCAAAGAGATCTAATTATTAATACCTAAAAAGGTAGGCAGTTTAATAAGGGAAAAAACAAGGCAGGGAAATTATACCTAGAAAGCGAAAGGCAAAATTAACATTCAAGTAGTACCAACCACCAAATACCTACGCAGTTCTTTTTGTAAGACATTGAACTATTGCTTTCCTTTAGCGTCTTGTAAACTTTAATAAACTGCCTAAACTTGCCGAATGAATCGTAATACATTCGTATCAGATTAAGGTTGCGTTTATGCTCTACTTTCTGTGACTCTCGATATAGAGTAACTTTTTTTTTCAACATTATACGAACCATCAAACATTCGTATCAGTATTACATATCCAGTATATCTAACATAAATAAGAAATCTAGCAAAAAGTGAAAACATACACCCAATCCCTAATACCCATATTTATCTTACCATTAATCCCATCCATGAACCACCTTTTACCTATTATTAATATCCAACATAAGAATTCAGAAACAAAACCCAGTTAAAAGTACAATCCAAGAGAAAAGAACGAGATAGATGAATAAACAAACATCCTTTACCTTGCAAAAGGGTTGTTCGATAAAGAGAAGAAATATCTGGTCCTTTGCCTCTGCGCCATCGAGTCTGAAGCAGCGCGACGATGCTTCTTGCTGATTTGACGCAACCACTGTTCTTTCGCGACGGAAAACTTCTCTTCATCTCTTATAGACCTTCTGAGTGATACTGGCCAGTCCTGCTCCTCGGCCTCGAATCTGAGGTGGAGTGTTGCAGAGTTGCCAAGTCCGGCTTCTTGAAATACATCCCCAAGAGACATTTTGAAGATTGAGATGGCAAACCTTTGAGGTAGCCACGTTACGCCGTCTCCAATGTTGGTCGAATAAATCAACTCACAGGCGTCAAGAGCTTGTTGCGCTTGATCGCTAATAGGAACACTAAAGTCTTGCTGCTGCTCTTGCTCATCACTACCTCCAGAGCCGTTTGTAGTACTCGAGTGAATTGTCTGGGGCGCACTCATCTCTGCCCTAGGAGTACTTGTCTGTGCCCTAGGGGTACTTGTCTGTATCCTAGGGGCACTCGTCTCTGCTATGGGAGCACTCCTTTGTATTCTTGGAGCACTCATCTCTGCCGCAGGAATACTCGTCCCTGTTCTTGGAGCAGACTCCTCAATCACTTCTCGCTCCCTGCTTGGGTCAGCCTCGGGCACAGGAACCTGTCTTATCGGCAAAGCAGGCTGTTTCCCCTGCGCTTTAGCAGAGAGGCCAGTTGCGACGCGAGGTTGTCTTTCGGCACATATAGCTGTTGCCATGGCTGTAGCTTCTTCCGTCGCCAGTCGAGCTGCTTCTTCTCTTGCAGCCTGCACAGGGGACTGCTCACCTGTCGACCCCGTTGGAACGGCAGTGTTCTTGGGGTGAGACGACGAGGACTGTGTAGCTTGATTGTTTGCCTTGTCTTTATTCTGCTGGCGTTTCTTGCACTTGGAGTCTTCAAGGAATGAACTCGAGTCAATGGCAATCATTTCTTCTGGTGCGGCAGCACCCGTTTTGACTGTCTGTTTCTTTGGTCGACTAGATCGACGCTGGGTTGTAGAAACGTTATTTGCCTTTCTGTTCTTCTTGCCTTTTTTGAGTGAGTGAGTAGGTTGTTCAGAAGATGTTGCTTCATTCCTCGGACACTTGGTTTGACGATCGTTGTCGTTGGAACTCGCTTCGGTCGGTCGCTTACTTGTCCGTTGTTCCTGATGCATATGTCAGCTTTAACACGAAATTTGGTCATTGACCTGGCACGTACAGTGTTTGCAGCTACACGGGGGCTATTGGTAACCTCCCACAGGTCGCTGTCTTGCATCCTGGCCTCTGGTGCACCTTGGCGGCCATCCGTAGCATCAGTCGGCTGGCAATCGAGGATGTCAGGGGTGAAAGAGGACATGGAGAATGGTTCAGAACTGGTCGGCTCGTGAGGCGAATCCTCAGCTGGTGGGAAACTGGCATATGGCATCAGCATGCCAGCGAAAGTATTGTTGTCTCTAGTTATACCGTTAGAGATGCAGTTGAGTTCATGGCAGCGAACTTACACAGATGGACCCGCAGCGCTTGTGGTTGGCGACATAGTCTCAAGATCGATAGGATCTTCGGCACTATTGCCCCCGAGATGAGCCGTGCTGTCTAGAAGGGGTTGCTTGGTGTCGGCTGGGTCGTTTTCTGGCTGGCAAGGCATGTCTGTAGAGTTTGACAAGAGAGGTAGTGTCGAATAGGCGGTCTTGTGTCGCTTGTACTCGCGAGCCGTCCGCCAAAAGATCTTGGCCACAAGACAACGGATTCTGTTCACAGTAATGTCAGTTGCGGTTCTCAACGACAAGGCAGAATTTCGACTGACTTGGCAGAATCTTTCCAGTATTGTAGCGGTTGGGTGGTATCAGAGAGGTCCTTCTGCGGCCAGAACTCAGACCCTTTCCCCTGAACGTCAAGAAAGTCTTTGGTCACTTCCCAGAGGCCTCGCTGGTGCACAGTATTCTTCCACTTGGTAAACTTGTACGCTGGGATACTGTCACCGCTCGACACAAATGTTGTGATCTGTTTGCGAACGGCCCTTTTAAAGGCAATGTCTCGTTCTTCGCCTCGAGTGCCGAAGCCCAACTCTCTGCGAAGATGAGTGAGAGAGGTGATGGAGCAGCTCCTTGTCGTCTTGAAGATTCTTTCGCCTGGTGTGCGAGAAGGTGTTCTGCCTGAGTACATGACCAGGTGTTGTTGTTGCTGAGTTAGGGCACAAGATTTATATGTTGTTGAGGGCACTTTTCTATGTTTATCTGGATAGGTTGTATGCGTGTATGTAGTCTTCGTTCTGGGTTGGATTCAACTTGGAGCATACCTTTTTCGAGCCATGGCATTTCAACGAGGCTACCATAGCTTTGACAAGGGTTTGCTAGAATCCTTCTGGTTGACCCAAGTCGTGGTGTGGTCGAGCTGTAGTGGCCAGGCTGTCAGGGGAGAGTTGCCCGACAGTTTCCCCTGCATATTCGGCAACCGCGAATCTCCCTAACTTCTTGGCCAGGCAGATCTTACTAGTATCCGTGAAGAAGGGCTGTTAAGCAGTGCTTTTCTATTGTGCGAGAATAAGGTTGCTTTTGTGCCCTACTTTCTATGACTTGACGCAGGGAAGCGACATGCAATGTTGCCATTTAAGTTGTACCAACCACCAAATTAATGGTATCCGTATATATTTTTGTATTATCAACACTGACCTTTTGTTGAAGCCCAATCTTGGTTGCCATAAAGTAGCTCTGTGAAACTGATGCTACGCCGCATATCTCAGAGTTCCTGATCGTCTTATAAAGGCTATCCAAAACTACACTCTCAACAAAGAGCAACTTCTCAGCACCTTTTTCAATCTTTCACATTCTCAAATACACGGTTATCCAAGTAGTTATCTCATTCTAAACAACACGCACAGTGATCTCTTTTTTCGCAGCATTCATTCAGGTACATGTCATATAAGCGCTCTGGACTGACCAGGATGTACAGGTTCTTGCAGCCAACATGCATAACAGAAACCGACCATAGCAGGGGCCCTGGACTAAGGGCTATGAAATGTAAAAAGGCGTAACCATGGATGCTCATAAATGCTTGGAGATATAGATAAGGTGTGAGTGGTTCTGCTTGTCAGTGCGGGCTGAACCGACCGGCAATGGCCCTGACTTGATTCCGTTGAGGGCCCTTTTCCAATCGGAATCTCTCTTGTTTCCCCCCCCGGAAGAGAAAAGAAGCAACCATTGTTTCCAGGCAGGGATATTCTGGTAGATTTTGTCAACTTTGACGATCATGATCCTGGTTCTACATAGCAACCCCAGAGTTGGACTACGGATTCACGCACCACCTACATTCCACGGCTTTCTATCAGTATCATTTTGTGCCTCAATGGGTCGCAATTATGCCAAGAGGCGTAGCAAGGCAATTAATTCTAATTTCCCTGACGCTGTTCACCGTCTTTCCCCTCCAGACCTTTCCTTTTATTCCCAATCTGTCGTTCCTTTTTCCAAGCACAGATCAACTTGACGTATGATTATCTGCACCGTTAAACGTCTTTGCACGCTCCGTCTCATCTCAGGTAATGGAAGAAATTCACGGCCAAGAGGACATCGCACAGCAACAAAATTATGACCCGCATTTTTCGTTTCAAAGTCCTATGCTGCAGGCGATATCTTAGGAGCCATTGTCAGTTGTCCACCACTGAGTTGCTTACGCGACTTGGCTGCCTTGGAGTCAAGCTTTACATAGACAGTTACTCTACGACAAAACATACAATGCAAAAATAGCTAACAACCCAACCAAAAGGAAGGTTTCGGAGGGAGTCGAACCCTCGCTGGCGGAATCAGAATCCGCAGTCATGCCGTTAGACCACGAAACCATCGAAACCGGTTATAACCGTGAGTTTTAGTTCTGTGGCGAACGGACTTGACTTTTGACTATATTGTATTGACGACACGGATAACACTCTCGACTAGAGGTGTGTATAACTAGAATGAATGGAGACCCATTCGATCTGAAAAGAGATATGAGCTTAACAGTAGTATGACTAGAATAACCATACTTGCTGTCAATTCTCAAAAATACACCCCTCGGGATTATAGATTCAGATATATGGCAAGCTTGTCCTAATGGAATGAAGCAACGTTAGCTATGCAAATCTACGAGTGTGGTTCTCCGAGTCTTCGTTTGGGCAGGGCATACTTGGACGCTGCAGGGCAATAATGGCATGAGTATCTAGGTGAAGATAAACCCAGAAACCGTATCTCAAAGACCCAACGTTATTTACCGAATCTCTGGTACCGATAGTCCAAGCGGGAATGAATCGTTTCATTACCTATATCGTCCACTGATATGGGCATGGAAAGATGGCAGGGGAGAATATGTTGCAAGTAACCCGGTGAGGTTGGCACATTCCGTTACTTTCATCCGAACTATTAGTGAGATGTGCACAAACAGTCTCAAATTATGCATCCCATGTGGGTAAGTACGGATGTCCATAGACCAACTTGTAGCAAATATATCACTCTTGGCTCTTCAACTACCTACCCTATAACCTTACACCAGATCAAATGTCCAGCATCAGAGAAGCACCCAGGCCGCGAAACACTCCTCGTACAACAGAAGACGACGGTACCTGGTTATCATCTGAAGGTCCATACCTAAATCTGATCAAACAAAGCTGCACTCGCCAGCCAAATCTAGAGCTACCAGATGGAAGAAACCGTGCAGTCTTACTGTGCGACAGACAAAACATCCGCGCCTCACTTTTCGAACTAGACACCGAGAATCAGATTTCATCACCAAGAGAATTCCCTGCTTTCGTAGACCTACAGGAACATTTCAAAGATCCTCGACCTAATGCTTGTCGTCGCATTTATCTCGTCGAGGGACTCAACCCACAGGTCGTAGCTCTCTTAGGCGAAAAGCTTAATGTAGATCCCATCTTCTTCGTCACGCACGAGCGAACATCTACATATCTCCGATGGCCCTATGAACCCAACCTGGCTCCATGCCTACCCTCGCTTCTAAACGGGGGTCAATCGTTCACGGCCAGCTACTACGATGTCAGAGCTCTTGGTGAACAGCTCGGCACATTTAGTCTCGCGTGCGCAGAGTCTGGGAGAGATGCGCTGAGGACGAAACTGGGCAAGGAATGGGAACCTACAGTTATTCTTCACAGAAAATGCTCCTTCTGGAAGACAACATTTACCAACGAGAACGACTGGACTGGTAAGTCTAATTATGCTTTCTTCGTGTCATAAGTTAATATCTTAAGCTTTAATTCTTTGTGACCCGCCCTTCCGACAGGCTCACATATGGCAAAAGCCATCTCTCATTCAAGAACCATGGTCACTAAAGACAATTCATTTTTCAGCACCACCATTTCAAGGAGGATATGCCGACTTTGTTCCTTATCCATGGACTATAAATCGAGCATCTGGTCCTCCTAGAGACAGTCTCTATGATGACATGGTTCACTACTTGACGGAATATCACAATGATATATCGGCCAAACTGTCTGGACTAGATTTCATTGTTTTTGCCAAAAAGATCGTCGCCTCCCATTATCTGCTTCTCATAGAATATCACGAAGCTCTCCTCTCAACCATGGCATTTCCACTCCAGCGAAAAGATAATTTCGCTAATATTGAGACAACATCACTCGAAAGTTCATGGAGCAACATTCAGCAGCTCTGTAGTCGAACCGACAGATATATCAAGGATGTATCGCATATAATGCTGCAATTGCATATATCATTTGACAACCCATGCGTGCCAAGCGCAGGTACCAATCCCTACGTCACATGGACACAGAGCGAATCCGACTATCAGTACATTTATATGAAACTACAGTCCCTCAGAGAAAAGTCAGAGTTCTTGAGTTCTTCGCTTACGGGTGTGACGGGCATCAATGGGGCTGCGAGGTCTATTCGTGAAGCCAAGACCATCAAGACTTTTACCATTGTGGCACTCATTTTTATTCCTCTTTCTTTTTCTACAAGTTTGTTTAGCATGTCGGATCGATATTTACCTGGCGAAAAGAACTTTGGGGTTTTCTTTGCCGTTGCACTCCCGTTGGTTGTACTCATTTTTGTTGCCGTATTGCTTTTTGATCTGGGTTATAATGAGAATAGTAGTTGGCGCTTAGAGACGTTTACTACCAGAATATGGAGGTCCTGGTTCTAGACAAGAGTCTTGATGGTGTATTGCGATTTCTGAAGTCCAATATCGACTTGTCTTTTTTCCTCGCTCCAGACAAGATTCTAATAATATCATCTAATCATCATCAACGTATCCCTCCTCATCCCGTCCCTCTCCATATAAAACCTCACAAACTCCCGCCAGCGGAATATCCATCACCGCATCTGTGCCCTCACTCCAAATCTCCCTCCATCTCAATCTCCCATCCGCCTGAACCTTTCTCTCCCTGTTCCTACTCCCCTTCAGCCTCCCCTTAGCATCGATTTCTGCCAACTTTCCCGCTCCATCAACTACCGTCTCCACGCTCGACAGCGGCACTGTGAGCATTTCCGTGTTGTATGCCGCAAGCGCCACGTAAATGTACACGACCGTCATGACTATGAATGCCGGGATAGCCAGCGCCCACCATCTGTTGGGGTAGTATTCGATACCCAGGGCGTGTAGAAAGGGAGACGGGAGGTAGCCCCAGAGCAGATAGATGAGAAACGTCAGGCTGCTGAAAAGATACAGTACGAAGCCGTAGTACTCGTACGTGGGCACCTTTGGCGCAGCGCGAGGCACGGGCGCGATTGCATCGTCGTCGGATGCATCTGGCGTCGTTGGACGTGAAGGGCGAAGAAGAGAAGTGAGTGATGGCGAAGGGGGTAAAGGCGTAGGTGGTCGCCCGTAGAATGGAGGTGCGAATAGATTTTGTGACAGTTGGCGCGGAGGAGAGTCTTCTTCTGAGGAGCCTTCTGACTGAGCATCTGAGAGGATATCATCCTCTTCATCAGAGGTGAGAGACATATTGACTGCGATGAGTTTGGCTCTGGTTTGCGAAAAAGGAGATGTCTATTTGTTCAAAATGTGACGTTTGAGATGAGTTGTAAGGGCGAATGAGTTAAGGCCAGGTACCCGCTCTGCCGCTGCACATCACTAAAAAATATTTGTTCTAGCGGTCCATTTACCACTTCAAGGCTCCTAAAAACCTATCTACACAACCTTGCCTTGAATGTTGATACTATGCTCCATTTAAAAGGCATCGCATCCTGAAAATGAATAGGACGAATAATCTTGATATTGTTATTATTTCCTCTCATGATTGTAGACTACTGCTGATCAAATCAAACCAATAAGCTACATGGCATAAACTGGGTGCTATTGTTGCAGTATTGAATCTTACTGTTAAGCTTATATCTCTTCTTAGATTGAATGAGTCTTCATTTATAAGTTGACTGCACTCGAATTCGTCATCATTAATCCCTGTCTTTAGTCTCTATCTATACACTTTGTACAATAAAGCCTTCTCTTGATTATCACTCACCCATCAATCGGGCATCTATACTCCCTCTCAACACCTACCACGCCCCCGTTCTGTTGCCGTTCTTGCAGCTCATCTAGACAGCTCTGATGGTAGATGTGCCGACATGCCAGCACCACCAATGGTCCCATCGGCTTGTCCTTATTATTGCTCACACCACTAGTAGCGTTTGATTCGATGAGCATGCTCGAAGGCCTCGTATCGACTCCTTTACCCTTAGCCTTGAGGTCTGTTTCGCCGTCATCGCCCTTGGCACGCTCCGCTGCATCGGCCTGTCTTTCTTTCCTTCTCTTTTCCTCAATGGCTTGTTTATCCTCCCATGCTTCAAACACCGATGTTCCCGCAACGCCAGGTCCCCACACTCTCCGGCTGCACGCCTCGCAGGTTGATCCTCTGGGCCTCCAACCACGTTGACGGAGCTCGACTGATTGGTTGACGTCCACGAACAAACTACGTTCCAAGAGACGATTCGACAGCTTCAAGATCGACTCCTCGTATGCATACGCCGAAAATATAGATGCAAGCACACCTCGCAGATCTGCCAAGTTTGGCGATGAAGCAGCTGCCTGTGTCAGGAATGCCCTCAAGATACGTAAAAAGGACAAGTTGGAGCCAGCGTTCGATAGCAGTTTCGACCCTGGTTGCGATGTTGTTTGACTCGACGTAGTTGTGAGTAGCGCCGTGAATGTATGCTGAACCAGTGAGCGCAAAAGAGCCACGAGTTTCTCCTCATCGAATTCATCGTCACTGGTGTTTTGTTCGGCAGCAGAGTTCAGCGCAGGAGACAGGCCCTTTGTGATCTGCACACATGCCTCAATCAAGCTCAGCCAGAGGGCCTCGTCAGAAGAAAGTGTCTCAGTTGCTGATTTGGAACCCTTTTGGACCACCTTGGACTTCTTAGACGAAGACTTGGTCTGGCCTTGACACAGCCATATGCCAACATGGACGTACTTCTGAAGACCCTCAAAGAGTTCTTCTGCGGCGTAGCCAAGACTCGGTCCTGAAATTCGTTCCTCGGCACCAGTCAATAGCCCATGCATGGCCGATTCGAGTGTCTTGAGATGCCTGACAAGTCGGCCCATGGCATCCTTAACTTGGCCTTCGCGAGCCATCAGTACCACGGCCGCGTCAATGACGCCTGTGTCTTCCATCGTAGGCAAGAGCTTTTCCAATCTCAAGTCGGTCGACTGTACGATACCCACATAGTCGGAGACATGAGATGGCTCAAACTTACACATAAGCTGTACGTATTGTTCCACCAGGTCGCGAGCGGAAGCCAATCCCGTGTCTGCTGTATGCTCCTCAGGCTCTAAAAGAGTCTTGAGATATGTGTGCTGCAAGTCTGGTGCATCCTGCGCCGAGTCGACCACGTGCTGGTGAAGCGTCACATCTTGCTCAGCGAGTGTCTTTGCCGCGAGCGTAGGCTCAAGCTCAAGCAAGTCCCGCGCATGCTCCCTGACGACCTTGAGTAACTCTTGGGTCTGACGCCCAGTTAGTCCTGAATGAGGTCGCAGACACTCGCGCAGGCAGTCAAACACCAACTCCTGATCCTCTGGGTCCTCGAAATAGGTCTGCACGAGGTTGTCATACTGCTTGTCTGTCTTGTATATGCGCTTTAAAATGCGATAAAACCTTGCGTTCTTGAACAACGGCATCAAATCTGGCATGTCTGATGGATGGTAGATGGAAAGGAGATACTCAGCACTGAGCTGGGCATCCTCCGCCAAATCCTGGCCGGGGTAGTTGCATAATCCAGTCAAAACACGTGATAGTGTTGTGCCTGAAAAGAGCAGGTACTGAGGAAACTTGGGAAGATTTCGTGCGATAAACATGTCAAGATAGATGGTATCCTCCGGCGCAAAATCTGTAGGATTCATGACATCCAGCAGGATAGACAACACGTATTGTCGGTTGATGGTCTGCCCAAAGATCTGCTCCTCAGGCAGATCACCCTTGGAACTGCCGTTCATCTGATGATCGTTAGAGTCATTTAAGAATGAGTCTTCAAAAGCTTCGTTCAACGCGCTCAGAAAGCTGGGAGCATCCAGCTTGAGAATCATGCGAAGATACGGGAACGACGGCTGCGAATCGGAATTGGGGATGGTGCGAAACTCATTCCTGCTGCCCTTGGGCCACGTTATTGTTCTTCCCGAAAAGAAAAACCAGTATATTTCAGACTTGGCCCTGGTAGCCATCTCTTCGCTCATCGTCTGATCGTTCGGGTACACTCTTCCGGTCAATGTGTAAGAGAGATAAGGGAATATCTTGAAGGCGTTGATGCTAAAGAAGTCGTCTGCTGGGTTGTTGGCCGTGAAGTCGCCATCAACCATGAGAGGAATCAGTAGCGAAAGGAGATCAATCATGGGCGTGATATAGTCGCCGATGCCCTGGTTCCAAACATATATGAGAGCATCGTATAAGCTGTGTTGCTTACACAGAAGAGTAGTCTGGTCGAGGTCAAGAGTTGCCGTCTCCATGTGGCAGATCATCTCCTCGAGTCTGCTCTCCCATCCTCGACTGACGTAGTGCTGGACTAGATCTTTGACGATGCTTGGTGGCACCATGGTGATTGTCTTTTCGAGGATGCAGGGCTCAAGACACTCGAGGAAAATGCCAGCGATATCAGCGTCTTCGTACCATTCATACATCTCATCAAAGAGGAAATCTTGGTTGCCCACGGCTTGGCAGGCAGTAAAGCAGGTATCTGCTAATTGCTTCATATGATCGTCGTCGTAACTCTCAGGCTCCTTTTCGCGTTGACCGAAAGCGTATTTCAAGGAAGCGCTGATGATTTCCATAATCTTGTCACGAACCATAGTGTGACGCAGAGAAGAATCTTCTGGCAATCCAACAGTGAGCTTATCGGCATCGCCAGTATAATACGAGGTAGCAAGCTGAATGGCGCCCAGGTAGTCACCGTTCTCCATCATGGCAATAAGTCGGTCTGCCCAGTTTGACAACGCCCCGATTGAGACTTCATTAAAACCGAGGAGAAATATTCTACCTTTGTAGGCTTTGAAGCTCATATAAAAGGCATCAGCTACAACGCCATGCATAGAGGAATCATTCTCGTCAAGTTGCTCCACGAGGGTATGTAACTGCTCCGAGAATAAGTCTGAGTGGTATATGTACTTTTGTACCAGATCAAATCCCTCGGTCATTCGCATGCTTCTATCTTCAAGAACGATCATTCTTTGAGATATGGTAAGGACGGCCAGAACCGAGCGGCTAAGCCATTGGACAGCAACAATAGCCTCTTCGCACTTCCAACGGTTCCTTGCTTTAAATCTGTATGACGGAGGTTGATCATTGTCCTCACGTGGATATTCGTCCACGTCTAGCACCGTCAAGATGTTTGACCAACAGTAAGCAAGCTTCACTTTTGAAATATCACTTCCGGTATGGGGATCTGGCACTTTGAGCTTGACAGCCGGAAACCATGCCAAACATCCTGTCATGGCGCTGTGGGGAGGAACATCTTTAGGTCGCGCCGACTTGTGTTGAGTTTGCGCCACAGGCGTAGTCGAAACAATAACAAGGAGATAAGGTGTCAGCATGGCTGTCAAGCCGAGAGTATCTGTCGAGCACTCAACGTTGCCCAGGGGCAGAGGCGCAAACGCAAGAACAGTGCTGGGCTTGACTGTCTTGCCTGTAGGTAATGGCGCATCTGGATACCGACCAAGAATTCGATGAGTCTTGACAGTCCTTCCAAGTGCGCCAGTTCCTCTAGTTGCCAAATGCGAGAAAGCCATTCCCCGGTTATCCGCCGAAACAAGCGCTGTATGGCGAGTTCCTAGGAACCCGAGGTGGACGATGGCGACATCAGGGACATGCCCATCCACCGTGCGGTTCTGGAGTTGTGTAGGCTCCAAGTGCGGTATTGTTAAAAATGGCCTTGAGGCCCGACTTGTATCCCAAGTAAAGATATTGCCGCTCGCATGTCCTCCTGCAATGGTAGTATGATCTGCAGATATCGCTATGGCAGTGATTGGCCCAGACTCAACAGCTATATCAAGTCAGTTTATACCCTCCAGAAACGTCTTGTAGCCCACCTTTTGTTCCTGGTCCAATGATCATTTTGAGGTTTTGGTTGTAATCAAACACTAATATTATACCCTTGGATGTTCCGAGTACTATCGTCGCTGACACTGCGAGACATGTTGGTGATCCGAAGTTTCGTTTTCCTGCTTCGGAGAATGCGTGGCCATTGAGCTTCCGTAGTTTGGTCCAACGAACAACTTCCCATGGCGGCGTTGGTGTTTCGAGATCGGCTTGGTCGAGGAGGAATTGCGAGCTTAGAGAGACATTACGGCTGTGGCTAGAAAGAAAGGGGAATGCCGGAGACGACGAGCGCGGAGTATTTATGTTGGAGGAGGAAATTCGTGATTGGAATCGTCGATCGAAAGGTCGGAAGGATGGTGAGGGACTGCTAAGGCCAGGACGAGAGGCTACAGATGGGAGGACGCTGCTTCCAGGTGAGGAAACAAAAGATCCCTGCGATTGGTTAGACTATTCTTCGAGGTCCAACAATTGGTGTTCGTACTTGAATGGATGGTGTATCGTCAGGCCCCGAGAGGACCGAATCTATCGGACTCCCGGCTCGCTTTGGCAAACCATGTAATGAGCTTCCACCCAAAGAGCTCACATCTGAGCTATCCTGGTGTTGCTGCTGCATAATCTCGCGATATCTATTCCCAACAGACCCATTTCCTATAGGGACGGGCGTAAAGTGACGATCGGGGCCGTCACTATCGTCGAGCGACCCATCATCCATAACATCAGCATCAGCATCAGCTATGGCGGGCGCATCATTTATCGAGTCGTCGCCATTGTCTAAGCCCACGTCTCCCGGGAGCGACAAGTCTTCTGAATCGGCCATTGCGCCGTGGCTTCCATCACTGCATGCGCAAACACTACCGCGTAAAGATCATGGCACTGCGCGAGATAATGAGCTGGTGGACTGGCGATAAGGCAACAGTGCGTTTTGCCGTTTATGGAGCTTGGTCAAACAAGGTATAAGATGAACCAGGTCGGAGGGGCAACCAAGACACGGCTGGACAGCTTTCCACGCTTTGGAATGCTGAAATTTGTGAATAGCGTTCAAGAATCGTCAACTCGTCACAGCTCGATTGTTGTTGCAAGAGACGCAATTTAAAAGGTATCGCGCAAGCTGAGAGCTAATAGTGAGCTACGTAGGTCAGTTAGTTCGTTACGCAGCCCCATCGTCGAAGGTAGGTTGGCAGCGGCACAGCCCACTGCAACTGTCCCCGTCACTCCGTACGGGGCGGGCCGGGGATTCTCCGGGCGGTCTGCGCTGTGACGTCTTTCCCCGATGGAAGGTCGCATTTGCGACCAGAAGTTCCACCATGAATCAAAGCTTCTTGAACTCTACACCCCTCTTGTAATCTGAAACATTGTCGAGAGAACAACTCAACAACGAGAAATATACAAAATGTCTTCCATTGGTCCTCAATTGCCACCACATCTATCGAAGCGGAAACGCACACCAGATGATGAAGCGTCTACCAGCAAACACCGTCGCAGCGAATCCCCAGCAAAGAACACAGACGAGATCGACCTCGAAGACTCAGACGATGACTACGGTCCTAGCGCGCCATTACCTCCTAAAGCACCTATCGGCCCAGCTCTACCAACAGCAAACAAAGATGCGATAGATCTCGAGTCGGATTCAGACTCTGATACAGGCCCTGCACCACCAAGGCCTACCGTTGGCCCTGCACCTCCACCCGCTGACATCACGCAACGTCCTGCGTCGTCTCCAGATTCAGACTCAGACTCGGATGATGACTACGGGCCTGCGCTCCCAGGCGCATCCAACGCGAATAAACCAACCATAGGACCCCAACTTCCAGTTGCCGAAGCAGCGCCACAGCGCGATTCATGGATGCTTGCGCCGCCCACCGCATCAGGCTACTCAGAGCGCGACCCAACCAAAATGCGCAATCGCAAATTCGCTTCCAAACCAGCATCATCTTCAGGACCCTCGGCCGTGTCGGCAATATGGACTGAAACCCCTGAGGAGAAACTAAAGCGACTACAAGATTCCGTACTGGGACGTTCTGACAAGAGTAAAGAGGCCGAGCCCAAGAACGTCAAGTCGCGGGAGGAAGAAGAGCGCAACCGCAAGATTTCTGCCAATATTGAATCGCAAAGAGGCAAGAGTCTGTATGCGGAGCATCAGGGAAAGAGAGAAAAGTCTGGACAAAAAGTTGAAGAGGAAGATGATCCTAGCAAGCGAGGATTTGATAGAGAAAAGGACATGGCTCTGGGCGGAAAGATTGGCACAGCACAGAGAAGGGAACTGATGAATAATGCCGCTGATTTTGGTGGCAGGTTCCAGAAGGGATCTTTTCTGTAGACCATGGCCATTACACAATAATCTCGACATAGATCATCATAGCATTTTTACAGGTCACATTTAATCATAATGAAGCGTATGGACGGAACAATTATCTTTTGTACCATCTAGCTATGGAAGTCCCAAAACCATGCAAACTCCGCCGCTCCGTTCCCAGCTGAAAGCCATGTTTTCTAGCCCAATGCAAATACAATACTTGTCTTATAATAGACAATCCCCAAGAGTACCAGTAAATCCTCACTTGAGCAGCGTGCACTGCCCTTGCCTTCGCTAGGCATATCATATGACCCACGATCGCGACCTCAAACACCATCGTCATCAGGGGTATATATAGCTCGTCGAGCGTTATACGTCCTCACTCTCTCCCAGTTATACACCTACTGTCGCTCCACGTGTATATCATGCGGTATAAATCAAATGCCGTGTCGTCAAAAATCAATTCCTTTATAATGTCAAGATTCAAGACGGTTGTGTCCAGCAGTGTGGTTGCCGGGAAGGAATGAGAGAAAACCATCGCTAAAAAGATTCGTGTCGTTATGTAAGAATGAAAAATGTGATACACATGTTATGTGGCGGCTGGTGTACGGTTTGCCGCTTCAAGTTGTGATGGTGTTACCGCTTCGGGACTCTCTTGTGTTTGTCGCCTTCGACCAAATCTTAGAGCGCCTCGCATGGAGGAGAGAACACCGCCGTTTGATGTTTGAGTGACTTCTGCTGTTTGCTGAGTCTGCTCAGTCTGTTGAGCAGGTTCCTGCCCAGCCGGAATATCGCCTGTCCTGCGTCGACGACTCGCGGGAGCCGGTGTTTCATTCCTGTCATTGCGAGAGCCTCTAATCCATGCAGAGCGGAGAGCAGCGGGCATGCCAAAGACTGGGTTGTTTCGAGGATCAAAACTGGAACCGTTGTTCGCGCCAGCTTCGTTGGTGGCATCGGGAGCTGGACGAGGCTTGGGAACATAATAATCGGCCTTGCAGAGTGGACAGCAAGCTCGTCGGCTGGTCAGCCAGGGATCGACACAGACAGCGTGGAAAGCATGTCCACAAGTCAATCCGCGAACATCGTCGTCATCCTCAAGTGTATCAATGCAGATAGCACATGTATCACCGGGGTTTTCAAGACATTCGGGAGGCAGAGCACCGTCAATGTGATCGTCGTCGTCATCCGTTTCCTCGCTAGAGACTCGATGAAGTCGAGGGTTGTTTGCCGACTGCTCGTTTGAAGTTTGACCATCGGTTGTCGTCTTGGGTGCCTCCTTGGACTTTTCGACCTCAGCTGCTGCGGCCGCAATGGAAATCTCGGGTGCCTTTATTTCGGTGGTGTTGCTGGTACCTGTCGTCTCTGGTGGTGCATTCGATTTGGGTACGTTGTCGGCCAGTGGTCCATCAGTCGAGTCGCGAACCTTTGCAGAAAAGTCTGGCACGATTCCATCCGCCTCTCGAATACTGTTAGGTCGAGTGGGTGGTGCAGAAACGCCACCGTTGGTAGGAAGACCATCCTTTGCACGATCGGAAACCCAGGCCTTGTACTTCATCATCGGGAACTTGTCGTTGACCTCGTCCATGGTCATCAGCTTCTTCTCGCGACGTCTGCGATGAGGTCGAGGCATGTTTTCGAGAGGCATAGGCTCGCCGTCCTCGTTCATTCGCATTTGCCGATTTCGAGCATTGTATCGGAAGCAGTATTTAACACCAACGATAATCCTGAGTAGGAGTGTTAGAGCCATTTCAAGACATGACCCAGCCATCGCTGTGCAGACGAGGTTGGGCATGTGAGCATAAACAAGTTCTCACCATAAGTTTGTGAAGACGACACCAAAACCTAAAGCGACAAAGAAAAGCAGTGGCGAGTTCGACCCGCCGCCGTTGTCTTTCTTGTCATTGCTGTTATCGGTTGTCGTCTCAGCAGGGGATTGAGAGGCTGTCGACGATGGATCTTCGGCGGCGGCAGCGCGAATCACAATGTGAGAGACCTCATTCAGTATCTGGCCAACGGCGACCATTTTTAACGTTGGGCAACGGCCAAATTATATCTTGAGCAGTGAAAGGTCTGGCTCGAATTAAATCGCGGGCTGCCGTGCGGGTACCATGAGCCGTTCAAGAACAAACTCTTGCGGTTGAAGGGCGGCGTCGAATAAAAAGGCAATTATACCAGAAATTGCCAATCTTGATACAATCGCCCTTTTGAGTTTTAAAAAGGGCGCACTTGGTTGGTTTCCTCCTCTTTCGCAGAAGAAGAGGGACAATACTCGATCCTGAGCGAGTATGTATTTGATGAGGTGAGAATAGCCGGCTGAGGGCGGAGAGGTGGAGTGGTGGCAGGACAAAGCAGGACAAGGCAAGAGAAGAGACAGGTCCAACGGCAGGTGCGAAAGTGGCCGCGCAAAGGATAAAAAGAGCAGGAAGGAGCACAGAGGAATGGGGGAACGGGGCGAGCGAAACCGGGCCGGGGGCTAGCGATGGAAGTTGATTGGTCGTGTCTTTGTAGCGTGTGGAGTTGAAGCCGTAGTGGACACTGTGAGATGGTACCTTTGCGATAGCAACGAAGCGATAGAGGGGACACAACAGGCTGGAGAATGCTGGATAGGCCCTGGGCGACCTGGAGCTAGTGGGAAAAGCGACCTGAAAGAGGTAGGTCGCTCCCAATTAGAGTGTCGCGTCAAGGCTTGACAGGGATCTGTCTGTGGCTGGAATAATCACGACCAAGTGGTGTGGTGAGATGGTGAATTGTGCTGTGCGTGCTGCGCGTGCTACGAGGTTGGGCGGGTTGTAAGGTGGATGGGTGGTTGGCTCGGACAGGCGTCCCGTTTTGGTGATTGCGAGACCCTTTGATGGATATCGTGATAGTGGACGATGAGTCTCGAGATGGACTTTGGAATATGAATGGAATATGATGCTGTGTATGTAAATGACAGGCTTTAATGACAAGGCGTTTGTTTCTTATGAGTCTTTGAACGATGTAATGAACGAACGAACGAACAAACAATGGAGACTTGGGTCGTTTATTAGGAACTCTTCGGATGTCGTAACGGACCAGGGCGTTTCGAGACCAACGGGCCTATCCGCTTATAATGCCCTCCTGATACGGACACAACTGAGCATAACGAACTTCTTCTTGTTCCGTATTCTCGGGCGTATTTGCTATGCATCCATCACTGACAGTCGTGGCGCAGTCCGCGGGGTGGAAGACAGTCAGCTAGGATCCATCCATGGACCTAGCGTAGTGGAGTTTTGAATCACAAGAGCTAGAGTTGAAGGTTGATGAGGGCAAAAGAGTTTATGACAAGGCCAGGGGTTTCTTTTGCGATTTGTTGCAGAAAGAGCAGGGCCAGGCAGGTTTGAGAGACGGGATGAAAGCGAATACTAGGTTAGATCCAAGCCAAGGCCCAGGAGTTTGGTACTATTAGACTGATGTGACTTATTTCACATTTACGGTTTCACTTTTGTTAGTTTACTTTAACCGTCAGCAGGATTCAAGCGTTGAAGTTGATGAGGGTTGTGCGTAGTAGGCTTCAGGTTTTTGCTTTCAACAGTTATGCGCAACTCTCCGGGCAACCGGATCACACCGTTTGACATGAGAATTCTTTCGACGTTGGAATGTATTGTTTATTTATTTACGCTTAATCTTTTGCTTTTCCTGAGGCCCAATAGTTGTAATCGGGTCCCGACAAAGCGCCTGTCACCGAAACGTCTCCACATGTCGCCGACTCAATTCGTCTCAGCCCGTCCCGTAGCCGGCTCCTGGTTTCTGTTTTTTCTTTGATGCGCTCCACTACAATCGTCATAGTTAAAAGAAGTAATTAATGCAAAAGAGTGAAGAGGGATCTGGGCAGATGTTCGTATCACTATCCCGGAGGCCTTTCATAAAAGGGGCTGCGGCTGCGGCTGACAGCTGAGACTCGTTCAGCCTAGGTGCTTTCCGCTTAGTCAAGTCCATTGAGAGGTCTAGACAAGCGGCACAGCTTCAGCCTGTACCCGTACGAGACGCGTTCCCAAACAGCTTGGCTTGTTGACTGACTGACTGACTGTGGCTGCCAAGGTTCAGAGGCTGCGTATCGAGTTGAATGTTGTACGCCTCAAGTGTCACGGTGAATCCGAAAACCAGGATAAATGTTTAGTAGTTCTTCAGGAACCGGAAACTGGAAGAATGATAAAAAGAAAGGTCACGTAGAATGACGATGCACATGCAGTTGCGCAGCATTAATACGTGATAGAGCTGTGTCATTGTGCTACAGAGCAGTCAATTGAGTGGTTGTCATGTCTTGGTTGAATCCTCAAACCTCCAAAACAGGCTTTAATCTGACAGCTGTCTCAGGACACAGCCAGAATACAAGTTGAATAATCAAAACAATGCCATTTTGGCGATGGATATACAGGTCTAGGCCTTGCGGTCTTTATTGAGGCGGCCTCACGCGATGCTGAAACACATAACAAGAGATTGATCGATTGATCCTGGCAGTGATTCCACCAAGTTATAGTTGGGGATCCATACAAAGGTCAAGTACATCACAGTGCTTTCAGTTAAGCTCTCACACGGCTCATTAGCGTCGATTTATGGCGCATCTTTAGAGGCAGGGATGGTCTATAGCGCTGCTGCACCCCGTCCTCAGTGGTGGGTCTTGGCTCGCTAGCAATCGTCTTGGCTGTGGCGATTGGATTGGATAGGCTGGTACTAGTTTCCCTAAATGCCTCTTGTTTTCCTGCATTAACCAGACACTGACAACCTACAGGAAAGGACAGCGGGGTTTGAGCCTCAAGCAGGTCGGAATCTGCGGGACGTTCGGCTGTAACGGAATTTTAGTTGTGAGTTTTTTTGTTGTTATTTTTGTTTTATGTTTGAAGATGTGATCATTTTACAGTTGTTTATTGTTTCTATTGATATACAGTTTGCGGTTACGTATTCGTCTCTTCCGTGAATCCCGGTATCGTATTGAACATTGATGGGGCTATGACGCAGTTATTGGAACCCTGAAAAAAGAGCCTGGCTCTTTATTAACTCTCTGACTGAAATACACAACCGACACGGCCGCGGACAAGAGATCCACGTCAGATCGTCAAAGTTACTTACCTTTACAGCATAACTAAACCCGGCAATCCCCATGATTGTCAATTGTCTCCTTTCCTGACTGCCGAAATGGAGGGAAGCAGTCGTCGTCGACAACACCACTACCTAGACCATGTACAATATCCCTTGTAACTCTTCATCAAGGCTGACTATCAATTACAAATACCCATCAAAATCTATGATGTCGACATTCAAGCCGAGGCTATGTCTTCACGGCTATCACTCCCATCAATTCGCCTCACGGTCGGCATCATAGACATGGCAGTAAAGAAACGAGTCAACATGACGCTATTTACTGACTTTTCTCATGATGGACTGAGCACGGATGGACCCTGACTCTTGTAGTATCAAGACTTCTTAGTCAGACATTGTCGACGATCTCTCAACGCTCACAAGTTGACTTTCGGAAGCTTTCGACGACATGTGCACTAATTCACACCAGTGAAAAACTGTTGGTTACCAGAAATGCGAGGCAGCGAGTAGACTCTGAGCTAGGAGGGCGGAGCATGGCCGTTGACTTGTTAGCTTGTTGAAGCGTCGTCACCAGATCTCCATCGCCTTCCCGTCCTGTCTCTATGTGCTTGGCTTTTGTCTTGGCTTTTCTGCGTCTGCATAACCTGGATGCTCTACAGTCAATGGCTTCATGTAGCTGATCCGACCTGACATGACCTGACATGACCTTTCTGGCTTGGTCTGAACCCCAAGTGCCACCCCCGCTTCTTGAATCGAAATGGCCTGGTCGAGATGCATCTACTGATCCATCCGTCAATGGGCATGGGGTAATCCAGTGGAGGAGGTGGTGTTAGATCTGGATCCGAGGGATATGCCATTAACACGGCGGCCTTGACCAATTTTTACTATCTTGATGGCATTATGTTTTGATATGAAACCACCTACATTTATATTCGAAAATTGCAGTAGATGTCAAATAGAAAAATATCTCTAAAAATGACTCGATAGAAAGTAATGAACCTCTCGATTGATCAAAAATCAACCAACCAGAGTCTCTCCTCGGTTCTCCACGTCGCTCTTCCGATTTAGGTAGGTTAAAGTTTCTTGTAGTGCCTGCCCCACGCCAAAATCGTTGCGTTTCCACAGCCTAGAAACAAACAGACACAAGAGCATTGTATGCACAGCCCATCCTATACAACACTAGAGACTCCCTACTAACAAGAAACAGCACAAATCTAATACCTCAAAAATGCCTCCTACAAAACTTCCTGAGTCCGGAAATCCCCTGTGAGTTGAACCCCTCTTCCAACCCCTCACAGTAAAGTGGCGGTGCTTCGACTCTGCTCTACTTCTGCTTTACCCCAGTACTTTCGAGGTGGAGAGACAACCACTCAGTTTCGAGTCAGCTCCCCCAATGAGAGACAGAGAGTGTGTGTGCTAATAGTTATCTGGTCGTCTACAGTGTGTTTTTCGACATCACCATTGGAGGTTAGTAACTGTGTCCCCTCTCCGAGGACGGAGCATACCTATCATCACGCCAGAAGTGAAGCTCTTCCCAGCCATATGCGCAGATTTATCTCATGATAGACACATTCATATTGCCTCCCACTGCTACCATGAAACACTTTTTGGTATCATTTCTTGCTGACACGTTCAGGCGAACCCCTCGGCCGCATCACCTTTGAACTCTTCAAAGATGTCGTCCCCAAAACAGCAGAGAACTTTCGCCAGTTCTGCACCGGCGAGAGCAAGAACCCCGTAGGTCGTCCTCAGGGCTACAAGGGCTCCAAGTTCCACCGCATAGTACGTCCCCTCCCTCTCATCTCCGGCTTGTGAAACACAAGAAGCTTATCGCCTACAGATTCCCAACTTTATGTGTCAAGGTGGTGACTTTCTCAACGGCGATGGCACTGGATCGACGTGTATCTGGGGCTTTAAGTCTTTCGAGGATGAGAACTTTACGCTAAAGCATGATCAGCCTGGTCTTCTCTCCATGGCCGTACGTCTCTGTTCCCTGCTGTCGTTTATTCATGCTAACAGGTCTTAGAACGCTGGACCCAACACCAACGGATCTCAGTTCTTCATCACCACCGTTCCCACACCCTTCCTCGACAACAAGCACGTTGTCTTTGGCAAGGTCTTTGAAGGTATGGACGTGGTCAAGAAGATGGAAGCCACTAAGACCGGCTACCGCGGCAAGGACATGCCGAATCTTGACGTGGTCATCTCTCAATGCGGTGAGATGTAGGTGAACCGTATATCGTGTGACCCGTGGCTACTACAAAATATCTCTGGGGAGGGAGATACGAGACCGCAGTAGCGCAATCGAGTGGATGGAGAGGCCGAGATCTGGGACAGTTTAGGTACCCGTCGCGAATACAATCCTCCATGCGCCCCTTACTCAGTCGGTGTTCTTCACCTTTTGTGTCATGTTACACCAGCAACTTGCGAGTTATACATTATGTGAAGCTTTAGCCATAGCAATGAAACAAGAGCACAATGTTTCAGAGTTGTGTTCGTTCCTTTTCTTGTTGTACGTGTACTGATGTACCAACCGACTCTTGAGATGGGTACATCCTATACGTCAAACACAACCACAAGAGCACAGCAAACATGTCTCACTTCACGAAAGGCACACACAAGTCGTGACGAACTATTTTGGAATTTTATCTGAATCGAACTTTGTCGTTCCGTAGATCCCATCCCATTCCTCCCCCCCGAAATGCACCGAACCCAAAAAGACAAAAGCAAATGCTCCGTGCTACGTAAATCATGTACACATATCTGTGCCGTAACGAAAGACTGCGCCGCCACTTCTCACTCCCCCTTTCCATCCCCCAACGCCCATAGACATGTGAAAAGAAACAAAGGGTGGAGGAGTGAGTAGCGCGCGCATAAATTCAAATGGTATCATGTCCTGTGTATCCAACGCCGTTGAATGCGACCGGCGCCCCTTTTTTGTGTGTTGATCCTTTGCCTGCATCTTATGGAGATGAGGAAACACATGCGTCTATATATACTGTGAAGGAAAGACGAAGGAAACGACGCCCCTTGGTGGGATATAGGAGCCAAGGGGTTGAGAGGTTGGGCAACCTAGAAGTTGCCAAAGACCCAGTTCTGGCGGCGGCGGAGGAATGGCGTGGGGATGGGAGGGCCATCACTCTGAGTCTGAGCCGGAGCTCCTCCATCGGCAGGAGGGGCCTCGTGGAACTCGCCGCCGGGGATTGTGGTTTGAGCGGGAGGAGTGTTGGCCTCTCCGCTTGATGAGGGGGTATTTATATGGGTGACAATGGTCTTGATGACCGTGGAGGGTTGCGGCTGTTGCGGCTGATCACCTCCAGTGGGCTGTTCCTTGGGCCGCGTAGTATAGAGTGTCTCATAGACAGTCGAAGCAGTAGGCGGGGTAGGCTCAGCATCAGATGGATTCTTGCTCTTGGTGACAAGAGCTGTAGTCGTGATGGTCTTGGTGCTGGTGTCGCCATCAACAGGCTCAGGGATAACTGCAGTAAGAGACTCGGACGGAACAGTGACGTATACAGTGCTGATGATAGGAGAAGGCTTGACAGTCGCTGTGACGGTCACGGTAGCGACATCGCCGCCATTACCAGCTCCTCCGTCGACTGGCGCGGTAGCAGTCGGGAGAACAGGAGACAAGGGGGACGAAGGGGCTGAAGGAGCTGAAGGAGCCGAGGGAACAGGCATGTCACCACCCTTGCCGCCATCAACGTCAACTTGAAAGTTGGACTTCATCTGATCCTCGATACCGGCAGAGTAAACGTTCTGATTGTCGACGTATTCAAGGATGTTTTGATCCTTAGCAGCGACACCCGCAGGGGCAGTGATCTTGATGTCAAGGACGCTCGAGTAGCTCTCGTTGCGCGCGATGGCGCCCATGGTGAAGCCATTGGGGTCCTTCTCACCACGCATGAAAGTGCCGGCCCAGGGGAACTTACCATTCTTGGTGGCTTCCATGTCAATGTTGTCCTTGTTCAGGTCGGGCCAGTCCCAATACCAGTAGACGGTGTAGATGTCGCCGACTTTGAGGTCGGTGGGGAGCTTCAGGTCAGACTGGCAGGCAAGTTCCTTCTCATGCACGGCACCCTTGGGCTTGAGTTCAGCGGAGCGCCCAGTGCTGAGTTGACCATTGTTGGGTTGGTAGCACTGGCCATCGTCGTAGTTGCGAGTGGAGATGAGCTTGCCGCGCTTGTCACCACCGGTGCCCTCTTTGTTCCAGAGGAGGTGAACGTCGAAGAGCTTCTCCTCATCCTTGGGCTGGGTGGTGCCGTAGAAGTAGATGGTGCCGCGGTTCTTGGGCTTGTTGGGCTGGTTCTCAGGAAGAGTGGTGTGGCCATTCTCGAGGTGCATGATGGCAATATAGTCACCAGCAGCAGCTTCAAGCATGGGAAATTGAGGGTTCTTCTCAAGCTTGTACTTGTTCAGAATCTCTTGGCCGGAGTAAGCAGATTGACCCGCCTGGGGCAAAATGTTCTGGGGGATCGAGTCGGCAAAGGGAGGGTTGGTGGAATCGCGAGGGACGAAGCCACGAGGGTAACCCATTTTACCGATCATGGTGCCATTTCGAGCGAGTTTGGAGGCATACTCAACCCAGGAGTGAGCCGAAACTGGTGAAATGAGGGTGCCTGCCGCAAGAGCGAGGGCAGAGGTGTCGATGAATCTCATGTTGATTGTTGTTCTCGTTGTTGGGAGTCTTTATTGATGTTTTGTAATCGTAGATTGCAAGGTAATCGAAGCTGATTTGTGTGGAAATGAATTTCAAATAATGATTTTGAAAGGAGTGTTGTTGAAGGGTTAACTCGGAGAGCGAGAGAATGAATGCGTCGCAATTTATGCGGAAAGGAGTGGGAGAAAGGCGAAGCCCGTCACTTGCTATTTTCACAGGTGCCGCTGTATTGTTTATTGTGAATAGGAAAGAAAAAACAACTGTTGTGCGGGTTGAACAGTGAACAGGCAGGGCCCTTTTCCTTTGAGGTTGACGGCTGGCAGCTGGCGAACACTGGCAAGCTGTGTGAGCAGGGCTAGTCGCTAGGCAACAAACGGTGCCTGAACACTGACCGACAATGAAGATGACAAACTTGCAATCAAAGGGCCTAAAACCGTTTCAATCAATAGAGATTGGTTTGTTTGCTTTTAATGCTGTATGTCGCTGAAGAAGTGATCGAGTTGTGGTGTGGTAAAGATCCTCCGGCCGGCGCAGGTAAAGTGTTGGTGATTCAGTCAGTCCTGCTGATATTCAAGTAAAGGAGTGCAACACAAGGAAAAGAAACAAAGAGCTTGTTCAAGGTAAAAGAGAAGACGAAAGAAGAAGTGAAGTAAGACGTGACAAAGGAAAAGAAAGAAAGAAAAGGTGTATACCGCTGGCTCTAGTTCAGCATATTTGGTGTTCGTGAGTCACGAACAACGGGTGATGCGTGTCAACGCTTATCGAAAGAGAATCTCTAACAACCCAAGAGAGCACGACAGCGAACGGATGGCAGTAGCTCAGAGCGGAAGGGATGGGAGGACGAGTGGTAATGAAGGGATTGCACGAGAGTCAGGCAATCAAGAACACAAGTGGGACAAGTAATGCACGGCAATCAAGCAAAGAATGACAAGCAGACACCCAGAGAACGAAACATGAGATCTTTTAGCTAGAAACACAAGATCTGGGACGCAAGGTATAGATATCCATCCCCCATCTCCAAATGGCCTAAGGACCTATCGTTGACCAGCATGGCAACGGTCGAGGAAACTGGCCTCGTACAGATGGAGTCAAAATGGAGACGGGAAAGAAAGCCGCAACATTTCAACATGCAAGGCACGATCAATACATCGACAGGGCACAAGGGCAGGGGCAGGGACATGGGAGGACAAGGCGCGGCTAAGGGCATGTCGAGTATGTGTGAGTGTAGCTTGGCGTAGCATGAGCTAGTTCATCTCATCGTATCGAGCCATATCGCGGATAAAGATGACGGCAGCTCATACATGTGTGTCATTAAACTTAACCGCGCCAACGCTCATTTTCCCAAGAGTGGAAAGGAAACAGAAACAGAAACAAGAGCTGGGGAGGCTACGTTCCGTCGCAGTTTCGTCTGTGGAAGCGCTCAAGGGGGTACAACAGTAGTCTCAGACACACATTGGATAGGACAGTTTAAGATCTTGAATCTGTTTGTGCAAGGATATTGAGACTTCAGATCCTTGTTTGAGAGAGAAAATGTTTCCCACAATAGAGAACGTGTTTTTTTTTCCCTTGTTTCGGAGCTAGGATCTTGATAGCCGCCTGACTGGTTATAGATCACCAAGCGAATATTTCCGCCAGCAAGTCTCAAATAAGACTCACAGCTCAGCAGCGGTTGGCTGACCAGAGGGACGGGACTGATGCGAGAGAAAATAGAGTCGAGCAGGGGTTGGGTTGAGGTCTAGAACTCTGGAACAATGCCTGCAACGGGATCGTTGAGAGCCACTGGAAATAGCATGAAACACCAAGTTATAAAGTCCAAAGGATTGGATGTCGTTGCTCGGCTGGCGCCCACAAGATTTGGGCGTCTAAGGAAATTGGCTGGCGACGGTTGCAAGCGCGCCATAGCGGGGTCTGAGGTCAATTGGCTGTGGCTTGATGTTTAAATGATCGAATACAGGGATCTGACAGGGGCTTTGGTTCGCTAAGGTGCACTGAAATGACCAGGTTCAGAAGAGAGAGCGAAAAAGAAGCCTGATTCTATGTCTCGGAATAATATCTAAATAAAATGTGTTGGTCGCCTGAGGCCTACCGTCGTGGCCTTGTGGCCTTGTCCATGGCCTCACCAATTATAGGTAGGAAGGCGCAGTATCTATTTGCGCTTATTTATGAGGAAGGCGTTAGTGAGAAGAGAGGATAGCTTCCTGCCTTCTCAACTTGGCTCGATTTTAGACGCGAGTTAAGGCAGGTACTATGCAGCTTACTACGTCTTGCCTTAGTATTTGAAACCATCACATCCTCTTTTCCTTCCTTTCTTCTTCTTCTCTCTCCCTTTTCTCCTCTTCTTTTTTCTCTTTTGCTTCTTGAATATTTGTCGGTCAAGAATTGTCGTCGTCATCGTCCCACAAGGTCAACTCTACGGTCGCGTCGTAATGTCATGAATTTTTTATCGCTGCATTGACGAGCATGTTTGATCAAGCGCCCGAAATAACTCCACCAAAATTCAATATGTTGGAAGAGCGTCGTGTTCAAGCCTGGTCCGCTCAGTCTTTGAACTCATAACCATGGAATACTACTAAAGCATTTTGGCATATCATGGGGCGTTTCCTCTGACCCATTTGTGTTCACTCTTTCCATCTTGTGTGTTGTTGTACAGAACCACACGTGTGCCAGCAAACTCTTTGAGATACAAATCTTGACCGCTTCATTCAACTAGGGATTGTATCACTTACCGACGCTCTCTTTCTATATCGATACATGACAAGTGTTCATCTTGTTCAGACCCTCCCACCTAACTAAATGTGCCCCTTCAACAAATACTCACTACAGGATTCTTCAACACCAGTAAACTGAACAGATAAACTAACATCTTCAACTCCTGCAAATGGATATCGAATTCTCAAAACACCCTTAGTAGACCTCCTTCACATTCAAAAACTCCATAAATCTATCGTATGAATATTCAATACCCTCGCACCCCTTCAGACTTGGTAATGTTCATCCCTCAGTACACCCCTCCCTTGACATCTTGTTCTTTTCTCAACACACCCTCTTTACCGTCAATTTATCGTTTCGTTTTGAAGAAAACGTGTTGCGTCAAACCCCCTGTCAATCAATTCCAGTTGATAAAATTCCTCCTTTCTAACTCCTTCATGATTGCTCTATCAAGTTGCAACTCACAACTGACATTCAGGCGATATCTCACGTGCCCAAGTGCGTGGCTGTTCCATCTGTTTTCTTCAATGGCTTCTCTCAATGTCTCACTTCCCCAAATCTTTCTCCCCTCCAATGTCTCTCTATTACTCCTTTCGGCTTCTCCAAGTTTAGCTTCCGCGATATTTGCTTTTTCTTTAACGATAATGTCTTGTATAATGGCCATCTGGGTTGGGGTTATAGATTCTCTTCCCTGTGATCCAAGGGGATACTGTAAAAGCCGTTTATATCTCCTCACGCCCTCTCCCTCCCATCTCCAAGGGTTTACTCGATCCAAGTGGATCGCGATATAGATGCACTAAATTCCATATCGACATCTAAACCTTCGTCGTGTCGATCCTCCTGGTGCCTGTTTGCGATGGGAATGTCATCACTGTCTCCTGCTTTAGTGCCCGTCCTGTGATGTATTGATCGACCAAGGACCTGTCAATCTTGAACTTAAAAACAAACCTTTAATTAGCCTATCCATCATACGATTATAGTGCACCTGGGACGTCATGATAGGAATTTTACTGAAATGAGCAACCACTTCCGAAAACGGATCAACCAGGTGAAGATCACGCATCATAGTCAGGACGGATACTGAGAAGTTGGCTAATTAATCTCTTTTGTAAATGTTAAATAAACTACCAAACGATATGCATGTCGTATCTGATACGAACTTGGTATTGCTGCCATGATCATAAACAATCCATATTTGCTCCTAAACGCCAACCCTGATACCCAGGCATGATTATTATAACGTTGGCCGCGTAAATGCTTCATTCCATCTCATTAATAGTTCGCTCTTTTTTGTATGTCCGTTCACCATCCTCCCGCTGCTGTCATTGTTGGTGGTATATGGCTATCAATACCATCTCCTCTTCTTCGCTTCATCGGTCTAGGGCTGCCGTCACGGTCTCCCGCCATTTGTGCCCATTGTGATTGTGTCCATAGAGCTGTCTGATCACTGCTGGGCTCGACCTTGTGGTGAGATCCCCATTCTGGTCCACTTCCTGCGCCTGTAGACCACCCGTCCAACGCCGGCATGTCCCAGCCTTGTAGGCCAGTGTCGCACTCTGCGTTATCATAGACAAGAGAGCTTGACAGATCAAGACCTGATGTTGTTGTTGGGCTCTGGTAAGGGTTGACAGTAGACATGACAGGCTTGAGGTCTGCGAGCGTCGATTGCGCATCGTAGTAAGCCGCGTTGTGACTGTGTCCGTGACCAGTACCAGGATGGCTCTCGCCCGCTGTGCTGCATGTAGATGGGATGAAGCCAACACCTGTACTTGGAGGCATGCCGTGGTCAAAGCTTCCTGGGTACGACCCTTGTAGACCTGCGGTTGGTGGAGGTGTAGCGAGGCCACCAGAAAAGGACTCGAATAGTGTAAGTCCATTGTTTGTTGCAGCGACATTTGGCACTTGGGCCAGGCTCACGCTGGGATCCCATGCAGAACTGAATGTCTCGTTCATCGCCGCTGTCATGTGTTGGTTGATTGAAGGAGTAGGAGACATGATAGAGTCTCGGGACATGGAAGCTGAAGGGTAGACGAGAGCCTTTTGCTGGTGGTAACGGGACATGGGGTCGTTAACAGTCAACCATCGCCATGAAGTACCAGCAGGCTTGAAAACTGGGTTGTACTTGTACCATTGGTTGGTTGTGTTGAATCGCCAGAACACAATGCCCTGTCGAACCCATCGGTTCGAGTCGGGGGCGCACGACCAAAGCTCCTGGTACATGGCCACCTTGCAGATGAGGTCGCTACCTGTGAGATCGCGGCGAGCCCAAGAAGCGGCATCACCGTCGTCCTCAGAGCGCTTACGCTTGCTACCGGCACGGTCGAGATTCTTGCGATCATCGCCCTTGGTACGCTTCTCCTTCTTGCGCTGGTGCTCAACATCAGGGTACTGAACAGCCATGCTCAAGATGCTGGCCCACTCGACAGCAGGGAAGGGAACATGGATGTCCTGACGAGGGCGAGAGTGGCAGTCACAGTCAGGCTTGGAATCGCTGCAGCCTCGACGGTGGATACCGGTCTCATTGGTGTATACGCTCGACTTCTTGTCATCGCTGTGAAGCTCAGACGGACGAGTGAGGCGGGTTACACACTTCCAGCGGTGGCTTTGGAGGTTGGGGTTTGTGATTGCCACCTCAACAAAGCCAGTGAGCTCAGACCCAGAAGGGAAGCGAGCGTGCTCATGCAACTCAAGAGTTGCGCACATCTCAAGGAGCAAACACTCCTCATCGCGAGTGGGGAGGTCGAGAGTCTCGTAGATCTCAGGCGCATCCTTCTGCCATCGGCGGGTTACCGTCTTGACACAGGCAGAAGTGGTTCGATCCAGAGATCGGGTGTACTCATGAAGTAGCACATCCTTGCCGAGCACACTTGGGCTGTCATCACAGTTGTTGTACTTGTTAAGGTGAGGGAAGGACTCAGTGTCCAGAGGAGCGTCTTGTGCGTCGTAGGCAATCTCATCTCTGAACTTGACCTCGGAAGAAGAGACATAAACCTCTGCTGTCTTGGGTCGGACTGAGATCAGAGACTGGAGAGCCAGAAGTTGCGAGAAGTATTCGTAGTTGGGCTTGACATCGGGTACTCGACCCTCGGCAAGAGCAGTGAGAACGGGGTTAGACTTGAAGGATTCTTGTTCCTCCTCGTCATAGTATTCATCTGAGTTTGTGGAGCCAGGCTCCTTCTTCTCCTCGGCAGGGAAAAGGAAGTGAACTAAAAACATTAGTCGAGGTCTTGTTTAGGTAAGGAGGCAATTGACTTACAGCATCGCAAGTCTTCGAAGAACTTCTTGACTACTTGCATATGACTTGAGACTTGCTTGCGTCCCATCTGCTCAATGCTGTCGTTGCTGTTATCGATTCGGAAGATTTCTTTGCTACCAAGAATAGCAACGCAGATTGTGAAGATGTATTCGCTGATAAGCATGTTGCGTCCATGAAGCTTTCCTCCCATGGAGAACTTGCGACGTCCCATGTGAGGCATGAGAAGAACGGCTGACAACCATTAGCATTGGCCAAGCCAAATAAAGATGCTGCCGTGTACTTACAGTCAACAAAAGCATCCTCGAGCTCAGGTCTTCTCCAAACACCACCCTTGTCCTTCTGGGTGTCTTTGTGTGCTTGTCGGTTGCGGTATTGGCGGAAAGCAGGCCAGAAGTAGAGAGGGTTGACTCCATTTCGTGGTCTTCTTTGCTGGAAGCGAGGTTGGTTTCTGGGTGTAGGTACGCGGTAGAGACACTCGAATGATTGTGAGGGGATCATAGGAGCTGGAAGGCTGGCTGGCACTGAAGGCGAGATACCAACTGGGTTTGAATAGCACGGAACCATGCTGTTGAAGTTGTGTGATTGCGCATTACTGGCGGTCTCCCGTAGTGGCAGGCGGCTGTTGTTGTGGTATGTTCGTCGAGCATCTTGAAGATAGTCTGGTGATGGTGTATATCTTTGCGAAGACAGCACCGGCCTTGGGTGGTATAGTGATGAAGACATGGCGACGGTTTGTGTGTTGGCAAAGGAATGCCAGTAACAGAGGTCAGAAGGATAGACTTGACCCAGCTGAAATGCTGTTTGTGACTCTACGAATGCAGACAATGAGTAGACAAGAGATGATGAGAATGTTGAAAGGAATTCAAGACGTGGAATGGTGGGATAGATGTATGCATCTGAAGAAAGGAGTGTTTAGGCACTGGAACGAAGAAGCACCAGGAGATATTTAATAAACATCTATAAATCCAAGACTGGGGAGTATATCATAGATAGTCTGCGGAGCCCAGGGCTGGAGGCGCCCCTCGTCGACTCTACTCCAAAACGATCAAACATCAAACCATTCATCATCTATCCACCAGAAGGGTATGGTAATGGGATGGTATGGGGGTGGGAAGGGCGCCGCCTCGTCTCCATCTCCAACACCACAGCGAGCTCCGCCGGCGGGGAACCGACCTGACCTTGCCCGGAGGGAAACTCACATCGGTAGTAGTGGCGGCCAATTGTGAGTGCTTGCAGAAGCCACCAGCACATGGCAGCTTGGAGCTCTGATCGAGGGCGTTAGGATGCAAGGGAGTGTCAGGGCGGGGCCGCGTCGACTATCGCCAATCATCAGGGGACTGTTGAGGGAGGGGCGTGTATCGAGGGATCTCAAAGACATCTTCAGAACGAACGGCGCAAGGTACGGAAAGGTATGTATTCAAGATTAGAATCAGACATTAAGAGGATCCGCAGTGTCCCCTGCCAGGGCGATGAATTCTTTGACGAACGTCTAGCCCAGATCGCAGCCACTCCGAATAAGCGTTGCGAGTAATGCATGCCATCCGCTCTGCAGTGACCATGACCCTTGCCAAGGGAGAACGGCGTAGAGCTGCTGGTTCGTCAAGAGAGAGGCCAGTCGTGCGTGCGGGATCAGGTCCAGGAACAGGTCCAGGAACAGGAACACTCAGCCTTGTCGCAACCCTCTGTATCGGATCGAGGTAGTAAATAGTATCTCTATAGTTTTCTCCTCCATACTCAACCGTCCATCTCCTCGTCCTCATTGCCAATATTGACCCTGCTCCTTCCCTTACCAGTCAATTGCTGGAGGGCCACCTTGTTGACTTGTCCTCCAACCTTCTTCTGCATCTTTGCAATCTCCTCCTCGGCATCAACTGCGTCTGCCTCAGCAAAGTCCAAGACAAGCTTGCGCCCCAGCAAGTGGGTGTCCCTCAGCGAATTTAGCGCGTTCTCGGCTTCGCGGGGAGTGACAAAGTCTGCAAAAGCAAAACCCCGTGGGGTGTAGTCAGCCTTCTTAGGAAGGCGTACCGACCTAA
The DNA here is from genome assembly GCA_002093855.1 of Fusarium praegraminearum. Taxonomy (NCBI): domain Eukaryota; kingdom Fungi; phylum Ascomycota; class Sordariomycetes; order Hypocreales; family Nectriaceae; genus Fusarium; species Fusarium praegraminearum. The sequence goes on along the minus strand of LXHY01000126.1, from coordinate 107,624 downwards.
GCTGACCATAGGTTCCAAAGAGAGACCTGATGTCTTTCTTGGTCGTCTGGAAAGGCAAGTTCTTGATGATGATCTTGGTACGTTGCCCAGCAGACTTCTTGGCCTTGTCCTCACGACGTCTCTCCTCAGCTGCGTCGAGACCCTTGTGCGATGCCTTCACAGTGAGTGTGTGATCTTCAAGGACATGACCATCCATGACCTTGAGAGCAGCCTGCGCTTGGCCCTTGGTCCTAAACTCCACAAAACCAAAACCCATGCTAAGCGTCTGTCCTGGTTTCTTCGGGTCCATCTTAGTCTTGACCCTGGCCGAGACGAATCCGTCGAGGGACTGGAAAGTTTCTGCAAGCCGAGATGTGGTAGTGGAGAAATTTAAGTTTCGCACAAACAGTGAAGTTGTTTCCAACTCTTCCTCCGGCTTATCACCGCGTGACAGCAAGTCACTCACACTAAGGTTTTGGACCGTCGGAGCCTGTCGATCTTTTAGTGACACGGCTTGGTCGAGTTGGTCGCCGCCAGTGAAGATGTCACTTGGCGCTTTTTCCAAAAAGAGAACGCTATCACCAATCCGGCGATATGAAAGATTACCAAAAGCGGATTTGGCGTTATTAGGCTGAGAGAACTGAACAATAGCAATTGTCCCGCTTGGGGGCATCAAAACTCTCAGCACAGGCCCGGACTCCTCGAAAAGCTTACGGAGCTCGTCGATCGTAGTACCATAGGGAAAGTTCTTCACCAAGATGGCCGTGTCGCCCCGCTTCTTTGATTTGAAAGCCTCGAGGTCCACCCCATTAGCGGTAAAATAGGATTTGGTCTCTTGAATGACGCTTGTCTCCGCGATGGCCTGCTTTACAGCAGCATCAGCTGAGGTAGGGTCAAGGAGTTCTGATTTTGAAACACCAAGACGGTTGGCAACTGATGCGTTGACGGCATCCTGGCTCATGAACAGCGCATTCCAGTTGAAGGTATTTGTGGATGCCTCCTGTTTCTTGCGGATCATGTTTTGTTTCTTGAGAGGCAATTTGGAGAGTGTAAACTCGTCCAAAGCAGTGTCTCTTCTAGCACTAGCAGGAATGATGTGAATGATGCGCCCCTGAAACGTCGCCCCGTCCATGGCTTGGAATGCTTCAACCGCTGCCGAAGGCTCAGTAAACAAGATCAGGGCAAACCCCTTGCTGGTACCTGACTTATTGACGGGCAGATGAACCTAGTTATCCAACAGTTGTTAGCTGATGTTCAGACTAGTATAATCCTGAAGAAATGCAGTGAAATTGGCAACAATTCAGCTAATCGAAGCATCTACTAAAATATTCGTCTCAAGGTTCTCATCAAATACCGAAGTATAAGCTGTCCCTATCTGAGGTTCATCACGTTGCGGGGTTTTGCATATATAATAAAAAGAAAATCAGTAGAAACATACCTCTTCAACAGTTCCAAACTGCTCAAAGTCCTCCCGAAGATCATCCTCGGTAGCGCTGTAGGGCAAATTTCGGACAAAAAGTCGAGATGTTCGACGGATCGCCTCAAGCAAGTCGTCCTTTGCCGGTTCACCCCCTGTTGCCACAGGCGCAGGTTCAACCACCTCCACGTCATCCGCAGTTGGCGGGTCGGCTGGAGTGATTTCCATTGCATCGCCTCCCTGTGCATGATCGGTCTCAGTTGCTGAAGGCCCTTGCACAGGTGTTCGTTCCAGATCATCGGGATCAACAAGGTCCAGCAGTCTGTTTGTGCGTGAACGAAGCCAATCGTCATCCTCGGCAACAACCTCCTGCTTTTCTGGGTTGGGCTTTGTCGCATCTGCAGACTCCACCGGTTCGTCAGCTGCAGGAGCTTTATCCTGCATATCAGAGACCGGCTTGGCTTCTTTTACATGCGAAGGCAAAGTCTCAGAGACAAGAGGCTTTGCTGGAGGTTCGATTCTGCGCTGCTTCTCTTTCCGAGCGGGTATTTGCTCGTACTCGTCGTCGCTCTCTTCTTCAGGAACGGCGTTGGCAGCTACAGCAGCAACTCCATCACCGATTCCACCGTGGACACCATCGTCGACGGCGCCCTCCCTACCTTCCTTCATCACATGGAGGAATTCGCGTAGCTTGGGATCCGCAGCAGCTTGGGGCTCATCTCGCTTGCGCTTCCTCAAGGTCGAGTCAGAGTCTTTCTCAGCCGACTGCTCCTTGCCCTTGATCGTGGTGGATGGTTGCGATGCAGGTTTGGAATGCGCGGCGCTCTGGGCTCTGTTGAGGGCGGGGTCTGAGATCTAGCATTCCATCAGTATTGATAAGTCTAGACATGTAGGAGGAGTAACTCACGGGTCTGGCTGTCTCCACGGCGATCTTGGACATGCGAATGTAAGACCTGTTGAAGTACTTGACTGCCTTGGAGGCATCTTCGGATGTCTTATAGCCCACATAGCCAATGCGTCGCTGGGGAATCAGCTTGACATCGGTAATCTCGCGACCCTGGGCGGAGAAGTGTTTCCGAAAATCAGCCTCTGAGATGTTGGGAGGCAATCCCTTAATGAAAATTCTTGATGAAGCCATTGTGAGATGATTGTTTGTTGATAGATCAAATCACTGGTGAATGGTGGTTCACCGGGGGTGTTTGACGCGTGAAGTCATTTTTCAAGAACTTAAGCTCTTTAAGAAGGGAGAAGAGGAAAAAAAAAATTGTTCTCTACCACACTCTTATTGTCCGAGGCTGGGACCCGATGTTGGCCCGTGCACCCGGATTTTCCAACAGTCCAAACTCCACTATTCTATCCAGCTTCCAGGATGCTTCTACAAGCAGACGTTTTGCTTCACCGCCCGCAGGCTGAGAGATGGGAGAAATTCCAGCGAACAAGTCAAACGCCACAATAACATTGCAATTCTGATGAAAGCAGGATGATTTTGTTAAATAGGGATTAATATCTCCTAATAACTGTCAATTTTACTATCGTTTTGTCCAGATGCATCCCTCAATGATCAGATATCTCACTTTGAACATGGCAGAATTCTGCCGCATTGCAAAATTTCCTTTACAGCGATGCATGTGTGAAATGGTTCAGAAGGACATCTGTAAAGACAGCTATAAATACACCTGCTGGACAAAAGACAAGTGTCCTGTTACCTCCTCTGATCACATATACTCAAGAATGCTGAATGTGAGAATGTTTTCGCCTCCGAGACTCACCTTCCACCTAAGACCTACATGATGAATGCCAAAGGGGTCATGATGGAATCAAGTGGCTTCTGTCTCCTATGGTGTTTCCATCGAGGTTTATTCTTTTACACATCTCTATTTCACCATTTTGTTATTGTTTGACAGCAACAATAGTCCAAATTGCTAATAAACCGAGATGTTCCGTCGCAATAGTCGAATTGCTCTATCTCTTCTGATGCCAAATGGCCCTTCGTTATTGGAAACATTATTGCTACGCATGGAATATCGTGGGAATGGAAATAGATTCCTCATGGTCGATATGCGTTCATGTCCAAAAGTGCGGCGTTATGCGTTTGCTAGACGCCGATCATTATTCCCGTGCAACATGAAATGGATTCCCAAGACAATGAGAATCCGTCCATATTTTCTTTGATTCAATCCGTCTTTCCAAAACTCGAGCACAACTTTACTCTCTAATTTCTCATCTTCAAAGAAGTCCTCCATACCAGAGTCATCGTTTTCAACAACTATTAACTGAATGCAACAAAGAGAGATCTTCAAAACACCAGCTAATCTCTATGGTCTCCCAGCAACTCGACAATTAACTTTCTTTCAAGAAGCGGTGAGCTTGAATCTAGAAAGATTCTGAAAGTTTAATGCCAAAATAGCTCTGAATTTGGTGCTCCGACATTCCTACCACCTCCTATGCTACACTACTATCGCTACCACGATACATAATACTGAAGCATTGGGAGCATGGATTCAATAAATGTTTATATGTAATACTGTTGCACTTTTATTTAAACAACAGATAAAACTGCTTTCTCTTTTTTTTTGTCAAAAATCTGCCAGAGGGGTGCTGTAAATGCATTCTTGATGCGCATTCTAGCATATGTAAAGATGCACACTCCACACCATGAGCTTTGGAATGACTGGTGAGGGAATGCGGAGGCAAGCCATTATTCTTTGGAGAATTCTTGTCAAACTTTGTGGAGGGCCATCTGACTTTCAGTATGCTCAAGTGCTTAAGATAGATAAGTATAAGAAGTCCCTCCAGTCCACAACTCAGAATCGTCTGGATCACTCGTCATTGAGGACTGCATCGATAACCGGCCATGCATGCATCTTCAATCCCTCCATGTTATTACAGCATTTACTTCTAGTGGCAACGGATACTGAGAACAACTTTCCGGCTGGACCAACTGGATACGCAAACGACGGCACTTGGACATATCGACTTTGGAACTCCTTGATAAAATCGTCAAACTACGACTCCTCACAGAATGAAACCCGGTATTCAACCCAGATTCAGTACGCCTAACATCCTCCGCAGTGGACTTAATCGCAAGAGCTTGGAATATGGTTTTCACCAGTACATGGGAGTCGTGAGTCATGGTGCCACTGGTCGTCCATGATTCATGAGCAAGAGATATATCACATGGCTATATGGGTCCGAAGATTGTTGAACACCAAACGAGAAGAAACTTTCGAGCGATACGCCCATCATCGAATCTGGTTAGCAACCTCATGTAGTCACTCGATCATGAGTCTTCAGGTGGTTACACGGAAAACCACTTTACCAACTTCACTCTCCACCAAACGACCACATCATACAAATCGATCAGAAGTTAAACTTGAAAGCTTCTCACTGCCTTGATGAGTGCGTTGCATCACTCCCGTGGACAAACAACAGAGGTACAGGTAGCTGTCAAGTGGTAAGTGCATGTAGTAGTTTCACGACGTCGTTCTTACACCTGCCTGTTTTTGAAGCTAAACTGGATGCGTTCTTCTCTCGAATGTATGACGCCACTGGAAAGTTTATTCAAGCTTTTGGCATTATATCTTTTGCTATTTTCTGACATAACATGAACGCATTCAGTCCTCTTGATCGTTAGCCACTTGCGTTTTGGGAACCTTCTTACTTAGTTGGGCGAAGACCACTGAGCCTCTGACAATTTCTTGATGTGTCAGTTCATGATTCTGGTCTGCTTCTTGTTGTGTCCCGTCTGTAAATACTTTGGAGTGTGTTTTTAGAGTTCACTCGTGTCCTTTACCCATTGGTCTTCATGGCGTGGTGTGCAAATGCCACGATGCTACACTTCACCAGAGCTCAAGGGGTGTTTTTGAGAGCTTGTTCGGCTCATGTTGCGCACCACTATTCCGTAATGAAGTGACCATGTTCACTCGCCAATTGCTCACGCCCAGGTGTTGTAATACTGTTGGGAGTGGGCTGAAGCTGGCACTGATATCGTGCGAATGCGGGAGTTTGGATTCATGGATACGTGCCTTATTTATTCCATCAACATGAGTTTGTAGAAAGTCTATTTGTAGCGCCATAGTTTTGATACTGAATCTTATTTTGTATTTACAGAAATCTATTGTGCCTGTTGGCTGTGTGATTTCTATGGATTCTGTCCCAGTAGTGCAATCACCTTTAGAGGCCTGAACAAAAACATCGCCCAATAAGCACAGGTTTTGAAGTATAATAAAACATTAGTCTATAGAAAATAACTTACCTAGTTAAGCCATTCCTGTGACTTTTCAAGAGAAAAAAACAAGCACCCATTCAGTCTCACATCGTCGTCCATCAACAGGATATTGTTTGGTATAGGGTAATCTCATGACGACCTAATGATGAAAACGCTAGCGCAGGTACGTACTGGTGAGCCGCGCCCCCAGGCGTTTCATTAGGTCACCCATCGCAGTGTGGAAACACCCTCTAAACCCCAGGCCAGTCCAGGGCAGCTTCCGCCAACGAGGCTACAGCTTGGCCGACGAGGACAAACCAATCACTGCCTTGGATAAATACGCGACCTGCACTTTTAGCACTCTGTATTACTCCACAAGGCTTTAGCATTTGTTGCGTTTCATCAACACCTCCATCCGGACAAACAAACCACTGACTGACCCGTACTTCCCTAACTTAATACCTTCTGCTTTACTTTTTTACTTTACACCACTAATCACTCGAAAACGCTGACGCCCCATACCTCGCGCTTATCGCGTACGTACGCCCCAGATCTTCCCAACCCAAACCAACGCTGCTAGCATCCCGTCCCATGTTAAGGGGCGCGCGCGCGCACCAAGGCGTTGTCGGCCGTCAGCCTCGCGACATCAAGACGAACTAACAGGACTCCGACAGTCGCATTCGCTTCCCAAACCGAACACTTTCATCAATCCTAATCACAATGGCCGACGCTCACGCTCCCAAGGCAGAGTCTCCCGTTCCCCGGGAGAAGCTCGAGGGTAAGCAGCACACCACCCCCTTGAGTACCGAGACAACGTCATGCTAATATCCAGCCAGCTCAGATCAAGTCCGCCGACATGGTGAGATAACCCGACATGCGTACCGAATATACCAGACACGATCGCTAACGACGGGATAACAAGACGGAGGACATGCAACAAGAGTCCATTGAAGTTGGTATGGGAAGCAATGGATAATCGCGCTGTGCCGGCGCAAAGGGAACAAGGCTGACATGATGATAGCTCAAGAGGCTATGGCCAAATTCACCATTGAAAAGGTTGGTCTACACCCAGGCCTATCTGTTGCTACCCGAGCTAACATGCCATGACAGGACATCGCACAGCACATCAAGCGAACCGTTCGTACACCAAGCCCGTCGCATATGAATACGTACTTACACCATCTAGTTCGACGAGCGAAAGGGACCTACCTGGCACTGCATTGTTGGTCGCAACTTTGGCAGCTTCGTCACTCACGGTTCGTCAAACCCAACAACTTCCGGAGAGGAGACCCGACTCCTTAGCCCCGGGCTCGGGAAGCTTTGACTAACACATACCGTAGAGACCAAGCACTTCATCTACTTCTACCTTGGCCACTGCGCAATTTTACTATTCAAAACGCAATAGGCATGGGAGCAATGGCTCACCAGTGGGGGCCTTTGGAAGAGTCTGTTGTAGCGCATGAGAACAATGGGGTAGGACAGGAGGGAAACAAGGCAAAAGTCATCGGCAATGGCAATGAAAACGTCAACAGAACATCATCATCGTCATGGCTGTTATGCTGCCCACCCTACCCTGCCGTGCTCGCCTCGATGTACGATACGGGCAGCCGTGGAGCCTGCGGCTGTACTAGCTTCACTATGATCAATAACAAGGGGCGCTCGCCCAGATTTTTCCAAATATCGCTGTTACTGGACCAGCCAGGTGTATGAAGTTTACTGTTGGGGGTGGCCGATCTACCGTGATGGGCTTGTTAGGTTGTGCCTGATGCAAGGCTATCGAGAACCTAGCTTCAGATCTGGGGATCTGATGGGCTGATTTGCTCAGATTGCTTCCGAGACATGATCATCAGGGTATGTATGCATGCATGATATGTTGGTCGTGGTTTCTCGGTTGCCTTTTGATCACATTTTGACCGGAATCCTTTGACGTCTACTGTTATTGAATGTGACAGAGTTACAAGTCACCCACTGACCATAAACATAGCCATCGCCGATTCAAATCGTTTCTCAACGTGGTGAACACTACAATCATCGGCCGTCTTTGGTTTACGGTACAATCAACAGCCTCGCGATGATCCACCTCTGGTAAGTCGACGTTAACGAAGCTATCATCTTTTCGGGTCGACATCCGGCCCCAAGTGAGTTACCCGACAGCCTAGGGATCTTCCAGTCCAAGTACAGAGTAGCAGCCGCCAGCACACCCGTCGCCAAAGGATGGCAGCTGGACCTCTGGGTCGGGACAAAGTCAAATGCCTCGTCCGTCTTGCCGACTCGACTCGGCCCCAACTCACCCATCAACTGCCAACTGCCAACTAACTGGGTTCTCCCGAGAGATCAGACCAGCAAGCTAAACCAAGACGCTGCAGGCTAAAGACATTTTCGGAACGGAAGCGGGGCCTCCATCTCCATAATCGACGCCGCCTCTCGTGGGGGTGGGCGTTGAGCAGATACTAATACGGATGGAGAGGGGGAGGGTACAGGCACACCAGGTACACCAGGCACAAGGCACAGGAACAAAGAAAACGATTTGGATTTGAATTTGGATTTGTGATTTTTCGCCTCTTGGGGGCGCAACTTTAAAGAGAGCTAAACTTGACATAGAAAAAGGAAGCTAATCACGTTAGAGTGACGGGTTCAAAATCGATATGTGATAACCGACATCACTAAGTGGTTTTTCTTACCCGAAAGACACCCTGGACACCCATTAAGCAAAGATGTTGGCTCGAAGCGAGAGTAAAAGACTTTGAACTCTATCAGTAGGGGTACCGGTATGATGCTATCATGCATGATCATCAGGCACTGGAGAAGAGTGACCTCAGTCAGTGAAGATGGAGTGAATTGGCTGATAGACACTGGAATTTGATCATCCATTCTCTAATTTTCTTCCTCTTTATTTTTAACTGGACTTCACTTGAACGAAAATCATGGTCCGGCCCGCTGCCGTTGAGCTCGTCCAATGATAAAGGCCTTCAGTTGGAGGATGTATGGATTAGACGGAAAGGGACTTGATACTGTCACATCACAGCATGAGCCAAGGCCAAGTTGGAGCTAAGTGACCGAGACCTTGGGGGTCCATGCACCCACCCGGTGAATTAAGTTGTCGTACAGAAAGGTTCTGGCCTCGAAGGGACCTCATGTCAAGCTGAGGGACTTATGGTAGAGAATCTAGATGTTTGTAAGTGATTAAGTTTAGATGCCCACATTCCTTTTCCGTTGGTCAGATCCTGACTTACCATTGAGTCTTGTCTGCCTGATGACATCGAGCGTCAGTTTCGAGTCTCTGTTACATGTTGTACGTGCGGTTGAACCGGAAGATTGACGATGCTGTAACCATAGATGTGCGCATGACATGACATGAGTGCAGTAGCATTAGCATGATAGGTGCATATAGAAGTGTCCACCAGGCCCGACTTAACCGAACCAGCCGAGACTATGCCGTCCGGTTGAGAGGTTCGGTAACTATCATGTTGTATGACCTTGAGGGGTAGATACGCAGATGACAGTTGATGGTGACACTTTCCACGTAACACAGGTGCAATACAGTGAATCGGACGATATTAATGAAACGTTATCATGGCGAAATGTTGATGAGAACGAGGGATATTGATGTAGTCCTTGTCTCTCGGGCTACCCTAGAGAGCTAACGATATACTTGGTTATGAAATGAGGATACCTGAACATCAAGAATATAAAGATGTTTCGTTGTTGAAATAAGATAATTATTTGTAAAGGCACATAGGTTTAATGGTTCTAGTCTGATTGGTCTATGGGAAAGCTTTTCTGACAAAATCTAGATGTTGCATTTTCGGTTCAACATCAACCTCGATAGCTTCAAAGCGACTGGTTCAGCCAGCAACACTAACATCTCTTCGTTTACACAATTAGTTCCGTACTCTGACGGAACGAAGCACCTGTCATTCTAGCAATACTTACAATTCATCTTGACCAGGGCACGAAACTCCCTAGTGCATTGCTGGTCGATCAAAGATAGTCAGGGCACTGAGGGCCGAGCGGCTCGAGCTCGCTCATCAAAGACACGGCAGACGGGTGGTCTATGCAAGCTGTTGCCTTATATGACTAGAAAGAGGTTCTCTAGGCTATATGATGAATATTCGAACTTGGGTTGTGTTTACCTCAATGTCCTGTAGAATCCGAGTTACATGCGAGCATCACACATGACGAGACATATGGCTATATGGAGCATCTCTACAGCTCTGACTGTCACACTAAGCAGTCACAAGAGGTAGAGAACCCAATACGAAAGCATATACGGGTGAACATAGAGACAATTGCACATTACTGGGAGAAATATCTGGCAGTTCCCTTGCTGTTCCCAATGGTGCCAGTGCACTAGCTGCCTCCTCGGTTAACATGTTAGACATCCTCCCGCTTTATCGAGTATTGGCGAGCAGAGAGAGACATATCAATATTGAAACACCCGAAACATGATCTTCAACATCCTGATAAAGGGTCAACATGTGCATTCGAACTTGTCCTAACAGTCCTAGAGACTCATCACAAGAATTGCGCATGGGCAACATGTTGCAGAAAGGATACAGTAGAGTAAGACGAGGCAAATAAGCGCCCATCTTCTGCCCAGTCCAGACAGTATACAATGGTGTAAAAGTGATGGGAGGCAAAGGAGCGAGTGAGTGTCAGGGATAATGTCACCCCTGTAATTTTGGATGGAAATCGAATACTAGAGCGGGTCCCTGATGTTATTATTCCCTGCCGAATCCCTATCCTAGATTTCCCACCTGAATCACTCGCCGAACAGCAACCCTTTTTTTCTCATTTGTTTGTTTTGATGGCGATGGGGCCCCTCTATTCATTTGTCCCTGGAAAGGGTCACGGCCACGAGCAATGTTACAGAATGCTGAGTCGTTCCCTGTAATGTCGGTAGAAGCGTAGTGTTCTCCGAAACCAACCATCAAACACAAGACGACTGTACTGGTCATGAGCCAAGAGGCCAGGCGTCAAAGATCTGAGACAGTTACAGGTCAGCCAGCCAGTATATGTACGGTTAGCTAGTCAGGGACCGAGTGACTGACTGTCTGTAACAAAAGTGCAAAATGTCAGCGCAGCCTCAATAGACACGAACGACCGTGGCGCATGCATGCATACAAACATACAAGCATACAGCATTCCCGGTCCCCTATCTCTATACATTTGCACCTTGTTTCTACGGTATTCTTATAAATTCATCCATCGGCTCACAGAGGATCTTGTCACACAAATGAAATCATTAGAGGAACAAGCCAAGACAATCCGCTACTGTCAACAACCCGCTAATGACAGTAGCGGTCTGTTGAGCGACCTCGGACCCCATTCTCCGGAACATGCTGCACATACAGTAGAAACCAGTGCCTGGCTACTATGGTATAACCTTGAAATCTGGGTTGACCGTTGAGGCGAGGCGAGACGGAGAGAGGAGTCTGGAGCCATTTGCCAGCGTGACCATAATGCCCACAGCGCTAGACGTGACTGACCATTGCCGGGCCTACAACACATAACACAGTAGTACATGCCTTTTGACGGTGAGAAGGCCATGTACTCTGGAGTTATTTATACGAGAGACAATAGTGGCCACTTGCTGTACAGCCAGCGAATACCTACCAGACAGAACCAGGTCAGGCCAGGCCAGGAGGCTGGCGGTCTGCGAGTGAATTAAGACAGAGAAAAAAAAAGAGGCGGCGCATAAAGTGACAGAGAAGGCGGATTTTCGCCAATTGGGAATCAATCCTTCTATAAAATCACCGAGATTCTTTTCTGCTAAGCGCGATTTAAAAGCCTCTTTCTCATCCGTCGGCAGCAAGGCAGTGAGTGAGAGTGAGAGCGAGATATGACAAGTGCAGCAGCAAAGTGATGTCAGCGATCATGGTTTTGGCTTGGCCGTGGATGCTTCTGTAACGAGACAACGACTCAAGTGAGGCGCGCATGTAGCAGCAGCGGCACCAACAGCAACAGCAGCAGTCTAGAAGTACAGTACGTACCAGGTACTGCATCTCTTTCTCTCTGTATGATCCTTGTTGCACAACTCAGTGTCACCCATGTCGACAAGGGTCTTCCGCTTGATGCCCCGGGAGGGTGATCCCTGTCGAGTCTAGCTAGGCACGTTGGCAAGCCAGAAGCTGTAGAAGGCGGTTGTTTATTCGTGGATTTGGGTATATTGGATTGGTACTACTAAGAAAGAAAAACGTCGTATTCAGAGTGACTGTCACTGTTGCTTAGGTGGGCGGCCATGTCCAGAATGGGTAAATCGTTAGGTCCCAAGGTAGAATGGACAGCAGCCAGCTCGGGTAAAGGTAGCAAGAGATAAAGTGTAGAGTTCGCGGCTGTGACACAAAGTAAAGTTTCACGGCAAAGAGAAGGATGCCAGAAGAGGGGTAGCTAGTAGACGTTGAGAACCGTTTTGGCTTCAAGAGATAATAAGAGAAACTTTAATTGTGTCTAAAAATATTAAGAGTTTGAAAAGAGAGTTGGATTAATCTGAAGCTCAGTCCAACAACTGAGAGAGAAAATGGTGCCCTGACCACTTGCTCTCTCAACTTGACTGGTGAGTCAAGATTCTGAATCACCAACGATTCATCTGACACACTCATTATTAATTGGACCTACTGCATGCTTACATAGTAGAAGAAGAGAATTGTCGGGTTTGTGGAGTTTGATTGTGAAAGAATTGAGGCCGGACGTTGCGGGGGCGGGGCTCCTCATCGATCAAGATATGCACATGTAAAGTAACTGCGTTGCGCTGTGCTGCTCGATCATGCAGTCAGTCAGTCATATCATATTAGGTGTAATAACCGGATCATATCGGAGAAATGGATAAACCCGTCGGTTTACTGTTGCTAGGTACTATGTATTGTTCTGCTTCTCTTGTTCTTTCCTACTACGGGTTGGTTCTTTTCTTTCTCTTCTGTTTCTCTCTGTCCCCGCATTGCGGAACGGAAGAGCGGGAGCTCGCTTTGAATCATGACTGTCTCCGGTTAAGACCGGTCCAGAATATTGGGACAGCATACATAAATCAGAGTACCTATCTTGAGAAGAAAAGTAGATATGGCCAGTATATATGTATTTGTGTATCTGTAAAGGAGCAGGGCTATTGTTGAGCGGTAGATCAATCTTTGGCTTACATGTCTCGGGTAGTAGAGAGATCGAAGCGTCAGGTAACTCAAGGATACGACTGCAACAGTATCAATACCAAAGTTTTTCACACTACTGCAGGTAATAAATATGTATACATACATACCTAACTAGGTTTGGCGATACGAGTATAATTTCATTGATTAATTACAATAGCAAATTATCCCCCGACCATGCGAACTATATCCTGCAAATCATTATTATTCGCATCTCCCGGCATCGAGTTTCAGTTGACATCTTTGACAGTCCTGCATAATCTATCTGAGTTATGCCCTCATTTCCCTCTCCTCGTGAACAGTCTTGGACCCTGATCCACCCAGCTGATCGGCAATCATGTCCAGACCAGACCAAACCAAATCATCTGCAAGGTCCCGACCACGCCAGTTGAGAAGGTAGGGTAGCAGCAACAGATGATTGATTGGCGATGCAGCTTTTCCTTGGCCAACCTCGCCAGCTCACACAGCTTTTGATGAGCCTCCAAAAAAATCAATTATTCTCAACATTGATCAAATCGTGGTTGGAATCTCTGCAATCAGGAATTGACTTTGACTTCAAAGCTTTTAGAAAACGTCAGCCTGTGACGCTGACATGACCGGAAAATAGAATGGCTCAGCCCTTTTCTCCCTGTCATGAGAAACGGGAAGCCCGACATGCAATCTGTAAGCCACATACGACCATCGAGGGGACTCACCGGGGTTCACTTATTCCATGCAGCCCATTACAGTACAGTGCATCGTAGCAACTTGTACTGAGCCTGGCATTTCAAACACACAAAATGTTGAGCAATGAGACAAGAATGGTCCCTGGAATATGCTCTTTCAATCAGCCTGTCTGAACCCGCCTCGGACAAAAACCGCATTGTGCTGCATGTTGCGTTGTGCTGTGCTCTGCTGTTCTGAGCTGACGACAAACCATGGGGGTACCGCCGAGACGAGTGGGTTCCTCAAGACATGCTACTGACGCATCTAGTTTATCTCTGCTTCTCTCTGCCACTGCGTTTTCCAGCACCAAAACATTATTATTAGCTTGACGTATTCTGTCTGTACCACAAACAGGAATATTTCTTCGTATTGAATGCCATGGTTGATCTGAATCAAGGCCTGCATCATCGCAATAAAAAGTAAAACTAATGCATGGGTGCGAGAAGCAATGGTCATTTGGCACGGCTTGACCAGCAGATCGAATCGGTCGTCACCAATCATCAGTTCCCAAACAACTCGGTCGCCATGTGGCAGAGCGCCGCGGTACTGTGCTGGTGATGTACAGTGCAATACCGTACTCTTCGTATCCTCGCATCGCTCCCGCTGACCAAACCGATTGAGCTTATAGCCTCATCTTGCTTAATTGGTAAGAAACAGGATCCCCTCCTTTGGGCTTTGAAAACCCCCTTCATAATCAGGCAGGCATCCTGACGACAAACGCCCAGAGAAGCGTCGAGATTGCACATCTGCTTAACAATATGAAATATCCACCTGCTTAATCTTCGACTCAACTGGAAATAGAGTCAGAGCTCCACTGTAAACAGTCAGCAAGGCCAAAACAGTCATGGGCCCGCTGCTGGCTCATTGGAGGCGTGCCGACAAGGGGAGAAAGGGTCACTGCGGATGGGATTTTGGGGTTTGAGCTCGCGCTATTGTTATTGCAGGCATAGCAAAAGGACATGGAATCATGTGTGGCGGAGACAAGTTGACTTGGTTAATTCGAGATGAAAGAGATCATCTTGTCAAGGGAGGGAGAGGATATAGATAACAAAGGGGCCTATTTCAAGCCTCTTGAACAAAGTTTTCTACATCTGAAACCCCAGACGCTGCTCTTGCAAGCCCAATCTTGTTTCAGCAAATGTTGTTCAAGCCCTTTGATCTCTGACCGAATGAGTCTTAACCGCCCGGCGAGCCCTTTGTGGAATGAGGCCTAAACAGAGCAGAGCAGAGCACACCAGAACAAAAGAACAACTCAGATCAGATGGGATCCTGCACGAATACCTAGTAAACACACAGCATCCCATCCACGGTTCGGCCACGGCCACGACACCCCCGGCCGGATGACAGATCCGTCGTGACCTCCATTCCGAGCCCTTGATGTCTTGCTATGGGTCATCCGGAATGGGTCTTCTCGTTCGCTAAACCTGGTAGCTCAACCTGTCCGCTGGATCCAGCCCGTCATGTCCCGTTTCCTAGGCTGACGACCTGACAACCAATTGGGATGTGAAAACAACAATGATGCGACAATCTGAAGAGCATTGCTGTCTCGTCTTTCTTGCCTTCGCTCCGCTTCTCAGCTTCATATTGATAAAGAACCTTCCATCAATATGAAATGTGCTCAGAAGGACAACCAGAATCTTGATCTAGAGGCCGGCGAACGGGACGGGAGGAACCCTTTGGCTTTCCATTTCTGGGACGAGTTTCTCGACTAGCACAACGCCTTGCATGCATCCACCACATCACTCCATCGCTGTGGGCCTATTGTACTACACGGCCCGCTCTTTGGTACAGAGGTCGCGGCCAAGTACTGATTCGCAGCTCAAAGCTCTTTCAGGGCTCTTTGTAGGTCTTGATAGTTGAGCAGAGGTGCTGAGCGTTACTTTATATATACTCCCAAAGAGACCTTGACCGGTCGACTTCACCACATGCACCATCAGGCGCACCATCAGGCACGCCACCGAAGCCACGGCCCCCAGTGGACGCTAGCGAAGCTGAAGATACAGCAGTTGAACTTTTGACCCAGCAGATAGCCCTGTAGTTGTCGCTGCACCGGTCGACGTTGGAGCGGTCACAAGCTCTCTGGGTCCCTGATTAGCATTGTCTGTGGTGAGCGCTCATCACTGAGAGCACTGTAGAGCCCTGAGTAGCGACAAAGTACTATCACCCCAGGCGAATAATTTGTAGCGTACCGTGCGGGTAGCTTGGCACATCCGAGCAGGAAATCGTCTCCCTGGTAGAACAAAGTGATGTCAAAGAAAGCTTTGTGCTGTCAAAACCAAATTTAGAGCGTCGAAGCATACTGTGTGTGTAGTTCGGTGCAGTCGGCTGTAGCGTTGTCTGGCTGTCTGGCAGTGCAGGTGCTGGCAGGTGCTGGTGCTAGGGGGCATTGGGGCGTCTCCTTCCTCCCCGGCCAACTTCCCTGTTTGGCCGCACCCACTCCCGCCCGTCAGGTAAGGTAGGAGAGGAAGGTACCTCCCCAATGTTCCTTCCGCACGCAGTACCTTGGTACACCCTCGTCTCCCGTCCTTCCATTGTCGCTTCCTTTCCTGGGCTTGCTCGCCGCTGCCGCTCTCATTCCCTCATCGATCGTCTCCGCCCTCCGTCAACTTTCTCCCTCAACTTGTTTTTTGCTTCTCGACGAGAGTTGCAAATCACAAAGGGTGCAGGAGCTTCTTTGTACGTTTGTGGTGGTAATCATTGTTATTGCCAGTGACAAACGCACAGCGCTCTCTCATTCATCTTTGTCCTCCTTAACCGGAGAGAGGGCCCCCATTCTTGCGTTGCCTTCATTGCGGCTTTGGCTTTCGTACGCCCAGCTCTTCAAAACAGCGGCCTCACTCTCGGCTCACCTTGCTGGATGACAATGTGACAACGCTCCTCACTATTTCTCATTAGACTTTTCACACCGGCAAATCTTTTTCTCCTCAACAACGGTTTCTTCCAAACCTCAACTCTGAACTTTCAATCCACGAACTCGATCGACTAAACGTCACGCTTCTACCCTGCTCCTGCATTGATCGACATAAACATTCAACTCCGCGACATTTCCCACTCCACGGCCTACCGAGGCTTGTGATATCCTCCAGTATGAACTCGCTCAAGGTTCCCGAGGGCGGGCTGCAGCTCGAAGGCTCGACTGGTAAGGATGCTAGTCTGCCTTCCCAGGCCTTTGCTCTCACCCTGAGTGATGTCGTTATTGAGGACATGATCAAGTGTGTGCAGAATGGCGATGGCATTCAGCTTTCTCTTGGAGCCAACCCCGTAAGTTTACCAATTCCATAGCTACCTGCTAGGTCAAGACATTTGAGCTCGTGTTTTCAGTTGCTAATCTCACATACACGCAGACTTTCCTCTATGGCTCCAAGTCCCACACCATTTCTCCTCCATCCGCCTCGAACCCATACGACCTTTACCTCACACGTCCTTTCGAATCGACTCGAACAGCCGAAAAGGTTCCTCATACAGGCACTCTTTTTGAAAAGCCCAAGGGTGCTGCTTCAAAGAAGTCGCAGGCTAGCAAGGCCGACAACACCATTGATGCAAAGACCGCAAAGTCCAGCAAGAGGGCTGTATCCTCAGGATTGGATTCTGATATCGAAGCTCTTCAAAATGGACTTACGGCTCATGCTGCCTCTCGGGAGAAGTCGGTCTCACTCGCCTCTCGTTTTGGATCAATCATACTGACATTTACTCAAGGGCACACGCGGTTGACAGAATACCCGCGAAGAAAGGCGCGATCAAGACCAAGACCAGCAAAACGCTTAGCTCCGCCGCTCCCCGATCGATTCCTCAATCTCCAGGTCAGGTGTCGCTAGGCTCTGCCACACCCATCCCAACATCACAACCCCTGGACCGAGCCAAAGGAGACCGCGCCATGTTGGTGCATGAGCTTGCTGTGCAAGATCGTTCATTTGACTACCTGTCCAAGAAGTGGGAAGGCGCGCAAGAAGACATGGAACCCACGCTACGAAAGGTTGCCGATTACCTTGACGACAGTAGGAAATGGGCACTGAAGAAACGCGCATGGAAAGACCTTGATGTTTGGAATTACGATTATGATACCCAAGAACTACGACAGAAGGCGATTGACAATGCTGTTCGGCAATACGACAAGCAAAGGATTACCATCGCCGAACCAGAGTGGGACAGGCTGTTGCCCAAGGAGGAACGAGGAACCGGGAAGTGCTTGAGCCGAGTGCAGGCCAATCTCACCAAGATCAGCACTCCGTCGATCAACGTGGAAATGGCGGACGGTGGCTCTACGCCTCGAGATAACGAAAATGTTCTGGATACCGGCCGGCCAAGAGCTGGCGGAGAGGCTATGTCTAGGTCCACCTCGAATCCTTTGTCCAACAAGGCTAAAAAGCCCACAGCTCAAGAGGCTCAGGTTAAACGTCTTTTGGGCAAATCCAAATCCAAGACGGCTACAACAGCTGCGGCAAAGCCTGCATCAAAGGCTAGTTCCATCAAGGCATCGCCTACTAAGCAGCGACCTGCAGCTGCACCCAAGGCGAATGGAGGCAGGGTCCTATCGCAGGCAATCATCTCCAACTCTGACAGTTCAGAGGATGATGCCGCTCCCATGGTTCAGTCCAAGCCAAAGGCAGCCCCCAAGCCGGCACCCAAGGTGAAGGACACGGTTGTGGCCAAACCACGACCTCCGATGAGGGAGCCAGTGAAGCAGCAGATCACGGCGAAGCGACCTCGTGAAGACGACGACTCCAGCTCCAGCTCTGGAACACCTTTGTCGAAGCGCATCAAGCCCAAGCAACCACTTGCTGGCCCTCGACTCAAGCAGCGACCGTCCGATGGAAGCCAGAACTCTCGCGGAACAGTCACATCGACTTCGATGAAGAGCAAGAACACTTCGCCGACAAAGTCGTCGCCTCTTGCATCATCACCGCCCACCAACGCTTCAGATCTCGAGAATGAGGCACGATCTGCGCCAATTGTTACCAAGAAGCGCAAGGTAGAGAGCTCAAACAAACCAAATGCCACGAAGCGACCAGCTACCGCGATCTTCTCGGATGATCTCGTGCAGAAGGCACAAGCGTTCAAGGTTTGCTACCAAAAGTACGAAGCGTTGCACAACGAGGTTTCTGCCTTGAACAATCCTTCAAGCAGAAAGCTAGACCATCTTATGGAGATGAGGAACCGACTGAAAACTATGAAGATGGAGATTTACAGCGAATGCCCTCCCGAGAGGAGTTAAGAGGCAAGAATAATACGACAGGCTGGATGAGCCAGGGGGATTGATTTCAACGGCGTACAGCATCACGACCGGATAACTTTGACAGTCGCATTTTGCATTGGGAAAACAGGAATTGCATGAACAAGAGCTAACCGAACAGGAACAAAGCTCTCTTTGATATTCACATCGTTATTTGATACCACATGACAAGACAAGCCAAGCCAAGGCAGGCAGTTAGATTAGGCAAGAGCCAAACAATACAGAAAGCATTGAAATTGAATTGAGAAAGCATCCATCCAATGATGAATGTGATTAAGTGACTAGAGTGAGGTAAAGTCATGGAGTCCCCAGAGGCAGTTCATTTTACATGGACTCCTCTCCTGGCACATGGGGAAGATGGGTTCCTGTAATGACGTGAGGTGCATGTGATCAAGGTGCGTGATGTACCTAGAATTTACCAAATTGGGCGTCATGGGGATGTCTAGACCAATGTTTGGTGGGCCAACGGGTGAGCTGATTCAGGACCCTTATTAGCAGCTTTAGGCAAAGTAGAGTTTAGTAAATGCAGTAGTGGCTGATCATTGGGAAGCCTTTGTATAAAGTGGTACTCTACCGCTTGCTGCGCGATATGCAAAGATCCGACGTTGTCTATCAATAGTACTAATAGCACTTTGCTTCTGGTCTATATGACTGGTAGGTATCTTACGCACGTAGCCGTAGGTCAAAGAGGTTTGCCCGAAAAGTGATAAAGCAATGAGAAGACAATGAAGACCTGCATCTTTTAGCTGCATCCCCTGCCTGCAAAAGACAATGAATTAACTCTACAGAATTCACCTGCGTGTACACAAAAATATGAGCAAATGCAGTCATAGAGATATATAAATGTCTTGCAAAATCGCAAGACATCTCAACTTAAACTCTGTCTTTAACCATCCTCAGTCAAAGCAACAAGTCAATCACCCACAATGGCATCCAGACGTTCACAGTTCGCTGACGCCACAGAGGCACCTGGGCTTTACTATCAAGACCCAAGATTCATCTACCATGTTTCACAGACTCCGCTCCGAAACATGGCTCCCACGCCTATTCGTGTGGCCGAAGACTACTACAATCAGATGTATCCTCTCCCAGCAACTCCTACAACACCATACATCATCAATGGATGTTGCCACAGCCGCAGCTGCAGCTGCAGCCGCCGACGTCGTGCCTCGCGCTCCGCCAAACCTTATGAAAGCGATGGCTCAACGGACAGCTATCCGTCATATGAAGATGACCAGCCGACCCAGCAGGGAGAAGATCGCCTCCCGCCTCGAATCGCTCTGAGACAACTCGCGGATTTCCTTCAGGCGGCTGCTGCTTTCTACAAAACACAGCTCCACGACTTCACCCGTGATCACCCTACCAACAGCCACGATAACTCAAACGAAGTTCTTCGTCGGGTTCTATGGCAGGAATGGATGAGCCGCCGCGACAACGCCACGCGCGAGTCCTTCACGTCCACAAAGACCAATATCATGCTGCTGTTTCACCAGGTCCATGTCGCTGTTGCGACGTCTTGGCTGGAGGATCCTGATCTTCAAACACGATTTGACTTTACTTTCAGTACTCTACGGGGAATGTGTTTTGAGATTGTCAGATTGGCTGACAAAGCGACGAGTGACTGGCGGGCTTGTCATTTCCTGGCTGTTGAGTTGAGCAATGCGAGATCGTATGCTAGCCCCGATGGGTCTGTTCAGCGACATTTGTTCAGTGGATGGGACAAGGCAGAGTTTTGGTAAGCTTGGAAAGAGAGGGAAACATGTTTGGATTTGCTATTGGAGATGCTGTCTCATCTTTGGAGTATTGGATTGTTGGAGTTGAGATGTTGCATTTACATGCAAGCAGAGCAAGGATAAAGGGTTGGAAATGCTAGGGCGGCCAATCGGGAAGACAGTGGAGACAAGCTCATAGCTCCTTCCTTGTCTGCCAGCCACGTGGATCATGTCGATCCCAATTTCTGGAAGCTCACTGTGGCGGTGCAAACACACATTTGTGGCGCAGGTGTGACAATAGGAAGATGTACTTGGCCCAATTAGATGTTAGACAAAAATCGCAACTTTTTTTTCCCTTCTTTAATTGTTAGACAATTTTTTTGCATTAGTGGCCAGTCAGGAGTCATTGTGTGGGTTTTTTTGGTGTCCCTTTTCTTTTCCCCGGATTGATTGATGCCTGTACAAAATTCCAACCGAAACAGGGACTAAATAAGTTATGTTCTAGGCTCAAGGCGTGTCCGATATGTCTGCATAGCTGTTGTAGTTTATGTGCTCTCGAGCGCTTTTCTGATCGACTTCTCCTGTTCTGAAACTTTGACCATCAAAAGTTTCTCGCCACACCGACATTATTTGAACTGACTGACTCTCCCTCTCGCGGTGAACTATCAGTGAGTCGCGATTCTTCATCATGGGTATCGAAGCGCTTGATTTTCCCCAGATGTGGGAACGTCCCAGCTACACTCAGCTGGCAGACATACTCAAGACTCTCGAGCTCAGTCCCCCCATATGGAACCACAAGCGTCGCCGTTCAGACATTATCGAAGAGCAGGAATCCTTGGCCGGCCAGCGCAAGGCCGAAGTCACTCGTTATCTCTCCTCCATCATCAAGAGTCCTCTGTCATGGATCGAGGACGACGACGAGAAGGAGATTCTCTGGACACAGGCGAGCAAGCGCATGTCAGAGCGATGCGGACGCACGGCTATGGGAGAGGTTATCAGGAGCTGGCCTTTTGAGGACGGCGCAGATGATTTTGAGTTGATTATCCGAGAGCCTGCCCTCACAGGAGATTCGCTCGGCTTCAAGACCTGGGGGTCGTCATATGTGCTGTCACAGCACCTCCCTCGAATGGCTGAGACGTCGCTGTTTCGACTGTTCGATGAGACGCTGGGCCAACCAAGACCTGATGTTCTTGAACTTGGATCCGGAACAGGGCTTTTGGGTCTTGCAGCTGCGGCTTTCTGGAAGGTTCCTGTGGCCCTGAGCGATCTACCCAACATCGTGCCCAACTTAAGAGAAAACGTCGCCAAGAATGCCGACCTCATCAAGTCTCGTGGCGGATCACTCACAGTCGGCGACCTCACCTGGGGTGGCAGTGAGGATGAAATAGACCAGAATCTGTTTGGACAACCGAATCAGTTCAAGGTATGTCTCGTAGGCGATTGCGATTGTGATTGTAAGGGGGAGAGGGGAGCGTTATATGACTCTTATTCGCAAACGACTTGTTTTCTAACCGCCCCTGTGACTCTAGATTGTCCTCGCGGCTGATCCCATGTACGACGATGACCACCCAGCACTTCTCGCTTCCGCCATCAGCGACCACCTGGCTTTAGGCTCAGACTCACGCGCCGTCGTTATGGTCCCGCGTCGAGACGCCACTACAGAGCGTCTCCTCGAGTCGTTCCGCCAGGCCATGCTTGACCTCGACACGCCGCTGTTTTGCGAGGAGGAGGACGAGCTTGCGGGCCAGGATGACTGGGTTGAGGATGACGAGGCGGGCAACGTGCGGTGCTGGCTTGGTGTATTTAGTCGAGGTGGTTCACCATTGTCTGTTGCCAGTGATACAGCCTCAGTAGCTGCATAAGTGATTATGAGGGAGGGAATGGAGTCAGGCGCCTTGGACTTGGGACGAATAGGGGATATGGATGGGAGGAAACACTAGAGGATTAGATGACTAGATGACTAGATATATACCGATTGATTGATTGATTGATTGACTGTTTGATACAGGTATAAAGAAACGTAGCTGGTACAGGCAAATGACTCCCTGTAAGCACCGATGCAGTTGACCCCTTGAAATTTCGTGAACAATCATCAGACACTCCCCGGGCGAGCACTTCATAAGGCCTTCTTCTTCTTCCACTTCGGGACATTTACTTCTCCCTTTCCCCTCCACTTCCACTCGCCCAACAAAAAAAACATATTTGCCCAAAGCCCCCTTCTTCAACAACGATCCTTACTTCTCCACGGCATACCTGCAGAACCCTCTTGCTTGATATCTTTGCTTGATATCCCGAGACTTCCTATTGTTCCTGCTATTCATTCATCCCTTCTTTCTGGACCTATGATTCACTGTCAATAGTTGAATAGCCTCGCTTAGCAACTGGCCCTCTATAAAGCCCTCCCGGATCCTTACCCTTCAACATCTTCTTTTCACAATCCTACAACCCAGTCGTCGTGATTAACAATCTACTTTCTCTTCATCACAGACATCTAAGCATCCCACCTGAAGCGTCAGGCAATCACTGCCCTTGTTTGTGCCCTGAACAACAGACTTTGCTCAACCGCCCATCACAAACTACTTAGCTACCACCAGGACCACTTCGACCTGGACGTTTCTTGGACAGACACAGTTTTGAATCTTATTCGACATCAGCTCATCACTAAACATTTGCTACACACTACCTACCAAGACTTTGGTATTGCCCCTCGCCCATCATGACGGGCAAGCCAGTTTACAAACCTGAAGAGATCCGCTTCGCATTGGACCTCATGGTCCAGGACCTATTCAACGAGGAAATTTCTCAAGCTTTTCGACAACGGTTCGATAGAGAGCTGACCGACAACCAAATTCGATATCTGAGGAACAAATACGGCAAGGACCCAGACTATGGGTATGTTGTATCATGCAATACCTTGTTGCTTGATCATACGTTCGTTAACTAACATGACACTTGTAGATCCCCTCTTATCAACCGACCAGCAAACAAGAAGGTCAAGCGAAGACGAGCTGCCATTGCGGCGGCATCTATAACCTCGCCTACTTCTGAGTAAGTGCTTCCGGTTTCCGCATAGCTGCCCACTAGTTCCTCGATATTGATTACGGTTCTAGAGACTCACCCGGCCCTTCGAAGCGAACATGTCGAGAGCCATCCTCTTCATCAGCTGGACTTTCCGTCTCCCCCCCAAACCAACGAACAGGACTCTCGCAGATCCCACCACTCAAGCTGGATGATGACCAGTCCAAATTCTTCTCTCCTGCTCCCCAATTTCGAGCACCGGCGCCTCAACCTCAGTTCTCTAATATTCGATCCCCACCCAGTGATTCTTATACCATGCCCTCGACTCAAGATGTATTCTCCCCTGGACCTTCACGCAGTGGCTGGCAAACACAGCCAAATACAAATTTCACTACTGGTTTCACCCCTATCAACACCCAGTTCGGCCATTACAATGCAAATACTATGGGCCAGGGAACTTCGCAAACCACCAACACGGCATTCAGCCCGAGATCTCTGCAACTTCCCCAAGCTCAACCCCTCCACAACCCTAGTTCGACACAACAGCCAGAATTCGGCTCCTTTATGAACATGAGGTTCCAAGTCACCTCTCCCCAGCAGACCGTAGGCGCTCAGAGCGGGGCCTGGAACGCTCCTGCTACCCAACGCTCACCGTCCTTCACGCTGGAGATGCCCGCTCCTAACTTGCCCCAACTCTCTGATCCTTTATATAATAATCAACAGACACAGCCCCCTGCGGATTTCTCCCCCGAATCGAAGCAAGAGTCTGTCAAGAAGGAGGAAGATTC
Source organism: Fusarium praegraminearum (assembly GCA_002093855.1). Taxonomy (NCBI): domain Eukaryota; kingdom Fungi; phylum Ascomycota; class Sordariomycetes; order Hypocreales; family Nectriaceae; genus Fusarium; species Fusarium praegraminearum. The sequence goes on along the minus strand of LXHY01000126.1, from coordinate 83,429 downwards.
AGCTCAGTTAAGCTGGGATGAATACGTAAGAGCAGCTCGCCCAGCGGCTGACCAAGCTCCCGCCAACCAGTTGCTAACCAGAGACGTTGAAGCTTCAGATGGTCAGCTTCAACTGAACCAGAACCAGAACCGACCGTCCTCTTCTGTCGCCGCCAAGAACGAACACGAAGAGACTGACCAGAGTTCGTCGCAAGAAGCCCCTGAGATCAAACAGGACGACGATTCGGGCCTAGATCTAGCCGCGATCGACCCACGATTGTTTGCTGCCAACTGCGATAAAAAATCGTCTGCGAAGGGGCCTCCTTTCTAAGCTATACTGTAGTTGAACGCATGTTTTGTGTTTTCGTGAAATGGCCCAGGAAAGCTGCCTTTGATATTTGATCAAGTCAACCTCAACCCGTCCTTGCTGGACTCGGCTGGCTTATGGGCCATTACCAGTTGCGATGCTTTAATTTCATATAGTTATTACTCTTCCCTGATAGGGCTAATGATCCAGATAGGCAGACCACAAGCCTTATTAATTAATATGCACAAACCGGAACGAAACATAGAAACCGGGATGCGGCCAGGACATGAATTGGATACCTGGGTTTTTGAGCGTTTTAGTATAGCTACCTCAGCGGTATACAACTATTTCAATCATCCTTGCCACCCAGGATATGTGACTTTGCAAATCATCCAAGGATCTCGTAAAACTTGCTATCGTGCGCCATCTTTGACTTGAACAGACACCGTTGACCATACCCTCCACTTCTCTTCCATCGACACGCTCGCTAGAGCCTCCTGACAGGGTATCTCGTGCATGTAGAAACGAATAGACCACCGCGTAAAATCTCCCCAAAAATGCCTCTCCATCATTGCATAAACAGATATATAATATTGTCGTACTTGTAAGTATATTGGCACAAGGAATCCCATGGCCTTTGTAGCTCCCAACTCCCAGTTCCAGTATAAAACAATAACATTAGACGTAACGTGTCATGAGAGTAATCATTTCGGCACCATCTCAGAGCCTGGATAAAAAGCTGATGGAAGCCTGGCAGCATGCTTAAACCACAATGCTAACATTGCGTCGTGTTTCGACCTCTTCGATGGGGAATTGGAAAACGACCCGGAAAAGATCTCGGAGGTAAGCATATCTTTGTGAGCTCTTCATCATCATCTGGATGCTCTTGGCCATTTCCTGGGCAGTGACTCGCTTGCCTCGGGCTGGTAGGGTGTGGTGTCGAGGGATTATAGCATCAGTCAGAACCGAGTTCTTGTACTGCGCCAACAAGTTTGAATGTGAGATGAGGGAGCCGAATGACCCAGTAGGAAGATCCTTCACAAAGCTTTGTAGGGCCGTCGCTGCAGCTTTAGGGTCATGGATGGAATCACGGTTGAAGCCCAAGTTCATAGCAGCTGCAAGAACAAGTATTTTGGCACGTGTTACGTTTATATCTTCCGATGCAGCGGTGGTAGTGGCGGTACTTGAAGTCCGAGTGCTGCTCTTCGAGTAGCTTGAGAGGTTAGAGGCGCTACTAGACCATCGCCCACGGCTGTTGTCGCTGGGTGTACCGAGGACAAGAATGTTGGGCATGGTGGGTGAACGACTCTGTGGGGAGATGGGCGTATCTTCGAATTCGGTTACCGGGGTTTCGGGAACAACGGGATTTCGTGGTTTCTCCTCCTGACGTCCACTCTTAACGCTATCATGCCTTGAGCGGACTGAAGATGGATTCGACCCGCGACTCTGTCGACCGTTCTGGTCATTCAGATGCAGAGCAAATGGTTGCCCTGGGCGTGGTGTTCCACCCCTTTCAGGCCGGACCTGTGCCCAACTGTCTCGGAAAACATCACATAGCTCCCAGCAAGCCTGAACAGTAGAGCTAAGCAGCTCTTCGTCTGGGGGCCTTCCATCTCTTCTGTTCTGCCTGAGATTGAAGAGCATTTCTGCCAGAGCCCAGCATGCTCTGAGCAATTGATCTGTCTCCTCTGCTATGTCACCCCGTTGCTTCATGAGTCTGTGACATAGGGCGATGTAAAAGTCCAACGTGCGCTCCCTAAACTCCTCTGGCAAGTTCATATCCTGGGCACTATACAAACTGTGGATTTGTTAGTGATGAGCGCGTTTCGTATTTGTGACACTTACTGGTTGTTGAGCTCGAAACTGACACGCAGGACTGAATCGGCAGCTTCATCATTGCGTTGCCGCACTTCGAACAGGGCTTGGCAGAAGTCGCGGCATAGATCGAGGTTGACCTTGACGTTGAAGTTGCTAGCATCCTCATCCCGGCTGTTGTACAGCCGCTGGCAAAGTTTCCAACATGTTCTCCATGCTTTGTCGTGTGCATCTGGAATGCCACTTTTGCCAAGACCACGATTGCGTTGGATGGAACTCAGCTTGGACAAGCTGTTGCAAAGAGTCCAACACTCTGTAAGTGCATCTCGGAGTGTCTCGATCTCATCTTGTTGCTGGGGTACTTGCATTGCTTCAGACTCGTAATCCTCGTCGTCGCCCTCGGCCTCAGTTTGTTCATCAATTTCTAAGCATGTTAGTCATGTACAGCATCTTAATTTGTTGCAACCTACTCTCAAGGCTGCTCGTACTACTTGAGCGTAACCGAGCTCCATCATCTAGCATGGACTGTAGGTCCTGGGCCCGGGGCGTGGCACTATCTATACTGTACCGTACAGGGTTGACATCAGTCATAATCGGAGGTCGAGTTGGGTGGGTCGACGTCTGATGGTTATTTAGTATATCATGAGAAACGAGAATAGACGCAACTGACCTTCTCCGATGCGCCATTATAAGAAGATAGGCTTTCAACCTCTGACTTTGGGGAGGTTCTGGGGCTTGGGCCTTTTGTTTCTGCTGTTGGAGGTGGAGCAACCTGGCAGAGTTTAGATGGATGGGATTCTGAACACAAGGATTGAAGCATACCCAGCTAGAAAAGCTCTCCGGTGCATGGATGACAGAGACAGCTTCCTCTGTATTCGATTGGCGAACGCTTTCAGGCAGGTTCGTAGTGAGCATTAAAAGCTTAGACAGAGTCAGTTGACATCTCAGAGGAATAAATTGACCGTTTGTGGCTGAGACTGACCTCTGACCGGCGGTTGGACTTTCTGTCTGTAACCTCCCTCTCAAGATCTTCTGAAACATCATCCTCAATCTCGGTTGTCTCTGTGCCATTGGAAGTAACTGGAGAAGGGCCCACGATATCACTCGGACTCATAACATTGTAAGAGCTACTTGACATGCGATTGACAGAATTCGGTCGAAGGGAAGATGAGTCGGTAACAGGAGGAGGAGAAGAGCTGCCACAACAAGTCAACATATATTTCAATCACAACGGTCCTAGGCATAGAAGTCCAAGTATTGACGTACAACGGTCTGAATGGAGAGCGACGGCTCTCATGATCCGTGGATGCAGACATGTCTGCCTGAGGATAGGCGAAAGGGAATTGTAGGTTTCCAGTCGATGACCTTAGAGGAGCTTCAAGGGCCATGACGGGAGCCGACGAGCCTGAAGTATCGAGCTACTCCAACGGCGGTGGTTGTGAGAGCTCCGGTGGGAGAAACAGGCCCTTAAGACAAACAAGTAGCAGTTCCAAACGTTAACGCAAGAATGCCTTGTTGTTCTTGCAATGCAGCTATCCCAAGGTTGAATCGCGATCAAGGCTCGCTAGCACAAGAAAAGTTGAGACTATCAAATATTGTCGTGGCAGTGAAGAACGGGAGGTGAGCTTGCTGGTCGGTGGTCGGCCGGTGGTCGCGCGCGGCCAGTTAAGTGACCCGTGATCTGACAGATGGTATAGTTACTGGGATTGGAAGTATGCGCAACTAGCTTGGCCAGACAGACAGTATGGGAGAAGAAAAAAACAAGATTGACCAGCTAGCAAGACAAAAGACGCCAAACGCTGAAGAGAGGGTCAATAGGTCCTAGCAATGAAGTAAGTAGCTGTCCAACAAAAACCAGCTCACCAAAAGCCGAACCAGAGAGTCAGAGGAGGAACAAAATGGAGGGGAAAAGGTTTAAAGAGACAGGCAGGGTCAAAGGCTGGAGCACCAGCGGTTGCGACAACAGGCTAAGGCAAAGAGACGCCGGTCTGACAGGGGTTGATTGTCAAGGTCCCTTGTGCTCGCAGCCCTGTTGCATTGGAGCACTATGGGTCGGGTGTTGAATGTAGCTTTTGTCAAGGTAATGTGGGTTGAGTCAGGAATAAGCTTGACGGAACCGTTCAAGACATGTGTTCCCACCCTTGACACCTGCAAGAAGCTGTATTGGACCAAGCTGGCTATCTTGCTGTCATGAATTCCAATTACGTGCGTGCTGGAGGAGACCGCAAATGCGGCCGGCGCTTGTCGGGAACGCGATATTTGGCGCGATGAGAAACAAAGAGACGCGATGGTTGAGAATGATACGTAGTGAGGATGGTTGAGCTTGATTATACCCTCTTGGCACTTTGAGAGGATCGATTGTCCGTGAACTTCAAGGGTCAGCCAACAAGAGAAGTTTGATGATCTGACATCTAAACTTGACAATAATTCGGTCTACCTGAGCACAGGAGAAAGATGACCGTGGGTTAATAAGGGTTGGGTCGTCAATGGGGGTGTGTTCTGGCTGATAGAATATGGGAGGTGTGGATCGAAGCCCACGAACCCAGGACTCTGCGGCTACGGCACAACCTGTGACTCGAAGCTCTCCTGGAACAGTTAAAAAGAAAGCCCTGGGCTACTCAGTAGATGGGTTTGCCGAGAAGGCAGCAGTGGGCCAGTCGTGCGTGAGTGGATCGGCGAACAGATGGGACTTATGAAGATGGTGGTAGATTTGGGGGCCAAAAGGTGTTGAATTCTCAAGCATTCAATGGATTGGGTTCCTCTTGAGATGTCTGACCAAGATCTCTTGCTGTTGGGCTGTCGATTGTGCCTAGATTTATTCCGAACATGGCTTCATCAGCCAGAAGAGAGGTTTGGACCTATATCCAATAGCATTGACGCAGAAGCCATCAACTTGTAGTACCAGAGGATTGAACCAGACGGCCAAGACAAATGGAGGGGCGGCTAAGCATAGATGGCCGCCTCTTTCTTTTTCTTGTCTCGTCTTTTGGTTTTGTCCTGGAAAATAGGGTGTGGTCAACACAACCTATCGTATTCTTCTGTGTTGGTATGTATTGCAGTGACTTGATGTAGAGAACCCTAATGCCTGCTTTAGTACTGGTTGTTGATGAGGAAATGCCGAATATAATCACAAAATGCAAGTAGTACCAGCGTGTTGATGGATTGATAAAAGTTGTCTCTACACGGGGACCAACAGTTCGGTCATTACCTATTTGCATCGTATAAGTCCAAAGCACCTGCCCGCCTACTTTGATTTACCATGGTGGAAGGAGAAGCCTGCCAGGCCCTCAGGGTATCAGAAGAGTTGACCTTTACAAGCATAAGAGACGAAATTAGCAGGTCACCTTATGCTGCTTAGACTAGGCTTCTTAGACTACTTATTTTTGCACCCTAAGACTAAGCAGGCTAACTTTTCTGCTGCCCACTAGCAGGCGAATGGCAAGGGGCGGGAGGCCCACCCTGGTTAAGCACCTGCTCTACATTAGTAGGTACAGATCTCAATCATTTTCCCGCGATAGCCCGAGGCAGGTAGGCGCATGTCCATGAGACATGTCACGTAAGGTGGCTTCTGAAGTCAGGCACAGGCACAGGCACGCATCTACAAACTTGATGTCTTCCATTACTCATGGCCCCCAAACGACATTGATGCCCAGTTTCTCATCCCCGAGTCAATTTCAAGTACGTGTCTTCACGTAGAATTAGAAGCTACACCACTTCTGCAGCTCGACAGTTAGTTGTCCGTTACTTTGCGCTCAGCTAACATTTTGACTATGGACCGCGTTGAGACAATCACAAACGAAAACTCCAACCGCCCACCCAGCCAGTCAAATCCCAGAGAGCTTGTCAGGGTAGACGGATCGTGGCTTCTAAACCCGTGGGGCTACATTAATAAGGACAGGCGTCGGCGCTTAAGTCATGGTGGGACTGGTCAATCCTCCGCAGACCCCCCACCTACATTGCTTCCACCAACGACCTCGAGCCGTCCAATCATTATGCATCGTGGAGCTTCCTGTGAGCAAGATCCGGCACCAAGCCGGTGTCCAGCCGTGACGAATTCAATGCCATGTGCCATGGACCGCTGCGCAGCATGAACGGCACGGAATGTGACATTCGAGTTTCAATGCGTATTCAGCATGATCGACAACCTAAATCAGTATCACAACAGACTCCGTCCCTTTGCTCGAGTGCATAGGCATACGGTGGGAGTCAAAGCACTCTTTTATGATGTGAGCTTGGTTGCCGATTCCGCCATGGAACCTTGAGTTGACAAACACGAGGTTGGCATAGTCTTGCTTTGCACGAACGTGATATTGTCCATCAACCATGTTGGTTCAATACATGCAAGTTCTGTTGCTTTTCCTGACACCATTTCCTCCGATATCACCTAGGGTCGGGCTGGAACAACCGTTGTTGGCCCATGAGGCAGAATTCTTTGCCATAAACAGTTCGATAAACAGAGCTTCTCTCCACTTCTCTACTCGCATATGTTGAATGGAAATGCCCACAACGGATCTCCTTTGGTACTCTAGTACTGATGGATGCAGTAAACGCCCGGGGCTCGCATGGGTGCCACCAGGATGCTGGGCAAGCCAATCAATAACCCAAGTCAAACCCAGCAGTTTGGTCACGGCGGCTTTGGCAACGCTAAAACGAGCCGGTGGCTCCACTAGCCGTGGCCGCAGGGAGCACATCCCTTCACGACGCACAGTCCGTTGGCTTCCATTGGAACGGGATGTGGCTCTCATAGTTAGGCATCTTAGCAAAAGCTCAAGTCGTCGAGAAAGAGAGGACTCTGCCTAGTGGGTAGCAGGAAAGTTGGCCTCTCAAGTCTTAGGGTATAAAAATAAATAGTCTAAGAAGCTTAGTCTAAGTAGCATAAGCTGGCCTAATAATTTTATCTCTTAGGTTCCTAGTGGACAATTTTCTAATACCCTGAGGTCTGCATTGCAAATAAACGAGAAAATACCCTAACGATGGGAGAACCTCGACCATGACGATATAGCTTCGCTCACCATCTACTAGGTAGCTATCACTTGTGTATTGTTGGAGAGTCTCGATCCCTGCATCTCTTCTGAAGGATTATAATCCAAGACCAAACCAATCTGCACCTGTGGGCACATCCGAGCAGCATTGGACTTTGCGAAAATACCTAATAAATAAAATCAGATCCCACTGGTAAACTTGCTGATGATGGTATAGAATGCCATGGCGCAGTTGGTGCTGTCTAGCTGTTTATTTATCCCATAGGTACCACTTACGTTGTGACAGCCAACTTCGCCCGGGGTCCTCATCCTCCGAGCTGTTTTAGCGTGGTGATACCTGCTGCATTGTCTTAGCCATCACAGACTACCTAGACAGACTGTCGGAATCGTTCTAGAGATCGCCAATCCGACCAGCCGGCGCGGGGATATCAATTCCTCGTTAGCCGGTTGCGCGTACCCTTGTTGTTATTGCTGCTGCCGTTGAGACCTCCACGAGTTCTGCCGCGACGTTCGAAAAAAAAAGGTGCAAGCTTTCCGCTCCTAAGACAGGGATCTTTTTGATGTTTTCCGGATGCAAGGTCGTTAATATGGCACGGGCTTTATCCGCCCCGGAACACTTCCCGCAGTTCATAGCCGACGAGTCTGAGCAATCCATCGATACTACTACTCACAGATCTTTGCGCCCAACACACAATGGCTTATGATCCCGACTGGTCGTCCCATGTATGGCTGCCACGAAGCAAAAAAGAGTGGTGAAGTTGACCTTTGGAGATGCACGAAAAAGCTGTGGGGTGGTGCAGTACATAACCGCCAGCCTGATGAAGGCATGTCAGCTCTTGTACTATGATGATGCGGTATGGTTTGTTTATCTCGTTGTACAACCTAATGGTTCAAGTTTCCCATTACGGTATCCTGCCCGTCCGATCTTGTTAGCTTCACAAGCAGAATCGTGTCAAGAAGATCAGCATAAGCTCAAGCGCGGTTGTTGGTCAATACTAGATAAATACTACACAAGTCTGCAGGACAATTTAGGCGCGGTGGATGGATGTGGCTCACCGTTAAGATTCCTAATTTGTTCTTATCATACAAGGATGCTTGAAGTGTATGAGTGCATTGTACTCCATCTTACGCACACTACCTGGCACACCACACCCGAGCACACAGGACAAAACCATCGGGCAGCAGTTCACTTCGCTTTCACAAACAGCTACGTGTGTTCATGGTATTTGTTCCGGTGCGTCAAGGGTAACCCGACCTGTAGGATGGGTTGAATGGTTCATCCTCATCACACTCGGGAAATAAATGAAGGGCCTCAAAGAACGCCTGTCAGTAAGCAGCCTCAATGATATTGGCTCCGATATGCATTGCGGTATGGCAAAAGCCACCGGGATGATTCTGCTAGCTATGGTGTAAGAGCCTCACTGCGAATAGTCAGAGGATGAATGGCCTAGCACAGCTCCAATGGTAAACAGTATCCTAGAAGCTCCTCTTGTCAAGTAGAACAGTGTCACGAAACCTTTAGTCATATGAGCTTTACTGTCCGCAGGTCAGAGACAAAAACACCATGGTAGCTTCACTTATTGATAGAATGATTCTGAATTCGTGTCGTTTCCTGTAGGGCCGTATCGCGATCCATCGTTGGGGGTACCACGCAATGTTACATCCTTTACACCGACAACAGTAACCAACAGATTATATTAACAATGCAATCCCAACCTTGCTATATCAAACCTGGTATCGGACATTTAACGGTGCCAAAGCCACTTGTTCTACACATCGGTTGGTACTTGTTCGGTTTGGCATAACAGTCCTCAGGGTATCAGAAAAATTGGCCATTGGGAGCATAAGAGACGAAATTAGTAGGCCAGCTTATGCTACTTAGACTAAGCTTCTTAGACTATTTATTTTTGTACCCTAAGACTCAAGAGGTCAATTTTTCTGCTGCCCCCTAGACAGTCTGCTTTTCCAACGGCAGATGCTGTTGGGTTGATGACACAGTTGTCCACCTTCTCCTTGAAGCAAACGTGCCAAGAGACACAACCAACAGGTCTGCGTGAATTTTCAAGGATCTCTAGGCAACGCTGGAGCATAGAAATACACAGAAATTACCGCGTCCTGCAAATCAGGTGAGACAGGGAATATGCGAGACAACTCTGCTAGTCCTATCCAGGTCAAAACATCGTTGGCGTAGTTTCATTTTGTGTGGATGCCTTCTTCATTATCTGCCTGTTGTTTCTCGCTGCAACTGCACATCCACCGCTCTTTGCGCACAGGCCTGAGACAGCAGCACAGAAGTACCCCTAAAGACATGTCCTATCGTTGATGGAAGTCAACTTTGGTCATGTGAGTAGTATGCAGAATGTCGCGTCATCCTTGGCTCAAAGGTTTCCTTTCCGTACAAAGTGAAGACTGCGAAGCAGGTATGGGCCATACTCAAATGTTGGTTGAATCCTCAAAGTCTCGGGAGGGTCTTTAAAGGGTCCTGTCGATTATGCTCTTGTAATCTGATACTGATCTGACTCTCGACCTAGATGAATTCATTGCCTTCCCTGCGCCGTCGAAATGACATATTTCGGCTATATTTCCCAAACGCCAAACCATGCACAACCAATCCTCAACTGCTCATTCATGATGTTCTTGAGACATGTGCTGGCGCAATTGCTGCTTCTTCTCGTTTCGTCCGTCAGGAGTGTACCTAATGTCAAAGTTAGAAATCGTGTTACAAGGCGTGTTCTGGAGGTCGTGTCGTACTTGAGAAGCTTCTCGATAAGGTCAACGTGGGTCATGATCATACGGCGGCAGCAGTATCGCTTGAGACCGAGCTCGTCCATAGCGTCGCTGTGTATTCCATTAGTCCTAGATCAACACCAAACAATGATAGTCGCCCTACCCATCGGTCTTGCGGGGATCTGAGATCAGTTGAAGGTATCGCTCCCAAAGGTCTCCGGTGACCTATCAATCAATAGTCAGCAAGGGGCGCGACTGGCGCATCAGGGGTTGATAATACCTTTCCACAGGAGAAGCAACGGATAGGAATAATCATCTTGACGGGATTTCGTGAATGCGCGGGTTCGTCGGATACGCACAAAAGATTTGCGACAAGAGAAAGAGGCACGTTACAAACAAAGCTTGCCGTGATTTGGCGTTGTAGCTCGTCCTGGAAAATAAATTCTGCTTATCGGAGCCCCGTAGTTTATCCGGAAGCTAACTTATCTTATCAGCAACAAAAAGTTCGCAAGCGGGACCAAAATTTCTGCGAATCTCTATCCAGTGGAGTGTTAGACAGGTCAACTTTGTTACCTTTTTCTCTGACGTCTAACTTTAGCAAACGTCGCAAGCACATTGACCGATCTCGTGCATAGAGGACAAGGTAGCGAACATGGCCGGCACCAAGAGCCCTCGAGCAAAACACGACCCGAACAAGAAGCGCAAACGGGATCTTAATGAAAACGATTCGACATCGAAGCGACTAAGGGCTGAACGCAAGGCAGCCAAAGCCAACGGGTTAAATGAGAGCACGAATGGCGTGGTTGCTGAGGTACCCCAGATCTCTGAGGCGTTGGCAAAGACTGGATCTAGTGAGATTGAGGTCGTTCAGCAATCCGATGAGAAAAAGGCAGAATGGCACGTCTCAAAGCCCATGGGCGGCAGGATGCTTGACGTCGATCCTGTATTGACAGAGGATGAACAGTGAGTTTGATAATCCTGGGTACCATTGCGCCTGGCTAATTCATGCAGATATCTCATTTTGGCGTATAACACTTCGATACAAGTGTACTCCGCAGCCGACTCGCTCCTCGTTCGACGAATCCCAATCACAGCAGCCGAAGCCTCCGATGAGAAGACGTCAGCTCCCGCGCATATCGTCGCTATGCGGCAATCAAAGCAGAACTCCGACATCATTTGGGTAGCCACCTCGGATGGCCGCGTCTGCCAGGTCGACTGGACCAGCTCCGAGGCCCCTGAATTCTTCCAGACACAATCCAAGACTGCCAACGCCATGGCCCTCGTCACAAAGAAGGTTTCTGGCAAGGACACCGAGATCATTTTTGTCGCAGAGTCGGACAAGCCAGGCCGAATCGAAGTTGTTGCATACCCGGCCACGACAACAGAGTCCGAGCACAAGGTCGTTTTCGTCATGAAGAAGCCCGGCAATGGCCTACAGTTGCTCGAAACTAGCGAAGATGGACACTTGGTTGGTGCGATCAACGATCGCCTCTTCTTTGGAGTCCCTTCGCAGGAACAGTTCGACAGCCTGGCTGTACTCGACTACGAGATCTACACCTTCGATATTCCTGACCTGGTCAGCTCTCTTGACCTCCGAGTGTATCCTAGACCGGCAACGAGCGGAAAGAAGTTGCGACAATTGAACGCACCTGTTTTGGATATCATTGTCGGTGGTGCCCGTGGTTCGATCTACCTTTACCACGATGCGCTTGCTCGAAGCCAGACGCTTGCCAAGTCTTCGTCCGAGAAGGAGCTTATTCAAGCGCAAAACTACCATTGGCATCGCAGAGCCGTGCATGCCCTCAAGTGGTCGCGCGATGGTATGTTTTTCTCCTTGCTTTATTCATGTTACTTTTTATTGATGCGCTACAGGTAACTACATGATTTCAGGAGGTTCAGAAAACTCCCTCGTTTTGTGGCAAATGGATACAGGACGAAAGGATTTCCTTCCTCATCTTTCTGGCAGCGTGGAGAACATCACAGTTTCTGCCAGCGGATCCGCATATGTTGTTCACCTTGATGACAACTCGGTCATGATCATTTCAACCGCTGAGATGAAGCCTACAGCCTATATCGCTGGCATTCAGTCAGCCGCAATCAACGTCAGCACACCCAAGGACCAGCTTGTCCAGCGCACATGGACAGCCCCTTCGCATGTGCAGCGACCTATCCCAACCGTCATGAGCCCCAAGGACCAGTCAAGACTTCATGTGTGTGTTGGTAACGGCCGTCAGGCTACTCTGGCAGGAGGTTTCTCGGCTCCCTTGTTACAGACTTTTGACACGAAGGACTTCCGAAGCGTGTCTAAGCAGGCTTTGGCTCGAACACAGCCAACAGACGTCAATATTACCAACAAGGGTAGCCCCATTGAGGAACCTCTTATCACCCATCTGGCCTTCTCTGCCAATGGAGACTGGCTCGCCAGTGTGGATACCTGGGAACCTTCGCCTCGAGATGTTGACAGCGTCACCAGTGACATGAGGGACCAGTTTATCCAAGAACGACGTGAGGTTTACCTCAAGTTCTGGGAAACGCAACAAGGCGACGAACAGTTTGCTCTTGTTTCAAGGATTAATGCCCCTCACGCCACACACCGCAACGAAGCAGTTCTCGATTTGACTTCAAATCCTGCTTCGACATGCTTCGCCACGATCGGCACCGACGGTAATGTTCGAATGTGGCGCCCCAAGACAAGATCCCAGAATGGAGTTGTAGTAAAGGGACCCAATGGCCGCGAGGTTTTCACCTGGGGCTGCTCACAGATAATTGCCGTTGGCGATTGTGTGCCCCAAGACGGCGTGGTCGATATTCCTGAGGCTTTTGCCAACCAAGAGCCTCAAGGAAGCCTTGTCTTCTCAGAGGATGCTTCTACCCTCTTCGTGGCTTTCGGAACCGCTAGTTCCGGTGCGATTTACGTGATTGACGCAGCGTCAGGCGAGTTGGTCAAGACCCTCGAAGGTCAGTGGAAGGGGCAATTGCGATCCATCCGCGTGCTGTCGACTTTCGTAATCATCTTGTCTGACGAGCTCCGCGTTTATGATATTGTTAGCGATGAGTTGCGATATGGTGTCGTGATACCCAAGACCAAGGACAATGCGCTCCTCCAACTAGCCGTCGACCACATCTCAGGACACTTTGCTTTGGCTTTGCCTGCTCAGGAAGGATCCCTTCTTGCAGTTTTCGAGCCCAGTGATATCGAGCCCCTGATGGTGCGTAGCACGCCTCAAAGAGTTGTCAGCCTGGTTTCTGGTCCTCAGAGCAGTGGTTTCTTTGCCTTGGACGATTCTGCACAAGTCTGGCAGGTTACCGAAGAACCATCTCTGATTATAATGCAGCCCACTGAAGATCTCGGTCTTGAACCCATCGACGAAGACGAGGATATGGCCAGCGACGTTGATGAAGCCGAGGGCGAAGACGCCTCCGAGCCTGAAGATGTCGAGATGGAAGATGACGATTTCCACCCCAGCGTGATCCAGCAACAACATCTGGCAGATATCTTTGATGCCGCGCCAGCATTTGCCGCCCCTCCAGTCGAGGACATGTTCTACAAGGTGATGGGCCTGCTTGCGACAAAGCCTCTGTCATCATCATGAGAAGAGAAGGCAGATTGAAAAAAAGTGTTTATATAATAAGGTGCGGCCAAAAGCTAAGCTAGAATGTTTTGTCACAAAAGGGGGATCATCACGCGCGTATGTAACTATGCATTCATTAAACTAGACTTGGTCTGGTTGGATAAGGAGAGGGGATCTTGGGAAGATTAGATGATCGCAGCGCCGGCGTTAAGCAGGTCTGAATACCAGCTTTCACTCAGTTTCAAGATGTAATGGGGAACATGTCCGACATCGGCACGGTATCTTTATTATGTGCGTGTGACAAAGACAAAGAGAGGCGATCACCAAACGGTCACCCCCGGCATCTCTCGGGAATCGGATGCGGGGGAGACCCAGACGACGGTAGTAAACGTCTTGTAGTGGGCCAATCGCGCCATGGTATGATGAGGTGATGGGTAATATGTATTGACTACTTCTTCGCAGTAGTAGGTAACAAGGGAAAGGTACCAAGTTATTCATTTATTATCGACAGTCTCAACATTTATTCAGTTTCAAAGCGTGTTTATTTACCTCGAATCGTGAACCGAAATGTCTTTCACGTCGATTCCTATCCTGGACTTGGCTGCGGCTCAGGATCCAGCTACAAAGCCTCAGTTTCTAACGGAACTTCGCCATGCGCTGATGGAAGTTGGCTTTTTGTATCTCAAGAACGTCGGTATCGAAGATGAGTTGTTTCAAAAGGTTGTTCAACTTGGAAAAGGGTTCTTTGATATTCCCGAACAAGAGAAGTGAGTAATAATGTACTGTCCTATTCTCTGCTATTCCTGTATGCTAATCGCTCAACTCACTTGTCCAGACTCAAGATTGAGATGAAGAATGCGCCCTCCTTTCTTGGCTACTCACGTCTCTCGGCAGAAATTACAGCTGGAGAGGTCGACCACCGAGAGCAAATTGATCTCTCTACGGAGCATCCAGTCCCTGAACCCGGAGCTCCTTTATATCGCAACCTGCTAGCGCCCAACCAGTGGCCGTCCGAAGACTCATTGCCCGAGTTTCGCAAGGTCTACACAGAGTACATGGAGCGCATGGGCAAGATCTCAATCCAATTCACTTCTCTCATCGCCGAGGCTATTGAGCTTCCCAGCGACGCCTTCAACAAGTACTTTGACAAGGATCAACAGCACAAGCTCAAGATCGTCAAGTATCCCGACGCCAAGGAGCTCGGTATCCAAGGCGATGCGCAGGGCCAGGGTGTAGGTCCTCACAAGGATAGCATGCTCTCTAGTTACCTCCTCCAAGCCACTTCGCACAAAGGTCTTCAGGTGCAAAATGTCCGTGGCGAGTGGATAGACTGCGAGCCCATCCCAGGAACGCTTGTTGTGGCTATTGGTCAGGGTCTCGAGGCACTTACACAGGGCGTCTGCGTCTCGACGACACATCGCGTGCTCTCCCCTGCGGCAGGATCAGGCGCACGCTTCTCGATCCCCTTCTTCCAGGGTGTGCGCATGAGCGCAGAATTCGAGGATCTCGAGAAAGTCGGTGTTGGTCTCGTACCCGACGAAGTGAGGGAGCAGCGACGCAAGATTGTAGAACGCAACGGCGGACGCATTGATGATGTCGAGTTTACGTTCCGTGCCGGTGGAATATCAAAGAACCTTGGCGAGGCGACTCTGAGAAATCGTGTAAAGAGCCATCCTGACGTTGGAGAGCGCTGGTATCCTGATATTCTGGCGAGTATCCGTGAGGAGCAGGCCAAGGCGAAGCAGCAAAAGGAATCTACAGCGCCAGCCGTGGAAGCGCCTCCAAAGGTTGTGGAGGCTCATTAAATTGATAGCAAGACACTGAAGGGCAGGATAGCAGCAGACATGTGCAAAAAAAGAACTGTATAAAGTTATCATGAGTCCCTGCCAGTCATCTAAACTTGTCTCGTCTCCCCATGTTCTCGTGCAGGGCCATCACGCCACAGTACGCCTCGCTTCGCTAAATGCTTTCCATTTTCACTTTTCTTTTTCTCTTCTCGCCCTCTTCGTCTAGGTTCCTTTCCTCGTTACGATGTCGTTAACGTTGTCTCAAGTCAAGGCGGCTCTCCAGTGTGGTCGATTTACTCCTGGAACATAGGGAAGCAGTCGGCGATGGTCTTGCTGTGCTTGTTCTCGGCGTGCTCTTTCAGACTGGAAGAAAAGCAAGTTAGTTGAGTGATCAGCGGGGAAGAAGTGGAGGGCATACGCAGGGGCCTTTGTAGTCTTGAG
Source organism: Fusarium praegraminearum (assembly GCA_002093855.1). NCBI lineage: Eukaryota > Fungi > Ascomycota > Sordariomycetes > Hypocreales > Nectriaceae > Fusarium > Fusarium praegraminearum. The sequence continues at coordinate 67,819 of LXHY01000126.1, read as the reverse complement.
GAAGGTAGATTTGCAGATCTGGCACTGGATATCGCAAGCCTTTTCGTTCTACGCATGTCACATGTTAGCAGGCAGAACCAGAAACAAAGCTGTTTGTTGTTTACTTACCACCTTGAGCTGAGACTTGGCAGTGTTCTTGTCCTTAGCAGCGCGCTCGCGCTTCTGTTGAGCCTTGGCACCCTGCATTGTAGCATGTCAGCATGATAGCCACCGACAGTGACAGTGTCTTCTTGGAAAGGATAATGGACTGTTTAGCTTACGTTACCCATGTTTACGATTTAGTTTGGTTGAAAGAAGAATAGAGTAAAATAGAAGAGGGTGTGCTGTAGACTAGATAGGAACTGGCGGTGTTGAGGATTCAGAGTGTGTGTAAGTTTAAAGAGGATGCAGAATAAATGGGATGGGATTTTGTCCTGTCCTGCACGGGAAAAACGGAAACTCTTGTCCCCCTCTCACTATCGCCCTTTCGGGCACGCCGTTATCTTTGCGTTCAGCAATTGGGCTGGTTTATTTTTGTTTACCTACAACTTTTTTCACCCGCTTCGCTTCGCTTCGTTAGTCTATTTCAGGGTCTCGACCGTTCCAGAAAACCATCACCCCATACCTAGTAAGTGACAGTAATCTACAGGGTCCATTAACTGGGGCAGCATAGGTGACCGTTTAATACAGTCAGTCACTGACAGATTCATTAACTGACAACAGGACAGAGATTGTATCTATATATGTATGTGCTGGCAAAACACCTCAAAAACACATCATCATTCATATATCTCAGCTGACAGTTAGTCAGTTCTTCGACTTGTACCCTTACGGAGATGGATGTAACCACCAAACCAAGATAGACGAATAACATCAAGCCAAACGACCCGTAATAGGCTTGCACGGCAATTCTCAGTAAGCACTGAGCAAAGTTTGTTGGCTTCCCCAATCTTCGCTAAATAACATAGGTACATACATTAGTAGTCTAGTCGGTGGTAGAAAAGTTGACTTCCTAAGCCTTAGGGTATAAAAATAAGTAGTCTAAGAAGCTTAGTCTAAGTAACATAAACTGTCCTACTAATTTCGTCTCCTATGCTTTTAATCGGCCAATTCTTCTGATACTCTGAGGCATGGTAGATATAACCTTGAATAGATCTAGCGTTGATCTAGCATGCGTGTAAGCAGCGGGTATAGCAACACATAACCCGGCCAATTTAGCGGCAACCAAGCTGACCTCCAACTCGGCCCTATCAAATACGCCAACTCTATGAAGGAAGCTCTTCCATGTGGCTCCCATTCTGCCTTCTTTGCTTAGAATACCTCCGTATTCAAGCGGGGATAATCTCCTTGGCCGCTGAGTCCCTTTCAACTTCTTACTTCGACGAATGGGCGATAGCTGTAGGATTGTAGTGCCAACTCAAGCCAAGGTTGGATATCCTATTCTGTACATCGATCCTTTGATTCTTGTTCGATGGAAGCGGGGAAATAGTTAGCGCTGGCCTGGCATGCGTAAACATATAAAAGACAGCCGTGAAGCTCTGTGAAATGATCTTTTTCTCATGCACCTACCTTACCGTCTTACCTTTCTTCTCATATAAACATGACTCGAAACAAGTTCTCCGCCCTGCGTGACGAAATTGTCCAAGGAAAACTCCTACTCCCAGGAGATGATGGATATGACCAAAGTCTCGAAAGATGGAGTCGCACTTGTGTCAAGCCTGCTGTAAGTCAATGTATCGCTGTTATATTCCACACAACTCACTCTTTTGTAGGCTGCTGTAGCCCAACCTAGGACTGCCGAGGAAGTCAGTGCCGTTGTCAAGTTCGCAACTTCGAACGGGATCAAGTTCAATGTCAAAGGAGGCGGCCACAGTTCCTCGCAGACATCCAGCTCTCCGTCACCTGAGGGTATGGTCCTAGATCTTTCTCTCATGCGTGATGTCTCGGTTGACGCTGACGCACAAACCATCACTTATGCGGGAGGCTGCTTGTGGAAAGACGTAGATGATGCCCTTTGGGCCAAAGGACTGGCCACTGTAGGAGGAACTGTCTCCCATACAGGTGTCGGCGGTCTCACCCTTCACGGAGGGTATGGTGTCTTGAGTGGACTCCATGGACTGGCCGTCGATAACATGATTACATGTCAAGTTGTTCTGGCAGATGGAAGCATCGTGGCCGCATCAGCCTCAGAGAACCCGGATCTCTTCTGGGCACTTCGAGGTGCCGGTAGCAGCTTTGGTGTTGTGACTCAGTTCACCAGTAAAGCACATCCACAAGGAGACATTTGGGGAGGTATGGTCGTCTTCTCCCCGGACAAGCTGCCAGCTATCGTTGATTTCACAAACACATGGGGAGCTACCAATGATGGCAGGCAGATCCTCCTTGTTGCATTCGGACATGCTCCCCCTGGACCAGACCCTAATGCACCCAGACCCCCTGTCGTCGTTGTGCGAATGGCTCAGGTCGGGGATAACCCATCCGAAGAAGGTCCCAAATACTTTGCCCCCATCTTGGAAATGGAAGCATTGATGCAGGAAATCGGGCCAATGCCTTATCCTGTAATCAACCAGGTTGCAGACGGCCAGATGAAGCACGGAAGCCGGTACCTTCTTGGCGGTTCCAACTTCACCCTTCCCATGAAGCTCTCTACCGCCGAGGCGATACGCAATCGCTTCCATGAGTTCACCGAGCGCACCCCAGACGCAAACGAATCTGTGGTGCTGATTGAATGCATACCCCACCAAAAGATCAGGGAGATTCCTGTCGAGTCAACGGCCTTCAACTCGCGTGGCAAGTACTTCATCATGGGAGTCATGTACAAGTATGAGGACGAAAGCCTTGATACGGAGATTCGCCAGTTCAACCGTACTTTCCAAACTGAGGTTCGCAAGCTGGGATACAACGACGAAACCCTCGCGGATGGCATTGGCAATTACCTCAACTATGCCAACACTGGGAACATTTCGGCTGAGGAAGCATTTGGGTCGCATTCAAAGCGCTTGGTGAGTTTGAAGAAGAAATATGATCCTGAAAACGTCTTTGACAAGTTGTGGAAATTGGTTGGCAAGGTTGAAGATAACTGGATTGCTTGATGTAGGTAGATGGAATTTGTTATAGGTGCAAGGAATTCAAAATTAATTGTTTTTCTTCTTATGAAATTATAGCGGGTAGCAAATAAATAGGGACTTGAAGCAATCCAGATGAAATTATTAGGCCACTCTTAGGCTATATATACACTAAGAGTGATCTAAGATTTATATCAACCACTAAATTGGTATCGGTTTTTATGTAACCCATCTACATTCAATTGAAGTTGGATATTTTATAAAAGGAAGTTGCGATTGCGCACCGTGCGAGTCTCTCTTTCTTTCGCGTCGCGTTTGAAATTGCTGACTTACCATTTACATCTATCTACAGCTACACTATCCCTCAATTTCTCATGGTTGCTTTAAGAAACCCTCTGCTTCAATCTTTTAAAACAATCGTTGAATACAGAATAAGACGGGTCGGATTTCTTGTATCCCCATCTCAGTCACTTTTCAGAATCAAGCGTCCTTCCACCGTGTGCAATCAATACCACATAATGGCATCCTCGTCAACCATTGTCTCAGCCGACAAAGTCAGTCTTGAAGAGTTCAATCAATTGCTTGATCGATATCCGTCTGTTCTACAAAGAATCTCTGATGAAAAGGGTGGTAGGTTGACTCCTCGATACGCGCTGTAGCCGATATCCCATCAGAAACCAGGCTGATAGTTATCCATCGTGATAGTCAAAAATGGCCAAAAGTCACTCAAGGTACTCGATGAATTTCGGTACAACGAGGCATTGGGTAAATTTGATGTCGGTAAAAGAATTCGCCCAATGACACTTGACGATATCAAGACCCTTGTTGAGTGGAAGTTGTAAGTCTGAGCCTGCGCTCCCATTCTCAAACGGGGTTGCTACACCATCTCGTGACTATCTGTTAACGAATGATCAGGCGGCATGGGAAATTTAGGCCAACACTTATGAAGCTGGTCTCATCTAATGACCCGGATGGTGCCCAAGATGTTATCAAGCAAGCTCTTGAAATCTACAACGAAAAGGCAGACACCGTGGCGACTCTAGATGTGCTAACCAAGCTTCGAGGCATTGGCCCTGCAACAGCATCTTTACTCTTAGCTGTCCACGATGCAAGTCGGGTCATCTTCTTTGCCGACGAGGCTTTCTGGTGGCTATGCTGCAACGGCAAGCAGAGCCCTATCAAGTATAATGCTAAGGAGTATCGCATGCTATGCTCCGAAGTTGACGATTTGCGGAACAGGCTTGCCGTGAAAGCAAGTGACATAGAAAAGGTTGCATATGTCTTGATGAAGCAACCGGGTCAAACGGAGCAGTCGCATGATGCTGCACCTGTCAAAAAGGAGGAAGAGAGCGCATCGGCAACGACAACGGCACCGGCGAAGAAGAGGAATGCCGTTTCAAAAGAGTCTAAGAAGGTGGGCGATGCCATCAAAGAGCAGCCTTCACTCCGTCGATCGAAACGTGTCAAGTCCTAGCTAGTTCTACATGAACTAGCGCGCTCATAACTCGACGGCGTCTTGCCTTCACATGCACATACAAAGTTCTCGGGTGCAGGGTTGTCATTTCCAACCTGTCGGATTACACAGCTGGTCAATACACGACAGCACGCCCTAAGCTGACCGAGGCAATCGAGACGACATATCTCGAAGGATCGGATACCCGGGCCGTGATAGCGACAATATCCGAAGAATAACAAGCTCGCAACCGAAGAATTTCCGCCACACGACTGGTCCCTATGTTGAAATGAACGGCGGCTCAGTAGTAAATGAATCCACCGTGAAGTGGTAACGGGCCATGTAGGCTATGTGTATAAAAGCCGTACGCCTCACAAATCGAACATGTTGAGGTTCCCCCCAAGTGGCGATTAAAAGTGGCCTCTGTTATTTGATTGAATAGTCAATTTCACTTCTTATCTCCTGCAATATACACATAGTTTAACTGGCTCACAGCGGTTCAGTGCAACTTACCTGCCTATATACTATCTCCGATACCCACCTACATACATATCTACAAACTCCAAGACATGGCACCAAAGGGTCACCAACATGGACCTTCAAGCAGCATGTTTGCTCAGACCACTGAACCCATACCCCTACCTAGCCGGTTCGCACGGATCAAGAAGGATCTCATTGAGGGTAGACAAGATCAAATCAAAGCTGCCTGGACAAGACTACTACTAGAATTGAAGACCGAAATCGACATCATTGCCAAGGCGGGCCCCGATATCTATCCTTGCATCGACTTTGGAGATCTCAAAAATCCTTCAGTGACGAATGCCTTCTCTTCCGCGCTCAAGGACCGCGGTGTCGGAGTGGTTAGGAACGTGATACCTCGTAATCTCGCTGCAGAATGGAAGGCAGAAACGGAAGCTCATTTGGAGCATCCTCGAGCTCGACGGCTTCCGACACATGATCCTCATCTTTATGGTGTCTATTGGTCTCCTGGGCAGATCAAAGCTCGAGCACACCAGAACATTGTCTATACTCAACGTTTCTTGATGAATCTATGGCACTCGTCCGACCCAAAAGCACTTGTGAGCCCCAACTTTCCTGTCAGCTATGCCGACCGCGTGAGAATCAGAACACCAGAGGATGAAACATGCTCCCTCAGCGTTTATGTCGATGGAGGGAGCGTGGAACGTTGGGAACCCGATGGATATGGTTCAGCTGCAACGTACCAACCCATTTTTGATGGTCGCTGGGAAGACTGGGAGCCATGGGAGAGCAGCACGCGACTGAAGGTGACGAGTGATTTATACAATGGTGATGGGTCTTGCAGCATGTTCCGCATGTTTCAGGGCTGGGTTGCTTTGAGTGATGTTCCTTTCGGCCAAGGCACACTTCTATTGTGTCCGATGATTCGTCTTACAACTGCGTACCTTCTCCTCCGACCCTTTTTTATTCCCAGAGACTCTTCGCTCTCAGGTCCAGACTTTCTTGTACCAGAGAACTGGATCCTTGAGGAACCACCTTCATCTGTGATCCAAGGTGCATTGCCGTCATACACGCAAGAGCTCAACAGAGCTCTGCATCCTCACCTCCAGCTCAATCGCAGCATGATTCCAATTCCAAAGCTTGAACCAGGAGACTATCTTGTCTGGCATCCGGATGCTGTCTATGCCCTTGACCGCCGTCGCCGCCCAGATACACCCGCCACGACGATTGTGTATCTTCCAGCTTGTCCTTTGACTCAAACGAATGCACTATACTTGGCACACCAGCGCAAGGGATTTTTACAAGGCGAACCAGGACCCGATTTCACTGGAGCCCTCACTGGCGATGTAGCTATAGGAGGTGAGCAGGCTATACGAGAGGTGGGCGAAGCAGGGGGTGTGGATGGTATGCGGGCCATGGGCCTTCTGCCGTGGGATGAAGATGAAGCCAAAGACGATCTTGAATACGCGGTGTTAGAGATGGCCAATGGTGTTTTGTTTCCCGAAAAGTACGACATAGGCTATTGAGTCGCTTGTTGATAGGAAATAGGGCTCTAGTAGTAATGATAATTCATTTGGATTGAATGGCTTGCATCACATATAGTAGCCAAAGAAATATGGTCTGAATGGTGATATTTTGTATACGCCAGACCCTGGTGACTGAGAACACCAAGACGGCTGATCCAACATCACAGTTCTATAAATATGAAAATTCGAATACAATCTCAAATGGTTGATCGTCCTATACACGTCCGATCGCCAACTTTGCGCCTGTGCTTGACCTCGAAACCGATATACCCGTTATTTTACATCTTCCGCTTCTTTTGGTGGGGGGTCTATTCTTTGTGAGCGCCCTGACAGGCACAGACTTCATCCATAATTCTCAACCTAGTCAATTTGACAATGAGTTGTCGACATTACTGAGTGGGCGGGTATCTTTTAGTAGTAATAGCGTATTGTAATACACTTCTTAGATGCCCTTCCTGCCCTCACCGGTCTGCTGAGTAGCAGCGTACTTGTCGCTGAGCTCGTCGTAGCTCTTGTGGAGCTGCTCGCTTTGCTTCTTGAGGGTCTTGAGGTCCTGTTCCTTGAGCTCGAGCTCCTTTCGGAGACGGGCGAGCTCACCGGGCTTACCGGCGGCAGCGAGCTTCTCAGCCTCCTTGGTGTTGTCCTTGGTACCCTCGTAAGAGCGGACCTTGTCCTCGAGACGCATCACCTCGATGATCATGACATAGGTGCGGTTAAGGATGAGCGAAAGGAAGAGGGTGAAGCCGCAAAGGTACATGTTGCGTTGCGAGTAGAACTTGCGAGCCTGGACTTCGAGACGCTCGTGGCCCATAACGGCGGCACTGTAAGCGAGAGTAAAAGTCAGTAACGTAGCCAATTGTAATGTCGCTGTTGCGTGGGGTAAACATACCCTCCACCGTGCTTAGCCTGTTCGGAGGCAGCGGCGAGCTCGAGCTGAACACGATAGACACGGTTCACGCTGTCCACAAAAAGGATCAGTATGAAGATGAAGGTAATCTTCATCCAATACTGAATCTTGGCGACGACGGGGTTTTCGGAAATGAAGCTGTTGCTGTTGTTAGCGCGGTGCTACGCGTGAAAGGAAAACTTGGTGATAACGTACGTGAAGATCTTTCGCCTGACGCCGAAGGGCATGGGGAAGATCAAGAGCACGAACATGCCCATCTCGAAGACGAGAAGCATAAAGACCTGGTTGCCACAGTTAGCGACTCCATCACCGAAATGATTGAAGCTCCGTGCCGCGATATAGGCAACATACGAGGGTGTAGTAGAGCGTCATAGTGACGGTGATAGCTGACGAGGGGTAAACAGCTAAAAAGTGGTTTCGTTTGCGAGAATTGAGGAGCTCAGAGGGAGCTTTCTTGAGAGTCGAGTCCGTGAGGTGTTGAGGGGATGTCAGGAGAGGAAAATCAAATGATTGCAAGGGGAAAGAAAAGCTTTCCAGTTGCGAGGTGTTCGTATTTGTAGGAGGGAGGACGAATGACAAAGGTGGTCAGTTTGGACCTGAACCTGGCAAAAAGCTGGGAAAGCTGTTCCCGTACGCTACTTCCCTCTTCCAAATCGACAACGTCATCGCCTGTGGCTGGAGGCTACTGGCCGCTAATAGTGGCATGTGGAGCATGAGCACGCTTTAATACTAGTGCAGATCTACCCGTGCATCCGTGTTATTCAGTTATGATTTATGAATGGACACAATACTTGACACATGATATCAAAACATTAGATACTTCTACTGTCTCATACATCATATCGAATTACGGAAGAAACAGGTAATGCCTATTTGCTTTAAGGACGAGAATCTCGACCGTTGTATTATTTCACATGACTATCTCTCTCTTTGTCTGATACTTTAACTCCCCGAGCTATCCCTCGCCCAACCCCAACCCAGCAATCCTAGTTCGAGCTAGAGGAAACATGTGTCGTTAAAGTCTATCTTGAAAACGAAGCCAGGCCTGTTATTCAAGCTTCTCTGCCAAAACTACTGACTGGCGCTCATCCAATCTCCATCATCTCTCAACTTGGCTGGCAGACGGCGATTCCTCGCGACTCTATCGATGCGCGAACGAACCACGACATCTTGGTCGTCGTCGTCGTCGTCATCCTCATCATCCTCATCATCATCCTCGTTGTCGTTGTCTTCCTCCAACTGACCTCGGAGCCCCTTGGATTTATCAACAGGCTCCTTTGTAAGCGTCACATCTTCCATACCATCATTAATTTCCTCAGACTGTGGTCGTGGTGGTACAATCGGGCGCACGATCGTGTCTGGCACCACGATTTGTTTCTGCGTTTGCTCCTCTTTCTGCTCTGTTCCTTCTGTTCCCTCCGACACCGATACCGATACCGACAACCTAGACGTCGCGGTCTTCGGGGCTGAAGTGGCTGAAGTGGCATTCCGGGGATATTTTCTAGGTCGACCACTACCAGGTCTGGCCCCTCCTCTCTTGCCTCGAGGTTTGACAACTCCACGAGGTTTGCCCCCTTGATCCGAGACGCCTGCCTTTGCAACTTGCCGCGGACGTTTTCGAAACCTGGGTGCCGATGACTTGCCAGTTCCATAATCTGACTCTCCATCAGATGGTGTCTCCAGGAGAGATGCATCTGTTCCGGTAGGATGATACTCTTCTTCTTCCGAGTCCTCGTCGAGATCGCCCTTTTTACGTTTGCGCAACGGCTTTGGGGTGAATCCAAGTGTCGCCGTCAAATCCTCTTCGTAAAGGGCTTCTTGGGCCTTCTTCCCCTTTCCAGGCTTCTTCTTATCCGTCTTTGGGGCCTTTCTGGCGACTCCTTCTCCGTTGGGGCGTCGTGTCCGCTTCTTACCCTCGCCCGACTTCCCTCCCGTCTTATGGTCGAGTAGCTTCTTTGTCAGGTTAGGGAAGTTCTCTCCATAGTTAAAGAAAAGTTCTTCTCCAGCTGCGATATCGCGCATAGCTGTAAACTTGATTCTGTATTCTCCGTTGACATAGAGAATACGAGGCGTGATGTTGCAACCGCGTTTGTCACTCTCCGAGGCGTGGTTGATGTAACGACTCAAGTTGCCGTACGTGGCAGCGTCCACCCAGATGCCTTCATTTTCCAAAAGGGTGAACACGTAAGAAATGTTGGATTCTTCATCGAACACATCACCACGCCTGGCTTCTCGTCGTACGCCCTCATCATGAGTAATCAACTCTCCGACATATTCGATGATAAAGTCATCTTGAGCGATAGGCTCAACCGTGAAAAGTCCGTACCCAACACCTTCGAGCTGACTCTGACCTAGAGCAAGGCCTTTTGCTTGACCACGCTGAAGAGGGCAGTTCTGGCACCCAGTAGAATGGAGAACTTCGTCATCAGCGTTCTCAGGATCGGCCCTATCAAGTACACCACATGTCCCGCAAACATCCGGATCACACTCGCGGTTCAGCTGTACACAAATACATGGCCTGTCCTTTTGTTTGCTAAGACATGTTCTTCCCTGTGAGTGACAGGCACAGCCAGTGAACTTGTAAGCGCAGCATTCGACGGTACATCCACAGAACTTTTCGCAGAGAACACTCTGCTGAACGCAAATACAGCTTTCCAGGGTACAAGGGCCTTCATGAGAGCAGTGCTCGGAAAGCTCGCGCTTCTGATGCTCGTGAGTTTTGGTGTGGTTCTCCCAATCTCCAATTAGTGCTTTCTTGAACCGATCGTACCAATTGACTGTTCGTATTTGCAATTTGCTTGCTGGCTCCAGTGGGGGTAGGGATACATTCATCCGCTCATATTCGTTGAAAACACCACTGCAATCGCGGTCAAGGAGTTGAGCAACCAGACAGAAGGGGTCTTTCTTGACCTGGCTATGGTCGGTTGTTGCGACGGCGCTACGTAAGACGTACTGTTCTTCTTCATTCCAGGGCCGCTGAGCCGAGCAAGCCTCGGGGCGAGGCGACGACTGGTAGCAGTTCCGTCTGCAAAGGCGTGAGTGGCCATTTATCATATCCGTATCCTCGTAAGGTATGCGCCGTCTCCGCTTGAGAGTTTCTGAAAGGCGAGGAAGCATCGAAAGGGTGCGTTTACAATTCTGCGCGTCATACTCACCATGTTCGCAAGAATGACTAAAGCAAATGAGACAACCGAGAATTGAATAAGTGCCCAGCCAGTACTCGATGGCCTCATGCTCGTTTTGTTTCTGCGAACTAGAAACGTCCTTTGCTGTAGGTTTGGTTTCCATAATGCTATCGACCGATTCATCTAAAAGAAGAACATCGCGAAGCTCAATCTGTTTGTTTACGTGTTGACCCTGATGGAAGACGCGGTGGAATGCTTCAGTAAATATATCGGCAGCTCTGTTTGCTCCGGGCGGGGTGGTTGATCCAGCTGGGCGATGCGAATTCAGGATATCCGACTTTTGTCTGGGTGTGATTGCATTGTCGGGTTCGCGACTTGCCATGTAGCGGATAAGGGTTGATTTGTCGCAGCCAGGTAGCGAAAGCTTGTCTAACCAGCTCTCCAGGTAGAGAAGGACGGTCGAGGCAAATTCGGAGCGTACAGTTATGCGAACCTTTTCTTCGCGGCTCATGGGTTTGAAACCGGATTTGCGATCAATGTCCTCCAATTCCTGCAGCCACAAGTTGTATTTGTACTCTTCCGAGGTCTCGAGATCCCTCAAGTGGGGTACAAATGTCAGCATCGTGTTGGGCGTGAGAATATTCTTTTTGATTTCCACATGGTGAAAACGATACCGCGGCACACGCTCTTCATCCGTTTGAATTCGCACAACGCTGTGATGATCCTCCCGTTTATTGTTCTTGGGTTTAGTGTGCTCCTTTTGAAAAACGTTAATGCTGCGGAGGCGGATTTAGTTTGATGTTACATACTTTGGATTTGATTTTCATTGTTTCACCCTTCTTGGCCGGCATTGACTTGCTGGTGAGTCCGGCAAAGAGATTGGCGCCAGTGAGACTGCGACGCTCTGTAGGATGTGTAGATTCAATGATGTAAGAGGTCATGCGGCTGTGTCCATTTTTGATATCCTGGCGATATTCGACCAACTTTTTGGTGACAGAAGCAACATCCCATTCAGGTTTCCTGGGTGTTTGATATTTAGGAGATGCAGTCTTGGGCTCTTGTGCTGATGTATCCATGTCTTGTTCAAGTGTTGGCGTCACCTGACGAGATGCCACGTTGGAAGCTGCCACTTTAGATAGTCTTGCCATACTGTGTGCATCGTCAAGAGCAGCAATTACTTGGGTCACCTTCTGCTCAACCTTGAATACGGGAGGCGATGGACGTGGCAGCTCAGTGGAAGGCTCCTTATCCTGGATGGCGGTGATGGAAGCTGAGGTTCGATTTATCTTGGGCGGGCTGACAGGTGCATGGGTTGATGATGGAGGTCGCTCAATAGCAAAGTCGGGGGCAAAACGCGCCTGGGTAGTAGTAGTGACTGTGGAATGGACAGGCGGCGGCGGCGATGATCTTTGAAGGTTATCAGATCTGTCACTGTCATCGTCCACAGTCAAGTCGATGTGCGTGATGTGTTTCGCGTTGATGGAGGCGACAGATTGAGAAGCCATGGCTGCGGCTGATGGCTTTGCCTCAAAGTTTAAGCAAGGTACGACGAATAGTGAGTTAGTAAGGTAGGTGCAGGACTGCAGTTGTCAAGGTTTTCCTTAGGATTGCCCCTCTCTTTGACTCGCAACTACCACCATTCTGCAAAGAAACAATTGCTTTCAAAGATAGTTAGAAGGAGCAGAACGAAAGAGAGACCGTTGCGGCCTGCAGTTTGCAATCTCGTTGTGGTGGGTAGCACCTTTGTAGGTAAGCCAGGGAATGGACGAAACAAAGAAACACGACTTCGTCTAGCCAGAGAGACGCGTGTGGACAGATTAAAAAGTTGGACTTGGCAAGGAGAAGCAATAGGCGGAACGAGAAGCGCAAATTGAAGCGTATTAACCAGGGAACCCAATAGATCGTTGCGCTGCAGCGTATATGCCAGATTGTGCACAATTAAATCGATATCATTTGATGGCCGTTGTGTTGTCGTTGAAATCCGAGACGAAACGAAGGATGAATGAATGAATGTTAGACACACGCGTTGAGAGGAGACTGCAGGGGATGTTGACAGGGGAGCGCGCTCACTAATCGACATTAGCGCCCTTCGATTGGTCCTGAGGCCTGAAGATTCAAGATTCCCCCTGTCCCCAATTGAAGTTGATTGAGTATGATACTACCTACACGCCTCTGTATAAACAAGTATTGACAATGAATACGTTCTAGTAAATATTTGAAACTTGACTTTATCGTCAGCAATTGCACATGTTTCTATGGCTATTTGTCGGTCATGTAGTTTAGGTGAATTATGTGTAAAGTTGATGGATAGTAGTAGGTATATATCAGTGAGCTGGCTTAGTAATATCTAAGAAAGTCGAATGAAATTGCAAAATTGTAAATGACATGCTAAGTAATACTGACAGCTCAAACGTCACCTTCGTTTGATTTCAATTGACTTGTACTGTTGTTCGTCCTGAGTTTCGTCGTATAGGTACATGCTCGTCTAAGTTGCCAAGTCTGTCTCACGTGAGCGCCGGAGTTGCCGGATGCTTTAATCGCTACTCTACCCGCAGGGTATCAGAAAAGTTGACCTTTATAAGCACAAGAGACGAAATAAGTAGGTCACCTTATGCTGTTTAGAGTATGCTTCTTAGGCTTTTTATTTTTGTATCCTAAGACTTAGAAGGCCAACTTTTCTGCTACCTGTTAGTCTACGGATAACACTTGCGAATTAGATAACAATTGATATATTCGTGGACGTATTGTTCTTGACTTTGGTTGTGCAGCAAATGGATTTAGTATTTTCATGAAACTTGAAGACATCAAAAGGCTTTGAGGATAGTCATTGGTATCGCGTCTGCAATATTTATTAGTAGCCACTACCTACCACTTAACCAATCTCTGCTGGCATGTCTTCCAAGAGTCCAAGACTGAGGTTCAACCACGGAGCAGACCAGTCCTTGAACTGCACGTCTGGACACATAATAAAATCATCACAGAGTTGTGTCTACGAAAACCTTCAAGTCAGAGGAAAAGACAATATCCTAGATTTCTGCCCCCTCTATGTGTTGGATGCCTCTTGAAGATCTGCTCAACTACTAACGGAACAGACCCTGTTTCACGACGACATCTAAACGGAACTAACCAAACCAAACAAACATGTGAGAAGCCCTTGAGGTAATTAAACTTGGCCAGATCGAACAATACCCCTTGTTTGTTGATCTTTCCGGACTGGAGACTGCCGAACGATCGTTCAGTCTAAAAACCACTTCAGCCTCCCTCTGGCCAGTGAACATGTCAAGAACCCCAAGACTTATGCCGCGATATCGTCATTTTTCATCTTAGAGACTCACTAGCGCAGGACTGGATCCGACCGAAGCTTGGTGGGCATCAACCGCATCCGGGATGGAACAGTCAGGTCAAGGGGGGTCCCCTCCGGAAGCACAGGCGAGTGAGGATTCTTGGCGTCTGATTAGAATGATACAGAATAAAATGCAAGACGTAGACCTGAGACACGGTTGACGTAAAGTAGCTGTACCTCGAAGAATGTAGTGATCACCGGGGGTTGCGGTGTATACAGTACACTAATTGTTAGCGCCCGTCTGTATCGTACATCCTCATTACAGTCCAATTCAGGCGCGGGTGGAGTGGATGACGTCGTTCTCAGCTCCCCCATAAAGCCGTGACGATCTTGTTCTCCGCAGCAACACACATACTGCAGCACTACCAAGCATTGCCCAGTTTCTTGGACTCCCTCATATAACGTTCCCAGCTTCCCGGCCACGATCTTCCTCTGTGATTTTCCCGACATCCATCTTTATCCTTGCTTCTCAGCTGTATTAATCCCCACCCAATCCAGATATCATCTATCCCCCTGCCTGTCCTTGTTGGACCCTTCACTTGTCAGCTCCACCGCTTGTCGCTCGTCGCATTTTCACTATCATCATGCATCGCACTTATTCTATGCGCCAAACCCGGGCGCCTACTGCCTCTCAGCTTCAGGTGCGTAGTACTCACCCTCATCACGCTGATTCAAGAGCGAGAATGCTAACTTGGACGTAGAACCCCCCACCACCTCCCTCATCCACAAAGTCCGGCCGCCTGTTCAAGGGCAGCTTCGGTACGATGATCCTCCCACCATAACGACTTGCGAAAGACTAATAACATCTCTACTCAGGCCATGCCCTTCGTCGCAATGCAGGCGGCGCCTTTGGTCCCGACCTGGCCAAGAAGCTCTCCACGCTGGTCAAGATGGAGAAGAACGTGATGCGTAGCTTGGAGACCGTTGCCCGTGAGCGAATGGAAGTTGCTGTATGTTTGATGAATTCCACTTACACCAGATGGCGCAACTAACTTCTATAGCAACAATTGTCCATTTGGGGTGAGTCTGGAGATGAGGATGTTTCCGACGTTACCGACAAACTCGGCGTTTTGCTGTACGAGATCGGTGAGCTCGAGGACCAATACGTCGATCGATACGACCAATACCGAGTTACTATGAAGAGCATCCGTAACATTGAAGCCTCGGTTCAGCCCAGCCGTGACCGTAAGAATCATCCAAACTTCGATCCATATGTATCTACTGACATCGACAACAGGCAAACAGAAGATCACTGATCAGATTGCTCAGCTCAAGTACAAGGAGCCCCAATCCCCTAAGATTGTTGTTCTCGAGCAGGAGCTCGTTCGAGCTGAGGCCGAGTCTCTCGTTGCAGAGGCCCAGCTTTCCAACATTACACGCGAGAAGGTCAAGGCAGCCTACACTTACCAGTTTGATGCTCTCCGCGAGCACTGCGAGAAGGTTGCCATTATCGCTGGCTACGGAAAGCATTTGCTTGAGCTTATCGACGACACTCCCGTTACACCCGGTGAAACCCGACAGGCCTACGATGGCTATGAGGCTAGCAAGGCCATCATCCAAGACTGTGAAGATGCTCTCACCAGCTGGGTCTCTTCCAATGCCGTCGTTTCTTCCAAGCTGTCCACCCGTGCCCGCACATTGTCCCAGCGACGTCGAAACAACATCCGCAGGGGTGAAGGACACGACCTCTCTGGCCAAGACATGCCCCTGAACGATGGCAGCTCCTGGACAGCTCGCGACCGCGACCTCGATAGCGAAGAGGAAGAAGAGGACGAGGATGCTCGCGGCTCCATCCTGGACAGCGATGGCGGCCTGAACGGCGAGTCCCGCGGACGCCCACAGGAAGCTGTTGTCGCATAGAACGTGCGCATGATCGATGTGGCCAAAGTGAATATTGAAGATAAAGTAATTACAGAAACGCGATCTTGGTGGCACAAGGCGTTGACGGTAACTTAATGTTGGAGGTTGCAAAAGGGCTGTTCTGTTTGGGTACAATAACTTTCTTTTGCGATAGCCTTAGTGTACTTTTAACGATTAATATTATGTTTGTATTCGTTATCATCACATGAAACCACCATCCCGCACCTGGCTGGCGAACTGCTCAACCTCCATCTTGGCAATGTGATGGCCTGGTATAACAACTAAACCCAAGTAGCGAGAGGTCATGTCAACTTTAACAGATGCCCCGGCTGCTTCCTCAACTGCCTTTGTACGCTCCCTGGATGATGGCTGGCGATACTCATACGTGTGAGAAAGGACAATGTTCCTGTCCTTCAGGTTTGTTAGTAAACAGTTCGTTGATGTTTCTTCATGAGAAGCTACAGGGTATTGAGAGGTAAAGACTCACAGGGTCGGTGCATTTTAGGGAACCCCAGAACAACCGGCCATCAGACGTATACACCCGGAGGTTCTTGTTCAAAATTGTCGCAAGATATTGTCGAGCCGTATCCGGATTCATTTTGGCTCACGGAATGGCTTGTTAACTCGTTGATCAGGATTGCGAAGGCTGCCTTGGATGACAGCGTGGGGAATGTCAGGCTCATTGATTTGGGACAATAGAAAATAAGAGGTATTCTGGGGCGTAATGATAATCCGCTCCAATTGGTTCTAAACGGCTGCTAAAGTAAAACAACAAAACTAAAACTCATTTTGACATTGTTGAGAATTATAGCTATACAAAAATCTAGGTAGCTTGAAATATTGGCACATATTGCATGACACCCATACTGAAGTCGCATAAGGTGATATATTCAATCAAGACTTGGTTGATATTCATGGGTGTATGGTACCTAACTTCTGGTAGAATCATACAGTGGAAGGATGGGCGCTAAAGCCTGCGGATTAGTGGCGGCAGGCCCCACGCTGACGTTATTCACTTCAGGTCCATTCCGCAGGCAGACCAATTCAATTCATCTTTTGCGCAACACAATGTTGAAATCTTCACACTCCTCCTTATATTACTTAGTTGCGGACAAGCTGGACTGTTAACTCATCTTGAACCCAGTCAGATCATGACCATTAATTCCACCGAACGAGGGCGCATCCCTTGAGTATAAGGCCTTGTGCCTCCTGACACCGCGGGCTCTGTTGATTCACGGTCGTAGCCCATCATGGGCGTGAATGGTCTCTGGACAGTCGTGCAGCCATGCGCTCGACCGACGAACCTCGCGACTCTGAACCGCAAGCGGCTTGCAGTAGATGCCTCGATTTGGATCTACCAATTTCTCAAAGCTGTACGCGACAAGGAAGGAAATGCCTTGCGCAATTCGCACGTCGTTGGTTTCTTTCGTCGCATATGCAAACTCCTATGGTTCGGAATCCTACCAGTCTTTGTCTTTGATGGCGGTGCACCCGTACTCAAGCGACAGACCATCCAACATCGAAAGCAGAGACGTGAAGGTCGTCGTGAAGATGCTGTTCGAACCGCTGGCAAGCTCTTAGCTGTACAGATGCAGCGAATCGCGGAAGAGGATCAAGACCGCAGGCGAAGAGACCGAGAACGTGATATATCAGCCAGGGAGGAGCAGCAACAGGAGGTTATTCCTGAAGCTAGCCAGCTTGTCTACGATGATGAGGCTCTCATGTCACAACAGGAACGACAAAAGGGAAGGTCATTTCGAAAACAAGATGCCTACCATCTGCCCGACCTTGATGGAGGTGGTATCGCAGCAATGGGGAAGCCTGAGGATCCACGAATCATGAGTGTAGAGGAACTGGAAGAGTACGCGCGACAGTTTCACGAAGGAGAGGACATCAATCTCTACGACTTTAGTAAAATTGATTTCGATGGCGAGTTTTTCAAAAGTCTCCCTGCCGCGGATCGATACAATATTCTGAACGCAGCAAGACTCCGAAGTCGACTGAGAATGGGCCTTAGTAAGGAACAGTTGGAAGAAATGTTTCCAGATCGCATGGCATTTTCCAAATTTCAGATTGACAGAGTCAAGGAGCGCAACCACCTCACTCAGCGTCTCATGTTCGAAGTGGGAATGACTGGTACCGATCTCACTCTTGGGGTCAACGCAAGAGTCGCCGGTGAGAAGAATCGCGAGTATATCCTTGTGAAGAATGATGGCGCAGAAGGAGGATGGGCACTGGGTGTGGTTAGCAGGGATAAGGATGTTGGAGAAGCACATAAGCCTATCGACGTCGACGCTATTCAAGTTCAATACCAGTCCAAAGATGACGAAGAAGATGAGGATGATGATTTTGAGGATGTCCCCATCGAAGGTCTCAACCGATTGCCAAAACCTTCTGCCGCGCAGATAGCTAGCTATCAAGCAGCCCAAGACGCAGCAACTCGGCGTCGAGAATTTTACGGTGGGGGGCATCGAAAAGAATCAACTGCCCAGGAAGAGGGATCCCTCTTTGTAGGCGGTAATGTCGAAAGCACAGATGATCCGTTTCAACAACCGCCCGAAGACCCGCTACAGGCTGATGAGGAGGATGATCTCAACCGCGCAATCGCCATGTCACTCCAAAAACAGTATGGTGTTGGAGAGGAGTCAGAAAAAGAGGAGGATTTCGAAGATGTGCCTATCGAAGCACCAAAATGGACACAAAAGTCTGTTGAGTCTCAAAAACCTATCACAGCCAAGGGTGGCTCCATGATCGCCCATGTCGTCAATAACCGAGCAAGCGCTGCTGTACCCAAGCGACAAGAGCGCAGTGCCGCCGACGATAGCGATAGCGATGAGGACATGCAGACGGTGCTCGCAAAGGCAAGGGTGCAGAAGAAGCCGCAGCCGAAGCCGAAAGCAAAATTCGTACCTGTCGTTGAAAACAAGAAGAACCCATTTGACGGCCCATTGCCATTCGCCAAGCTTGATTGGCGCTCTTCTGTGTTTGGAAAGAAGCAAACCAACGCAGCAGGGCCAAGCAAGGAAGCCGAAGTTACAGATAAAACCCCAGTCTCAAAGGACGGTGAAGAAGACGACATGGCTGGTGGCTTTGAGAGAGAGATAGTGGACGAAAATGCACCCAAGCCCTTGCCGCCATGGATGGTAGATGACACAGACATCCGAGAGTCGCTCAAGAAGCAGAAGGATGCTGAACGTGAAATCAACAATGCGGACAGGCAGGCAGCCGAGGAAGAGCAGAGACTTTATCGCCGGAAAATGCAGGACCAACTGATTCATATCGACTCTTCATCAGACGATGATAGCGACGTTGAGGTTCTTGACAAGGCCCCGTCACCTAAGAAAGTATCTCAAAAGGAGACGAATGTCGCCGAAGTTGAGGAGCCTGAAGCCGCAAAGCAAGCTTCGCCCCGATCTGAAAAGCCAGAGCTTATTTCAGAAGAAGCCTCGGAGGAAACCACAGAGCCCAAATCCCTGCCTCGAGTTGAAGGGCTTACAGACCGTACTCTGGTAGACTCAACTGACCCTCCGGCGGAAGAAAGCAAAGGTGAATCCGAGAAATCAGAGTCACCTGAACCGGAATTTGAGGACGTGGTGCCCACCAACGTAGTGGCTGAAGTCGCAGCGGAGAAGAGTCCTACGCCCATTTTTGAAGAACTTCCTTCTATCAGCGCACCCTCGGCAAACGATGAGGGCCAGCAGCCTGATCTCGAAGACGATGGTCTCTTTGACGACGTAGAGTATGACGAATTCAGCGACCCTGGGGATGAAGAGCTCATGGCATCACTGGCTGAAGAATCTGAAGAGCATGCTCGTTTTGCCAGCGAGCTGAACAACAAGACAGCCGAGCAAAACAAAGAGGACTATGAAAGAGAACTACGTGCTCTTCGAACTCAGCAGAAGAAAGACCGCCGAGATGCTGATGAGGTGACCCAAGTTATGATCACAGAGTGCCAAGCTCTGCTCCGATTGTTTGGTATCCCTTATATCACGGCTCCCATGGAAGCCGAAGCACAATGCGCCGAGCTGGTTAACCTTGGGCTTGTCGATGGCATTGTAACGGATGATTCGGATACCTTCTTGTTTGGTGGCACACGAGTCTACAAGAACATGTTTAACAGCAACAAATTTGTGGAGTGTTATCTGGTGAGCGACATCGAGAAGGAGTTATCCTTAACCCGTGACCAGCTTATTTCGCTTGCTCATCTACTCGGCTCTGATTATACCGAAGGACTACCTGGAGTAGGTCCAGTTACAGCAGTGGAGATCCTTTCTGAGTTCCCTGGTAGATCTGGACTGGACAACTTTCGCGAATGGTGGAAATCGGTACAGTCACAAACGCGGCCTAAGGATGCCGATGTTTCGACTCCCTTCCGCAAGAAGTTTCGAAAGTCGCAAGGCACCAAGCTCTTTCTACCGCCGAGCTTCCCTAGCCCGGCTGTCAACGATGCCTACCTTCACCCAGAGGTTGATGACAGCAATGAGGACTTTCAGTGGGGTGTACCGGACGTTGAGGGATTACGACAATTTTTAATGGCTACTATTGGTTGGAGCAAGGAGCGTACAGATGAAGTCCTTGTACCGGTCATCAAAGATATGAACAAGCGAGACCGTGAAGGTACGCAGAGCAACATTACGAGGTTCTTCGGAGGCAGTGTCGGAGTGGGAGCCAAGGATGCATTCGCGCCAAGGCAGAAAGCCCAGGGTAGCAAGCGCATGGCGGCTGCGGTTGACCGTCTACGAGCGAATGTTGCCGGCGAGGAGCCACAGAGCTCTGCAAGCGGTGGAGGGAAACGAAAGAGAGGATCGAGGAGGAACGCAACCAGGACAGCTGAGGACGAAGAAGATGCTGAGGAAGATGCTGAGCAAGAAGTGGAGCAAACTACAAGCAACGGTCGCGGGAAGAGAGCGAAGGCCTCATGATTTTTTTTCTAGAATTGGAGATTTCTTCTGGAAAACAGGGCCAGATTATACTAGAGATACATTGAATACGTCCAGACTATTGTCATGACCCGTGCATATGAATGGGAATATGTAGTAATAAACTAGTGGGCAGCAGAAAAGTTGGCCTTCTGGATAAGTCTTAGAGTACAAAAATAAGTAGTCTAAGAAGCCTAATCTAAGAAGCATAATATGACCTACTAATTTCGTCTCTTATGCTTCCAGCGGCCAAATTTTCTAATACCCTGAAGCGCGCATCAGTTTCAATTTAGCTATAAATTGCATATAAAGATCAACTGCAGAAGGATAAGGCCGCAGAAGCCACAAGAAGGTAGAAAGAGAAAGACGGTTAAACGAGGTGATAAGTTGTTGCTTTCAGGGGGCTAGTTTCTCTCTTTCGCAAATACCAATGCCCAATACCTGATCAATGTAGATGGCACGTGAGCTGCGTGCTCGCTCCGCCGGAGTTTAGCCCGTGCCGTAGAGCTTAATAGGCAAAACGGCGCCCCTCGGATGACGTCCGCGCCGTCATGGTCATGATAAGCAAGCCCGACCTATCTCCATCGTCATCATAACTTCATATCATGGGTGTTGTCCTCTTTGGTTGCGTTGGAAAAAGGGAATAATACGAAAAACAAAGAGAGAATGGTATAAAGTGCCTGCTATCTTTCTTTCGTCTGGTATTATTAAACGTGTTTTGCTTTGAGTCGCCGCTCCGCTTTCCGTAAACTCCTTTACCTTCTCCCATTGATAGTGCAGATACTCTTCTGCGTAAGAAACGCCGCCGCCGCTCTCTCTGTCCCCTCCCCCCTCCTCTCCCATTGATAGTGCAGATACTCTTCTGCGCAAGAAACGCCGCCGCCGCTCTCTCTGTCCCCCATGCCGCTTGCTGTCTCTTTAAGAGAACTACCAAATATGTCAGCTTCAGAATCAGCGTTTTTGAAAACTTCAAATTGCATACCTTCCATCGCTTTCCGCAAGCCATGCACTCGCAGAAAGTAGTCATCGGTTCATCAGCAGCTCGGGTCTGCGCTTGTGTATAGCTGACCTGCTTCTTCTTGCATTTGCCGCATTCCAGACTCTCACTGATACTCTTCTCTGCTTGGGGCACTTGGGCCATCTTCATGTTCTCCTTCTCGAGCTCGAGCTCCTTCTTACGTTGCTCCTCGCTCTTGAGCTCGTCGTCGGACATGACGACAAACTTTTCCGGAGAGATCTCCCCAGACAAGACGCTCTTTCCGAGTTCCCGGTTGGACTTGTTCTTGAGGTTGGTGAAAAGCGATCGGATCTTCTTCTTGTAGTCGGGTGTCTCGCCCTTGAACTGAACAAAGGCGGCATTTTCGACAGAGATGGCTTTATTAACGACGTCGTACTCAGATGCCGTTGATCGATAGGCCAGACCGTTGTAGATAAGACCGATGCATGAGTTTCGGACAGCCGAGTCGGTTCGCTTGACGTTGACGTTGTCGGTTCCGTACTTGCGGTTCTCAATATCGCCCTTGTACTTAGCTCCGGAGTTTCCAGAGGACGAAGGAGGAGGCGCGGGTGACGATGCGGGAGCGGATGCGGGAGCTGGGGCTGGCGATCCCGAGCCCACCTTTGACTTTTGGAGTTTTGAGCTCTTCTCTTGCTCCACAAGCTTCTTCCACTTGCTCACGAGTTCGGCGGCTGCGCGTGCGATCTCTTTGTTCGGATTTGAACGAAGTTTGCCGACAAAAACACCAGCTCTTGTTGCCTGTAAGTGCGAAATCACATTGTTAGTAGACATTCCAGATCGAATCGAGAAAAACGAGACCAGTAGGATATGACACATGTCGTCAACGTCGCGATAGATAGCCAATGCGCACAATGCGCACAATGCGATCATGCATTTTGCGCGAAGCTGGCAATATGTCTATATACTACTCAGAGCGCACGTATATGCTGTGTTCTCCGTCTCTTCCTTGGTGTTTCTTCCTCGGTATTTCTTCCTAGGTATTTCTTCCTCGGTATTTCTTTGACGTACCCTTAGCATCTCTTCGGTGGGAGACGCATCCTTCTTAAGTGTCTCGAGCAGCTTGATGGCGTTCTCCGCAGGCTCATTCGCAGCAACGCATTTAGTGAGCGCCTTGACGCGCTGCCCGAGTTCACGCTCGGTCATAGGCATTTTTGCGGTTGTTTCGAAGAGGTGACAAGTTGTTGCTTTCGCAAACAATCACATTGCTAATCCGAAGACCCAGTTTTACACATGGAAGTGTCACGTGTAGCTTATGTAAACTTACACGTGATCTTTTTTTCCCGGGGCGTACCTATCCACTGAGCCTAGTGGGAAGCAGAAAAGTTGTCCTCGCAAGTCTTAGAGTATAAAAATAAATAGTCTAAGAAGCATAGTCTGAATAGCATAAGCTGGCCTAATAGTTTTGTCTCTTATGTTTCTAGCGGTCGATTCTTCTGGTACCCCGAGGGTCGGTATAGTACCGTACATTTCCATTAAATACAACGACTTAGGCGTCATGCCACAGCGGGGGGTATGCCTAGCTCGGCAAACAGATTAGTCGCCTCCTCCTCGCCCTCGATCCCCATCTCCTTGATATGCTTCCAGAACTTGCTGAGATGTCTTGTTCCGGAGTCGCAAAGAATTGTCACGACACGGCTTCCCTTGGGCAGTCTCATAGCTGTTTCGACGGCGGCGACACAGTTGACGGAACTGCTGCTGCCGACAAAGATACCGTCATGCTCGACTAGCCAGCGAGCCATGCGGCAGGCTTGCTCATCTGTCACCCGCACAGCATCGTCGATGAGTTCACGGCCTGCTTCAAAGTTCTCGGTTAAGCGCGTAATGCCAATACCCTCGACCATGGTGTCAACCTGCTGTCTGCGACGGGTACCCTCTCGCTCTGTAGAGGAGTACATGACACCGTGGCGAACCTTGTTGTAGAGACCGCTGCCCTGAGGATCGGCGAGGACTACTTTGATATCCGTCTTTTCCTTTTCTTCTTTGAGGTACTTTGCGACTCCTGATACCGTTCCTCCCGTGCCTGCACCCGCGACGAAAGCGTCCAGTTCACCGTTCGTCTGCCTCCAAATCTCTGGGCCCGTGGTATTAAAGTGCGCTTTCCAGTTAGCTTCAGACTCGAACTGATTCGCAAAGAAACCCTTGCTGCCATCATTGGCCTTGCTGGCATGTTCCTCTGCCCGCCGCCGCGCCAGGTTGACAAAGTGATCAGGACTGGTGATAGGCGCAGGCGTAACTCGCTCGACCGTTGCGCCGAGATGAAGCAGCAAGTCAGATTTCTCAAGAGCCATGTCACTGGGCATGCAGATATGAGCCCTGTAGCCCATGGCGCGCGCAAGAGTTGCCAGCGAGATACCTGTACTTCCAACTGTTCCTTCATAGATAGTATCGCCCTTGTGTGGTGTGAGAAGACCTTGAGCTTCTGCCTCGCGAATCATGTTAAGCGCCACACGATCTTTGGGTGAGTTTCCCGCACCGTTGAGGAACTCGGCCTTGGCCATGATGGTCCGGCCTGTAGCTTCAGATAAAGATTGTATTTTGATAAGAGGAGTGTTCCCGATGGTGGCTTCTATCCCATCAGCCAAGCCATTCCGTGCGCCATCGTAGAAAGTTGGTGATGAAGGTAGAGACTCATGGTCCTCGAGTTCCACGGGGTCACCCCAGAAGACACTGGATCTTCTCCCACCGCCCGTATTTGCGCGCCTCTTGCGCTGGAACCGCCGCTCAAGATCTGGATAAAAGTCCTTAAAGCCCAGAGTGACGAGGATACCGGTTGTGAAAGCAAAGGCGACAGCAGCAGAGCCGTAAGCTTTGGGATGGTCGCTGAGCGCCATTTTTCAAGGGGCGAAATTTATAAATTTCTTTTTTTAACCCAATTCCAATCTTAATTGGGGTTCTTCTGAAGAATTATAGAACCTGCATCATTGGGAGTAATAAGGTTGAAAGTGAAACTTTGAAGACTTGTCTTGGCTGTAGCTGAAAGCTAACTCGGTATGATGAACAGGTCGAATTCGAACCCTGCCTGCCGTGTGCGTCATGCCATGTGGGGCTGTTATCAACACCGCCTAGAGTGGTCTTGGTGGTTCTTTAAAGACGATATTGACTTGACTATATACTAACTTAATGTGGAGCTCTATATAAATACCTACCTCTCTGTAATCTCTATACAATTCTTCGTCCTACATTCGCTTCTTAATTCATAACGATGACTTCTGAAACTCTCGCTACCGACAACTCTACCATTTCTTCGCCCCCCGCCAAACGAGCCAAGACCACCACAATGGAAGCTCCCCCAGCCCTCCAGATCAAGAAGCTCTCCGAGAAGGGCCGTCTTCCTACTCGCGGCAGCGAATTCGCTGCTGGCTACGACATTTACTCTGCTCACGACACAACCATCCCAGCTCGCGGGAAGGCTTTGGTCGATACTGATATCAGCATGGCTGTTCCTGCAGGAACCTGTAAGTAGTGACAGTTCCAAAACAAAACAAAAAAGAAAGGCGGTCTAACGGTATGGTTGCACCGCAGATGGTCGTATCGCTCCCCGATCAGGTCTCGCCTCCAAGCACTTCATCGACACAGGTGCTGGTGTCATCGATGCCGATTACCGTGGCCAAGTGAAGGTCCTTCTCTTCAACCACAACGACTCCGACTTTCAGATTAAGGAGGGCGACCGCATTGCCCAACTCATCCTCGAGCGCATCTACACACCCGAGGTTGTTGAGGTCCAGGAGCTTGAGGAGAGTGTTCGAGGTGCTGGCGGCTTCGGAAGCACTGGTTAAACTAAAAAGATAGAGAATGCCAACTCTTCTTTCGAGTGATATATAATTTAGTGATTCGTGGTTTTAAGCGTCTTCTAAGCTGCCAGAACATGGTTTAGCACCATGGTTAATGAATAGCTATCTGTATAAGAGGCTGAACAGGTTATTTATATTCATACCAATATCAATGTCAATATCAAAGTTCTTGACTATCTACTACCGACATATTGAACTACATAGTACATATTGATTTCATTAGAGACTTTAGGTAGTTAACCAAAGAGAAAGCTTATATATGACTATCCTAGTGGACAGCAGAAAGGTTAGCCCCCCAAGTGCTGGGTATAAAAACAAGCAGTCTGTGAAACGTAGGCTTAGTAGGTAGTATAAGCTGGCCTACCAATTTCGTCGTTCATACTTCAAGCGGCTAACTTTTCTGATACCCTGAGGCCACTTACAAACATCAAAATGTCCACATCAATCACTTGTGATTTATCAACGCTTTCTTGCTCAACCCGAGGAACACCCGATCAATCAAAGACCCACCTCATCCAATGTAAACCATCTCAATCACCAAAATCGAATCACCAAAGATAACAGCCATGTTTACGATATCCTAAGGGAGAAATTAATATGGATTCCCCAATCGTGGCCCAACTTTTTCGACAGCTCTTTCACCATCGACCTCCGGGCTGCAAGGGCATCAGGAACCTTCCCCGCCTCCGCAATGGCCTCCGAACCACCGCCATCCTCGGCCACAGCCAGAGCCAGAGCCGCTTCTACGTTGCGGGACGACCCTCTACCGATCGTGGAATGAAGACGAACGAGAGTCGATGGCAGCAAAGGACCAAGATATTGCCTGAGGATCGATCTGCGGAGTTCGCAGAGTACCCTTACATCTCTGCGGCGGAGCTCAAAGAACGAACAGAACGGCCGCGTAGGGTCAAGATGCTGCTAAGAGACTTTATTGACGGCAAGCAACTCTTACCCAAGAGCTTTCTTCCGACGCCAGTATAAATACTAATCATTGCTGCAGACAGTCTCTATAATCCCTCCTATGGCTACTTCTCCAAACAGGCCGTCATCTTTAGTCCTGGCGAGCCCTTTGACTTCAACTCGATGCGCGACGAGATCGAGTTCCAATCCGAGCTGGGTCGTCGATACACCGAATTCGAAGACATACTCGACGACCGCGAGGGCGAGAACCCAACACGACAGCTGTGGCATACTCCCACCGAGCTATTCCGTCCTTACTACGGCGAAGCCATCGCCCGCTACCTCGTCTCCAACTACCGCCTCACCACATACCCTTACCACGATCTTCTAATCTATGAGATGGGTGCCGGTCGCGGAACCCTCATGCTCAACATCCTCGACTACATCCGCGAAGTCGACCCCCAGGTGTATGCTCGTACCAAGTTCAACATCATCGAGATCTCGTCTACCCTAGCCGCGCTCCAGAACAGACATCTTTTGGCTACGGCTGCCTCTCGGGGCCACGCAGACAAGGTCGAGATTATCAACCGCTCCATCTTCGACTGGGATCAGTACGTCCCTTCGCCATGCTTCTTCCTTGCCATGGAAGTCTTCGATAACTTCTCCCACGACGGTATCCGCTACGACATCACCACCGAGCAACCCCTGCAGGGCCACGTGCTGATCGACGGCGATGGTGACTTTTACGAATTCTACTCCCACGAGTTAGATCCTCTCGCAGCACGATACTTCCGAGTTCGTCACGCCGCAACGGCAGGAAACTATCCCAAGCCGTACCCCAACAATGCGGTTCTACGTTACATCTCCAGCAAGATGCCCTTTGCTGCCAATCTTTCCGATCCCGAGTTCATCCCCACTCGGCTTATGCAGTTTTTCGATGTTCTCGAAAAGTACTTCCCAGGCCACCGTCTTGTGACGTCTGACTTTGACTGGCTACCTCAAGCTGTCAAGGGAATGAATGCGCCTGTTGTTCAGACAAGGTACCACAGAAGGATGGTGCCCGTCACAACACCTTTGGTAAGTCCGCTTCCTGCAAGTTACTGGATTCAGGTGTTAACAATCTTTAGGTTCACCAAGGCTACTTTGACATCCTGTTCCCTACAGACTTCCAAACCACGGAAGCCATCTACCGTGCCATCACGGGCAAGCTTACCCGTGTTATGTCGCATGGCGATTTCATGCGCAAGTGGGCGTATGTCGAGGATACAGAAACTCGAAGCGGGGAGAATCCGTTGATATCCAACTACCGCAATGCCAGTGTTCTTGTAACCGTGTAGAGTTATTCATGTACAAAAGAAAAAGGACGACGTCAAACATACGTCCCAGATGTTTCAACTGTATAAAAATACAGCATATACCCTCACATGGGAAATATTCGTGACTCTCAATGGCAGTTTCTTTTAAACGGACTGTCCTTTCTCATGGCAATGGCAAATAGCTATGCCTACTAAAACCGCTCTATATCATTCCGTTTTGTCTGACCCGACACCCACCCATAATTACTCCTTCGTGATTGAAAAAAGATGTCAACAGTTTCGCCCCTGAAAAAGTGGCTGACATACTCATATGTCCCATTGATTAGATTGAAAACACATTTCTTATTCTTTATTTTACAGCTTCAGTTTCTCATCGAGCCACTTTGTCGCGGTCTCAACACCCTCGTCGAGGTTCTCAGGCTTGGTACCCTGGCCTTGTCGTGTAGGCTCCTTACCACCGGAGCGGCCACCAATGACCTCGGACACAGAAGCAGCCCATTGTTCGGCAGTAACACCTTGGGAGGCAAGATGCTGGAAACAGTTAGTCAAATATTCATGCACTACGTCCAGGGAGACTTACAGTTCCAACGTAGACACCGTGAGCAACGGCGCCCTCCTCCTTGCTGCCACCAAAGACATAGACAGTCTTCTCCTTATCCTTACCCTGGTAGTGCTTGACCACTTCCATCAGAGCCTTGGAGGTGGCGCCAACGGGCAGACGACCAACAAACCACTTGGCATCCTTGTTGGTATCGAAGTGCTTCTTGACAGTGTCAAGCGCGGTCTTTGACTCAGCCTTCTGGCGCTTCTTCTGCTCGGCAGTAACAGCTGCGTTGATTTTCTGGTAGCGCTTGTTGAAGTCGTCCTTTGTCAGGGTTGAGATGGTCAACTGGCTCAACTCCACACTGACGGCCTTCATCTGAGCCTCCTTCTCGGGGCCCAAAGGCAGCTGATCAAGAGCGTCGATCTTCTTGGAGAACTCATCAGCTTCACGCTGAACTTGGTGCGCAGCCTCGCCAGTGTAGGCGATGATACGACGAATGCCCTTGGCAATGCCGCTCTCTTCAATGAGGATAAGGTCCTTAATCAAACCAGTCTGCTCAACATGAGTACCACCACAGAACTCAACACTGTACTGGCGCCACTCAGGCTTCTTAGGATCAGCGAGCATCTCATCGATATCTTTGCCAATAGAGACAACACGGACAGGATCAGGGTAGGTCTCGCCAAAGACAGCACGGCATCCTTCAATCTGGCGAGCCTTCTCCAAGTCGACCTCCTTGGAGTAGATCTTCTGGCCGCGACGGATGTACTCGTTGGACATCTCCTCGATCTTCTTCAGCTCCTCAATCTTGACACCAGTCTTGTGAGAGAAATCGAAACGGAGCTTATCGCTGTCGACCAGAGAACCCTTCTGGTTAACCTCATCGCCGAGAACCTCTCGCAGGGAGTGGTTGAGGATGTGAGTTCCGCTGTGGTTGTTGCGAATGGGCGATCGGCGCAGCTCATCGTACTCGCAGATAACCTTGTCTCCAGAAGACAGGGCACCGTACTCGATGTATCCGTTGTGGAGGACGTATCCACCATAGTTCTGGACATCAAGTACCTTGAACTCGGCGACATCGTCAATGACAATGCGTCCAGTATCGGCAACCTGGCCACCTGACTCGGCGTAGAAGTTGGTCTTGTCGATCAAGAGACCAAGAGCAGTCTTCTCGGGGACGTCCTTGGTTGATTTCAGGAAGGACGTGCCGTCGTAAATAAGCTGGACTTGCGCGTTGCTGTCACCCAGAAGAAACTTGGCGTCGTCGTTGGTTCGCTCAACCTTGAGGTCCTTCTCAAGCTCAGAGATTTGGTGAACATTGAGCTTGGCAAAGGTCTGAACGGACTCCTTGACTGCCTTGCTGGCCTCGCGGGCCTTGTCTTGGGCGGCCTTGACCTCCTCGTCATCAATCTCAAGGTTGCGCTCCTCGGCCATCAGGCGAGTAAGATCAACAGGGAAACCAAAGGTGTCGTAAAGTCGCCAGACAACATCGCCCTGGAGCTTCTTGGCACCGCTCTTAGTAGCCTCAGCAGCATATTTCTCAAATTGAGCCTCACCACGATCCAGAGTCTTGGCAAAGGCAACTTCCTCCTCGTCAAGGATCTCCTTGATATCTTGCTGCTTCTTGACGAGCTCGGGGAATTGCTCTCCCATCTGATCGACGAGAGCAGGCAGGATCTTGGAGAAGAAAGCACCGATATCGGCGTTGAAGTACTTTCGGGCATATCGAACACCTCGTCTCAGCACACGTCGAATAACGTAACCTCGGCCATCGTTGTTGGGAACAGCGCCGTCAGCGATGGAGAAAGAGAGGGTTCGGATGTGATCAGCGACTACACGGTAGGCAGTGTCAATGCCATCAGCATCATCTTTGCCGTACTTGTCAGTGTAGGGTCGGGCACTGGTGACCTCCTGAATCTTCTGGAAAAGAGGAGTGAAGCAATCGGTAGCGTAGTTGGAGACAGTGTCCTGAAGAGCGGAAACGAGTCGCTCGTAACCCATACCGGTGTCGATGTGCTTGGCGGGAAGTGACTTGAGACTTCCATCCTTTTGGCGGTCATATTGCATGAAAACGTTGTTCCAAACCTCGACAACCATGGGGTCATCCATGTTAACGAGGCTTGAAGCGTTGCGACCACCAACCTTGTCGTAGTGGATCTCACTGCAAGGACCGCAAGGGCCTTGGTCACCCATCTCCCAGAAGTTATCCTTCATGTTTCCAGGAAGGATATGGTCCTCGGGGACACCAACTGAAATCCAGAGCTCCTTGGCCTCCAGATCAGGCTCCAGCTTCAACTTCTCATCGCCCTCAAAGTATGTGACATACAAACGAGAAGGGTCCAGACCGTAAACCTTGGTGAGGAGCTCCCAAGAATATGAAATGGCTTCCTTCTTGAAGTAGTCGCCAAAAGACCAGTTACCCAACATCTCGAAGAATGTGTGGTGATAGCTATCCTTGCCAACATCGTCGAGATCGTTGTGCTTGCCGCCTGCTCGTATACATTTCTGCGAATCGACAGCTGCCTTGAGGCTAGCCATGGGATCGGTCTTGCCAACGGTTCCGAGGAAGATGGGCTTGAACTGGTTCATACCCGCATTGGTGAAGAGCAGGGTGGGGTCATTGTGAGGGACGACTGATGAAGATGGGACTACAAAGAGAAGTCTTGTTAGCAAGTTGTGAGTCAGATAAGAGTAAAATTAAAGTAGATTGCAGTGTTATTCAGAGTCTCTACAAGAGATTAAGCACAATTCCGGCTTCTCTCGATATCGCAGACGGTGGTGCCCGCACTATCGCATTGTTCGCATACCTATCGTGTGGCCCCTCTGTTCAAAGTACTCGAAAAAGGTCTTTCGCACCCGAGCAGCAGGCCACTTGAGCTCCGACTCAGCCATGGTCGCGCTGGAATAAGACCGACGTAGGACAAAAAAAGGAAACCTCTTGTTAGTCGCAGTCCTGAGGAAATTCCGCGCCGGGGTAGTAATCGTTGCCGATCGTAGAGGAGGAATTGTAGTGGTAGTGGGGGTTTCTGGTTGAAGATTGTGGAGGAGAAGTTGATGTCGCTGGGGGTTGAATTGGAGTTGGAGTGGCGTAGACGCAACCGTAGGCGGAGGTGGAGGCGGGCGAGAGTAGTAGAAAGTTCTACAAGAATGAGTCAAGGCCGGCGCGGATACATAAGGCCCGCGCCCGCCCTTCCCCGTACTCGGCCTGCTAGAGCAACTGGACCTCAAGCTTCGGGGCAGACAGCGCCGCCTCCAACACCCGTAGCCGCTATCGCAACCACTGAATCTCCAATTCCCACCCCTAGTAGCAGTCAAGCTGACTGGACTCCCGCGATTGATACACGCCCACATCGCATGGAATCGCAACGAAACACAGCGTCTTGAGCCTGTACCTATCAATCTCCAAAGGAAAAGGAACACGTTACACAAAGTCGATTCTGACAAAGTTCATCCTGACTACGCGTGACCGTGTCGCCTGCGTCCCTCTCGAGCCGTTGATTCGACGTTTGACAGATGTTGAAGGATTAAAAGTTCACCTTTCCAGACTTAGAACTGTGGAATTGACCACTATACTGGGTCGCAATCATGCTACAGTCCCCCTCATCCTCCGTCCCGGCTGTTGCGACGGTTGCCGAGAGCGTCGATAAGTCGAAACGATTACGGCGAAAAAGAAAGGCGGATACTCAGGATAATGAACGACTTTCTAAACGCTTGAGTCTGCTTAACCTTGGTAAGCATTTTCATTCTAACAATGGCCATTCTCTAGACCAACTACTAATACATGTCGCACTTACAGAGAAGGGCGGTAACAAGCTATATGTCCCCGTCGAGGAACCGGTGGCTTCAATACCTCCTGTTTCTACGTCTTTGTCTCATGCTCCCAATGTCCCTGCCGATCTACCAACCCCCGACGAAGCAATGCAATTAGATGATTCGAAACACAAAGTATACATATACAACATCGACGACGAACTCTCTTCTGATAGTGAAACCGACGATCCCGGCAAGCTTGTCTTCCTCCCCGACATCGAAAAGCACTTACGCGCAAACCGCATCCCCCCATCCGTGTTAGCCAACAGCGATGGTGAGCTGGCTGGAATGCAGGTCGTTCTCTATAGCGATCCCAAGTCGTTGACGGTTCCCGAGGATAAGGATAGTGTGCGCAAGGCCATTATCGAATCGAGACAACGTACGAGGGAGCAGCAACGTTTGGAAAGAGAGGGAGGAAAGGAAGAGGCCCCGGCGATACAATACAATACCGTGAGTAATGATACGGTGACATGCACAGAGGATCCAGACGCAATGGATCTGGACTAGACGAATAGCGAACGGATACAACAGAACATAAGTATATACCCAAGGCGATTGGAGTTTGGTCATGGTCGATTTAGCAAGCAGAATTGGCATACTTGAGCGAATGCCAGACTCATGCAATGCCTTGTATTTCTATGCTAAGATAACTTACCTTGATAAGAGTTTCAATTTAATGTTTTCTTTTCCACCAGTCGCTCAACAACTGCCATATAAGTATTTGAATCCAGTAATTGACCTCACACGCATGCATGTACCCTTGTCTACCTAGTACTCAGTCCTTTCCAACCCAATAACCCTAACTTTGTTCATCGCGGAGGCGGAGGCCCAGAAGGAGGCGCATAATAGTCTGCAGGTCCATCCTCACGTCTCTGCTGCCCTTGCGACGGATCAATCTTGGCGCCGTTGGGGGCTTCATCGTACATGGGCGGCCGCGAAGGGTCGTAGACTGGCGGAGGAGGCATGTTGTTCATGGGATATCCGCCAGGCTGGCCTTGATAACCATTTGGTGGAGCGTAGTAGTATGTGTTCGGTGGATAGGCGTATCGGGGATCAACCTGTGCCATCATGCTCCTACTAACAAAACACTAGCAAGGTTGTTAGAAAGTCGGCCGGTGAAAGAGCGGCGCAAAGCAGATGAAACTTACTCGGTGATATGCCAACGGTCGCAAACCCTTTTGAATCCTCTTCTTCGCATGCCAGTATCCTCCAACGATCCAGAGTGTGAATAGGAGAACTAAGACGGCGAGGATAGTCCATTTGACGATGTATCCTTCCTATGGTCCAATTAGTCCCGAGGTTTCCGTAGGATGCGTGGTCAGTCCTCACCCTACTATACCACCAATAGACATCGTTGTCGTCGCTGTTTGTAGAATCCCACTGGTAACTGTCGTCATTTTCGTCTCTGCGCGCCAGCGCATGTGTTACGAATGCTGCCATATTGGCGACGAGGGGATAGTGATCTCGAAAATCAAGATGTTGTTGTTGCTAAGGGTGGATGGCCTGAGTACGAAGTGTAGGTGAATTTGGGTTGCTTAGTGGAGTTGCCAAGGTACCCTGAGGTGCGTAAACAACTTCACGAATGCAGGGATGAATGGTGAATGGTGAATATCAGCGTCAGCGAGAAGGAATGGCCCCCAGCGGAAAAGAAAGTAAATGTCAGAAAAAGAGGAGAGCTGAAGGAAAGTGTAATAGGATGGGTTAGATAGTAGTCTAGGTATGATAAAATTTCAACGGGGAAATGGTCTTTGTTCAGATCAGATGCAAGAGCCGTTACATATAAATAGCATGCCCGTCCCTCTCGGTTTCCCTTCACGCAAGCGCATAAACCAAGTACACAAAGACGAGGGAGGGGGCGATTGCCTTTATGCTGCGCGACGATCTCTGCGGCAGGTTACGTTACCCTCGTTTCACACGCCAGGAGTGGCAGGGTTGTGTCACGTCCAGCGGCTACGAGCCTAAGACAAGCCACTGAGCCGACAGGCAGACCACCCTCTTTGTCTGTTACGAGTTCATCTTTACTCTGTTAGGAGAAAAATCTTGGGAAGAGAGACGCCACAGCTTACTTCTACATGTTCTCTTTGCAATTAACTATTTTCTGATGATGCTGCGACAGAATGGAGAATTGGAACGTGGGATACCTAGGTAAGTGTAATATAGAGTTCATACCATACTATCTGAGGAATTCGTTCAGATACATGCCTTCAGTGCAACGCCATTATGGGTCGATGCTGGAGACTGGCCTATCCAAACTTTGACATTGCTAGACTTTTTAAAACAGGATTACTGGTCAACTTTACGATTCAATTATCGTTCCCCGTACTGCAAGCATAAATCCAATGTCTCAATTGATAGAAACCTTCAGGATCTCTATAGATTAGTAGTGTCTGTTATACGGGCGGGCAGTTGATAGGCCAGCCCGTATCTACCAACTATCCAGTTATAGAAGCAACTTTAAGCCCAAGTACCGCTATACGACAAGATCTGTATTATATGGTCCTGTAATTTCAGATATTTCTATATTGGTTAATCTATTCATATTCTGAATTTTTGTTATCAATTTTTTAGTAGGAATTATCTAGCTTTTGAAAGAAGGGAGTTTCTTGGTAAATTGGTGTATGAACTGTTAGGTGCCTGGGGTGGAACTTTGTCCTCTCACTGTAGTTGAGCTATAGAGCGCTCCCTTGAGGCCCCTACTCAACCCAACAGCTTCACAGCAACACATCTACATGGCAGTATCGGCCCTTTGGTAGTTGGTGGACGAGGATAAACTGCCATATTAAGCTTCCTGGCCGTTAAAGACATACAAAAGATTATGGGAGAAATCATAAAACAACGGTCTCCCTCTTTAGAGCAGACTTCACTTTATGATATGTGCACGAGAGGGACACTACATTTCGATACAAGACTACTAAATGCACAGAGACAAAGTAGTTGACAAATGTCCATACTCACGCTGCAGCCATTCTTCTATAATCAATCCAAGGACGCCTTCGCTCCGATGCTATCAACGAGATAAACAAATACCCGCTAGGTTCGATATTTACAAAACTATTCCTCCAGCAGCCCCCCATCCGAACTCGGCACCTGGTGCATCTGGTCGTGGGTTGGGAGGAAGCCCCTGTTCTCTTCTTCGAGCATCTTCTGCTTGTTGATGGGCCTGTTGAAGCCGCTGTCGCCACCACAGCAAGAATACAAGTGAAAAAGTGATTCCAATAATCAGAATGCTCTCCACAACACCATCATCTTCCGTGTCTTGTCCGTCCCCAATAGCACCGTCGTACAAGTCACCGCCATTGTAATATTCCTCATCAAATACCTGACCCTCGTTCTGCAAGAAGTTTGCGACCCATTCCGAAAATGACCTGTCCTTCTTGGGTTCTGGATATGTAGTCAGTATACAAGCAATATGCATATGATGTGGATGACTTACTGGGCTCGTCCTGGATGGAGTGGATAGGTCCATGTGTCAAGGTGTTCCAAGCACTTCTGAGACGAAGCTTCAATAGACTTAGAGTTACTGGCAAGTATGCTTCCTCGTTCACCTCCAAAGCATGATCGTAGTATCTCTTGGCCAGATGGAAATCTTGAACCAAACCGATGCCATTCTCGTGCATCCATCCGAGGTTGAATAGTGCCTGTGCACTTTGTGAGTAATCGGACGCTCCGGTGTAACACTGGACAGCCTTTGAAACATCCTCTTCGGCACCAATACCATGGTAGTAATAGTCGCCCATCTTGACCAGGGCATCAACGTTGGACTGCCTTGATGATCGAGTCCAGTATACGAGAGCCAGAGTGGGGTTCTGGAGGAGCTTGCTTTTCTCTCGAGGCTTTCCAATCAGCGACGACAACGAGATTTTGTTTTGAACCGAGTCCAACATGTAGGCCACATTAGTCTGCGCCTTTTCATAGCCTTGCTCGGCGGCCAGAAGGTACTCTAGGAATGCAAGTTCGTAATCCCCGGCCTCAAAGGCATCATTAGCATCACCCCATGAGGACACCAGGGGCTCTGCCTTCTCGGCAACACTCTTGTAATACGTCAGCGAAGCACCACAGAGCTTCTCTCTCCCAACACCATGGTGGATCATTTCTGCAACGTAGTAGTGTGCCTCGATATTGCCGTGTCGTCCAGCGAGTTCGAAGTAGTTGTTGGCAATCCTAACGTCTTCTTGGCCACCTTGGTCAAGGTAAAGCTGTCCCATCTGTACCAAGGCCGGAGCGTAATCCTGATCAGCAGAAGATTTGAACAAATCCATGGCTTTCTTAATATTTTCCTTCATGCCGTGGCCGTGAAGCATCATCAGACCAAGACCATGTTGAGACTGGGCATCGTTATGGTCAACACCGCGATCAAACCAAAGTTTTGCCTTTTCAAAGTTTTGGATAACGCCATCTCCCCTTAAAAACATACGGCCAAGATATCCAGCGGCCTTCCCTGCAATCTTTTCGATGCCGGCTTTGGGGTTCTCATGGAGACGTCCGTCCTTCCTCCAGTAGCGAGATGCTACCAGGATAAAGTATTTGCGGGCAAGGTCGACGTCTCGTTCCAAGCCACGCTGGCCGTCATAGTATATGCGGCCTAGATTATATGAAGCCTTGGAGTCGCCCTTTTGAGACATCAGATCCAAATATTCGATCACATCATCTATAGCAGCATTGGCGTCAGATCCAGGGCTCGGTTTGTAGGCGTTCATGCCAGAGCTAGATGCGCTTGCACCTTCACCATAAATGCCTCCATCGTTGTCAGAGATTCGCCATGACTGGTGAACCCAAGATCGACCACCAGGAGGTCCCGACCGATACCAAGTGATGGCTTTGTCTGCAACACTCTTGTAGTATTTCACTGCTGTTTCGCAGTTTTTAGTTGTTCCAATGCCAGCATGATGTCTAAACCCTGTTGCCATTTCTGCACGAGCATCGCCACGAATAGCAGCGAAGGTGTAGTAAAGAAGCGCTTTGGCTTGGTCGCGATCTACCACGTTGCCAAGTCCCGTAGAGTAATAGACTCCGAGCATGTACTGGGCCGTCGTATTTCCATAAACATTGGCAAGTTGGTGGTAGTTGTTAAAGGCCACCTCGAGGTTTCTTGGATGGCTGTAGTTGCCGAAGAAATTTATCTCAGCAAGAAGGTAGAGGGCATCGGAGTTGTTTTGTTGCGCTGCTTGTTCGAGAAGTTCAACTGCTCTGGATAGGGCGCCATCAACGGTGGTCTCTTGCGATTGCGATGGAGCCGTTGCAGGGCTGGATGGAATGGCCTTTAAAATGTAACGCAAGACAGTTCCTACGAGGCCCGATGGCCTTCGCTTTCGCTGATGTAAAGGTTGAGGAGCTTTAGAAAGCTCTATTCTCGCAGCATCAACCAACTCCGCCCCTATAGATTATCAGTGTCTTTGCGCTTCCGTCAGTCGTGGGTGTAATCGTACCGTGCTGCGGGCCAGTAGGTTGGCTTTGTTCTACAACCACATCACTCTTGGGAGAAGCAATGTGTTGTTTCTGTCCAGCTTCTTGGATATCCTGATCGTTATATGTTTCGTGATAATGTTTAACGTTTGTACTGAGCCCCGGGGTCGCCTGCCAGAGCACTAATAAAGAGGTCAGTAAGCCAAGTTGCCAGCTGTCGCGTGTACCACAGAGATACAAGGTGGTGAACTAACAGAGAGCCCAAAGTAATGATTGTCGCATCTTTGGCAGCTGCTATGTGCCTAAGAATTCAATTTTGATGTAGAGCATGGCTATACTACAGAGTAGTATGTAGATGCGAATCAGCAGTGGTAGAGTTACCAGCTGTCCAGTTGAGTTGAAGCTCGAATGAGGTAATGCTATCTGGGTCTCTTGGACTAACCCAAGAGGGGAAGGCGCTCATGAGCCCACTTGGCTGAGTCAGCAACCTCTAGTCAGGAACGGGCAGGGGCCAATACAACATCCAGCAGTGGTACTTGTATGCGCCCAGCCGTTGTACCCGTAAGGGTCCAAATCAACGATATTGTGTATCGGCTATGGCTAAGCACCTAGGTAGGGTCTGTGTGAATTGATTCAAGACTGGGGGTGATGCGGGTTTTAAGTTTATACTAATCAATCTCTGGTTCAAGAGATTTGGCAAACTTATCACTAAGAACAGCCAGACGCACGTCTTAGTTAGATGTGTCTGATAGTCACATGCAAGCTATTAAAGCAACGGAAGCAACATGATACCAATAGCCGTCGCATATAGAGCAAACTTGTACCAACAAAAATTTTGCTTGCATTGAGAAGTCTTACTCTATAGCTGTATCCAGTTAAATAGGATGTTTTTCCTTTTGATAATTACCATTTCTAGCTTTCGGCTATGCTTCTCGAGAGGTTCGACAATTCACTTACTGGCATCGTAGTCGTCGATAGAGTAAATACTAGCACTCCGCCACGTATCCTGAAGATCATGATGTGGGATTCGGTAGATAAGATCCCGAGACATGGACTCTGAAGGGTCGACCGTAAGGCGACTTGTTGAGGATCCCGGGTAGCGGAAACAGCCCTTGCACAGACTCATGCTTTGCAGTGTACCCATTAGTTAAAAGGGACTTGAATCAACCAGGGTATGGATATATAACTGAGACGACGTGCCTCATTTTCTCGGATATTCTAGAAGATCGTCGCAATGCCCGATTGATCTTACGTACGCTTTAGTCTACAATTGATACAAGACAGCGAATAGTCAATAGTATTATAGCCTCGCCCTGACAACTCTGTCCATATACCTTACCAGTTCGCCTCGTCATCTTGCGTCATTGACCTCGAACTGAAGCCCATTGCCAACTCATCAGGTTGATCTGGAAATATCTGAGCAAGATTCGATTTGACGACGACCACTCATACGAGGCTTTAGACAGACAAGGACTTTGCTGCGAGAGGGTGGGATAAAGATGCGCTGTCCATGCCAACTCACACCCAAAACGCCCGAGCTATCGGTACAGGATACAACGATTGGACAGCAGTGCAGTAGCCAACGCGGATGAGCAGGAAGAGTAACTATATTTGGACAGTTCAGGGCCCAGATAGTTTCATGTTGGTCATTTAGGATCTGGCGTGTGTAGTTTAAACGGAGGGTTCCTGGGAGGCATGAGGTAGCCCAGATGAACATGATCAGCTCAACCACGAGTTGAAGCGCAAAAAAAGCAACTCAATCGGCTGAAGGCGGGGGTACGAAAGGCTGAATGGATAGGAATCGCCGCTCGTGACGTGGAGCATGTTGTTGGTAGGCTGAAGGCTGCTCAATAGAAAGTGTGATATCGACAGGGGATCGACCTACTGACAACTGTGGCTTCAGCGTTTTGCTTTTGACAAGCCTTGGGGTATTGATTTCGGTGCTGTAGATCTAGGCACATAAATTGCGAAACATGGGCGTTAAGCCCATCCGATGACTGTGCAGTATTGGGGCCGATGTCTTGAGGACTTGAGATCATGATGGTGAGCTAAAACACCCATCATAATTTGGCGTCCAACCACGGCGCCAAGATGATGCACTTGGAGGGGCTTTGGCGGTAATTACCCCTGTTTGTCGTCCCGAGTTGGGTCCTGGTGGATGAAGCTTAGTTTACCTCCACTGGGTTTGGATCTCATTTCCGTAAACTTAACCTTGCTCAGAGATTGTCGTCTAATTATTGTCTGCATAACTACTGGGTATGAATGTAACTCGTATCTGAGAGTCCTGCAAGCCATTGATCAACTCTGCAGAACAAATTGAGAGCAGCATCACTGGTTGTCGGTACCTGTGAGGCCATCCAATAATTAATCACACGGCTAGCCCGTCTGCTGAAATGTAATTAGAAACCAGAACTTTAAGGAACGTTAAGCTCCACTTGTCTAATAAAGCCATGACCCTGTGCAACGGCTCAATCCCGTCTGCTAGTGCCAGCTGATCCAATGGTCATCTCTGGTGTGTTTCTTTCTGTGACTCTCATCATTTCTGCTTGGGGGACCCTTTGACCGGGTAGACTAGGTTTGTTCGCTCATCTGTGACTTGTGTGGAGTTGTGCATCATGATTCTCAGCCTCATGCATGGCAGACAGGCACAGTTACAGAGTACATACAGAGTACAGACACTTGTGTCCTGTTGTCCCTGAAGCCATCATGTCGTACAGCATTGCCGTGTGACAACACAGGCGTTGGAGTCGAAGACTTGACTTAGATAACGAGCCAAGCGAACATGATCTACTGAGGGAATCTGCACATGTCTCATTCATGGTTACTTTGTCTACTACTACCTGAGTATCTTATCTCACCTGCAACGCACATCCCCCTCTCCTAAATCGTCTCTTCTTGGCCCATGTCGCTTCATGCTCTGGTCTGGGCAAATAATGTAATTATCACTCCGCCCCAGGCCCAACCCAGCCTGGCCCAGCTAGAAAGAAGCCCAATTCCCAATCTTAGGTACACATTAGTTAGTGCTTTTCTTCTTTTTTATTTTATTTTAGCTGATACGTACCGCACCCAGTACTGGACGAAAGATGAACCTGGTCGCGCATCCCCGTCGCCCCTGAAAGCGTGTCCTCCATTCCCACTGTCACCCTCTCATTGCTTGTCTTCTCTCATATGGAGACTCACTCTCCCACTCACCTACCTTTTTTCCTCTTTCTATGAATCTATTCTACCTTTTTTTCTACATTCTATTTTCATC
This sequence comes from Fusarium praegraminearum, assembly GCA_002093855.1. NCBI lineage: Eukaryota > Fungi > Ascomycota > Sordariomycetes > Hypocreales > Nectriaceae > Fusarium > Fusarium praegraminearum. The sequence continues at coordinate 27,127 of LXHY01000126.1, read as the reverse complement.
TCGTCTCTTTTGAACCCCCCCGGTTTTCGAGCCCCTCCCTTTTGTTATCGCCTCTTCTCTTCTCTTCTCAGGCTCTTTGACCTGTCTTATTTCGATACATAGTAAGTTTTGAGTTGGCTTTCCAGAGTTCACCACCAACCCAATATCTACTGAGGGGGAAAGAGTTCCATTCCTGGTACCTGGCCTATAGCGATTGTGCCAATTTCATGTGTACGCCCATAGGCCTACTAGAGTCCAATCGCCCAACTACCTCTGGCTCACCTGCCGCAGGTGCGCATCAAAACTGCCCGATGCCCACCTTCCCGACTTACACGTCTCGCATTGTCTTGCATGCAGCATTTCCAACAAACAACGGCGTCATCATTCTTATGCTGATGGATTTTTTTTTCAAACAGGGACTTTAGATCTTTCTTCTCGCTCAATCAGCTAATTTCCAACAAAAGGAAATCTCGCTGTTTGCAGGCCCAGTTGGGAAATTATTCAAACAACACCTACCTAGTCACCTTCTAAACCGTTTTCTCGAACATTACTGCCCCCCCTATTCAAGATACCGAATCGACTCAACGTTGCCTTTCCTACTCACCGTACATGATATTTCGCTACGATAACTTTTGACCCCCTCGATTTCGAATACTCTTTTTCTAGCCATCACCCATTATGGCAGGTCTTTTTTCTCGCCTCAAGGGCAAAGATGGCAAATCCAAGAAGAAAGGCGCAAACGATCTCGAGCAACAACCAGCAAAACCACAATGGACAGATGCTTGGACACGCACATACGTTGAGCCTGAGGAGGTTCACGAGCTCATTCGATGTTGTACGGAGGAGCTTAAAGCACGAGGTATGCCAACTGCCACATAAACTGCCCAGTCCGTTTTCTCGTGTACACGGTATGCTGATTACCATGTCCTACTATAGGCCTCGACCACCCATTCCTATTGTTGCCATATCGCCCGACCTCGGACCCCAGTGCGGTGCGCTCATTCATTCGACATTTCTTCGAGTCACATGCCAGCTTGCGAGGGGAGCAGTTGTCACAGGAGCTACGCATGACGGAACCCATGGTCAGTAACTTGTATAGGGAGGCTTTCGCAGCTACTGACTTCGAGATAGGTTGTTTCTGGTGTAGCAAAATGGTGCTGGAGTCGCCTTCAGGGAGGTATTGTTGGCTGGGATGCATATGAACTTTTCAAGGTTGGAGAATTTGGTATGTGTCCATTTACAACTGTAATCACAAGTTGGAAGTACGCTGACTTGTTCCAGACTCGAACATGGCCCGAGACTCTTTCAAGACATTCATCCCCATCAGTGTCGAAAACGGTGCTCGTCAACGCATTATCTTTGACTTCTTCGATCTCCTAGCGGCCGTCGCGGCGCACGGAAAGTCCAACGGTCTTGGTGGACGAAAGCTTTCGCGAATGGCTGCATGGTGGACATTTGAGCAAAAAGATACCAAAAAAGGATTCGAGGGAGGATACGAAGCCTGGCTTCGGTAAATATGTCCCAGTGTTGCTACCTATGCCGGCAATTGCTAACCAAGAACCAGTGCTGCCGATGCGACAAGCCATATGTTCTTCGCTTTTTTGAGATCGCTTTCACCCGAACAGAACGTCACTGGTATCACTATGCTACCTCGATCCCTCCAGAAGCTCCTCCAAGAAACCGAGTACCCTCCCCAGCGACCCACACTTATGATGACAACGACATACAAGGTTGTCATGATCGTCGACACTGTATCCCCAACCCCTTTTGCTCTCCTACGAAGAGCCAACCACTTCCAATATCGTGACGAAGACCGCGCACTGCGGGAGTACTCCGAGTTTGATGACCCCGTGCAGGCTTTGACCGACGAATGTCGCCGCGTTCTAAAGGCTATTTCCGGTGCCAATCAGTCACAGGCGTCAAGTTCGAAACACTCGACGAGCTTACGCGATGCATCCTGGTCAAGATTTGAGGATATCGGCTTTTCTTCTACCCTGGATGAGGACGACGATGACGACGATAGCGCCTTGACCTACAAGCGACAGCCGCCAGCTCTGCGAAGAACACCTGCCTCGGGCAATGGACTGGACCGACCGACAACGCCATCGTGGGCTGATTTCCTTTCTTCGGGTTTTGTAGATGAGAACCAGGGTGCCAGGCAAAATTTGCTTCTGCCCCCTGACAAAGTTCTGCCTCCCCTTGAAACACAAAGACAACACAGTTCGCAGTCCCATCGGCCCCGACTCGAGCACGACCACTCTCTCGAGCCTGGTGAGCTTGCAAGCATCGCAACACTCTCGCTCGACGATTCGTTCTGGTGGGTTTGGATGGCTAGTCTTGCCCCTGAAGAGACCGCGGAGCGCAAGTCGGCTTTTGGCCGATGCGCTGTGATTGAAACCAAGATCAGCACTGGGCGTTGGCTGGTGATGGAGGAAATGGTGGCCGGTGCTGCGCCAGAGCCCCAGGAGGGTGCCTACATCGCAGAGAAGAAGGGATTCTTCAGCTGGACTAAGCGTGGAAAGGGACTCAACCGACGAAAGTCAACAGCCAACAAGTCAGTTGACAACGTCGGTCAGGGCGCCAGCAAAGCTAGCATTGGCCCTGACACCCATGCACGAATTCAAGCCAAGGCCGCTCAGCTACGTGCTCAAGAGCAACAGGAAAGGAAATTGGCCTCTCAACCATTGTACCAGCGCCGCGGCCGATCAGATGCTGAGCTGATGGCGGAAAAGACTAACAGTGTTATGACCCTTCAGCCCACCATCATCGGCGAGGCTTCGTCGGCATTGAAGTGGGTGTCCAAATACGACAAAGGAACGATTAAGGATTTCTACATGGCCAACAACAATGCTGGTCGTGGAAACATGATGTCGCCAATTTCTTCCCGGAGTATGATCGACGATGTTAGCCAGGAACAGCCCCCTCAGGTGCCCGTTAAGGACGTGGTGTCGCCCATCACTTCTCCTACCTTCTCCCATGCTTCCAGCGAAATGGTTAGGAAACCAGTGCCTCAGCCGGAGCAGCCCGTTGAAGCCCGACCAGAACAGCCTCTACCAGAACCTGTACAGGCGCCAGTCCCAGTTCCTGCCCAAGAGCCTGCCCATGAACACGCCTCGGAGCCTGTACAGGAGTCTGCACCTGAGCCGACACTGCCTGTCAGCCCTCTCAGCCCTGTGCCGCCTCCTAAAGACGATGAGCCTGTCCACGACGTTTCTCGTGAAGGCATGGTTTCGCCCACTCCATCAAGCCCCGAGAACAAGAAGAAGAAGAAACTTCAAAAGGCAGACAAGGACAACCGTGGTTTCCGTAAGCTCTTCCGTAAGAACAGAAGCTCCAAGGTGCCTGATGATGCTGCTGCCAATGTTCACGCCTTCCTTCGCCAAAACCAAGGGACACCAGAACCAGCTCAGCAGTCCCCTACACCTGCAGACACACCTGAACCGGCGGCTCCTATCCAGCGTGTTCCTGTACCTCAGCCTGATGAGGCTGACCTTCCCACCCCTACACCCGCCGCTGAGTTTGTAACACCTATGGAGGAGCCTGTCCAGCGTGTTGATACGCCCCAGAAGAATCCTGAGATTGTTGAACCAACCATGGACCAGTCACAAATTCCCGTTGGCGTTAAGGATTCCCCCGCTCTCAACTCAGTCCCTCATTTCAACCAGGGTCCCCTCCAAGACCAGCCAGCCTTTGCACCTGACTCTGACGACGAGAACGATGCCACACCTCCCCCTATTCCACGATCACCTCGTCACTCTCCTCAAATCGGAGGTCCATCTCAGGCTGAGGAGAAGTTGAGTCACAGTGCAGGCCCGGGTGTTCAAGATCGATGGGCCCAGATCCGAAAGAACGCTGCTGAGAGAGCTGCTGGACGCCCTGATGAGCAACTGCGACCAGGTTACAGTCACAGCAACAGGACTGGAGACGGTGATGATGATACAAGCGGAGAAGAGAGTAAGTCGCCACCAAATCATTGAATGGAAATAGAAAGACTGACATATATTCTAGCCATTGAATCTCGTGTTGCCCGTATCAAGGCTCGTGTAGCCGAGTTGACGAACAACATGGAAGGCTCAAATGGACCTCAGGCCCCAGGTCCTCGTTACTAATTGACCCAGGTCTTTCTTGAGGTATAGCATGGCCTCGATTGATTCACTGGCGAACGAATCCTTGGTCCCGTATGACGCCTTGCGAAGACGTGACACATCTACGAGACACATTTCGCAAGCCTTGCACACGCCTAATACCAGCCGACGCTGATTTGTTTCTTCATTTCCTCTTGTGTTGTTTGATATCCCATTTTCTTCTTTTTCTTTTCCTTTGCTTGATATATGATACCACTAGAGGTTGCAGCAAGAGAAAAGGCAGTGCGAATCTTGACAGTTACAGGAGAATAGGAGTGAGGTTAAGAAAACTGATTGTATCCTTTCAAGGGCCATCCGATCCTGTAATTAATTATATGTTTATTCATGCCCAACTTTTCCGGCATTCTTCTTTTTACCTATATCTGCTTCGGGCAATCATTTTCAACGATCAATGTAAACATAATCTTCTTGATCTTCGACAGGCATTCAATTGACTTCATCCTGCCATGCGAATACATTTATGACTTATTCTATATTCATTCCACATTGACTGTGTTGAGGCGCCATATATGATATAACGTTGAAGTAAATGTGTTGATAGGCTTTTGTATGTGTCGTCTCAATTTCACACTCGCATTTTTCCCCTTCATTTTCGCTCGCCGAGACTAACTATACTATGATCCATGTACATACTGTAGATTCCCGAGGTAAGTATTGAGGTAATCGCTACAAAACAGTTACCGAACTTGGCAGGTTTATCGTCATGAATAGCATAAACGTCGATCCTCCCGCGAACTTTAACTACTATACCTAGAAAAGCTATACCCATATCGTTTCGTACCTTGTACTTTCATACCCAGTTCCATTATCCTACCCTGAGTGTTGAACGCCGTCATAATACGTACACGCCAGTATTAAAAACCTAAAACATGCCATACCACACATAGCCTTACTTTTTCTTCTCTTTCTCCTCTTCCTCGGCTAACCTGAGGGCTTCTTCCAAAGCCTCCTCATCCTCATCGAAGTCGACATCGTTCTCTTTGTTTTCCTCGACCTTCTTGACAGCCTCGGGCTTGGACTTCTCAATGGCCTCAGCCTTTTTCTCAGCCACCTTGGCCTCGTTGGCGTCGGACTCTTTGATAGGGGCCTTGGTAGATGTGCCAGGTCCCAGAGCCCAGTCAACCTCTCCATCGGCTCCGTATCGCGATACGAGCCAATCGTTGGCCTTCTTGAAATGATTGCAGTCGAAGAAACCACGGGATGCGCTGAGAGGACTAGGGTGGACACTCTGCAGCACGAGATGCTTGACACGGTCGATCTTTTGCACTCGCTTGCCAGCTGGCGTTCCCCAAGCCATGAATACCACGCCCCTTGTCCTCTTCTGAGCAATGATGTCGATCACCTTTTGTGTGAGCCTTTCCCAACCTCTGTTGGAGTGGGAGTTGGCCTCGTGGGCTCGGACTGTGAGGCAAGTATTCAACATGAGGACGCCACGTTCTGCCCAGGGAGTAAGGAGACCTCCACGGTTCGCTGGTGGCTCGAATGTGGGATAGTCTTTCTTGAGAGCAATGTACATGTTCTTGAGAGAGGGCGGTGCTGGAGTCGGAGGACGAACGGAGAATGCCAATCCGTGAGCTTGGTTATCGTTGTGGTAGGGATCTTGGCCAACGATGACGATTTTAACATCGCTGAAGGGAGTATGGCGAGACCTGAAACAGAAGAATTAGACATGCACGAGGTTACTAATGGTGGATAGAAAACTTACCATGAGTAGATGTCATTCCTAGGAGGAAACACCTTGCGGCCAGAGGTGATCTCTCTGTCGAGGAACCGCTTCAGGTCTAGGAATTCCTTGGAGACAAGCTCGTCCTTCAGATGTGCCAGCCAGCTTTCATCCAGGGTATCGATTTCGAGTTGCAAGAGCTCTTTCTGCTCCGGCTTCAGAGAATCCACCCACTTGGTCTTGTCAAACCTGGCGGCTGGTGCTGAAGCTGTAGCAGAAACAGCGCCGGCAGCAGGCTTGGGTGCTGCAGCAAAGAAGGAAGCAATATTGCCGTCTGCTTTGGACTTTTTTGAGTCATTGCCTGCAGAGGCACCGGCCTTGCGTTTGAGCGCTGACATGGCGAGGAATCGCTGCTGGACACTGTGAACGAAGGAGGAAGAAAGCTGCACACTGAGCCCTCGATACGAGGGATGGGCTCTTGCGACAAGAGCTCGTACGGGACGAATGATTGGCAGTTGGCCTGATATAAAATCTCAAGAGTTCAATTGGAGTTGAGAAAGATTTAGAGGAAAATATTGAGACAATGTGGACTAGGCGTATGGTGGTTTAATATGGTGAGAAGGGAGGGAGGTACGTGAGAATTTTGGAGTAGAGTGGTGATGCAAGACCAAGGGGTTAGTGAACATTAGTTCAAAAGCACGACGCGTTAAGTAGAACGCGGTGCAGTGTCACAATCCATTAGCATACTGCGGCTGCATAGATACTACTACCTAGTCGCTAGCTTCCCAGATCTGGATGTGGGTGGTTGGGACCTGGACTAGCAGGGATATCTTAAGCGCTAGGGAGCCACTCATGTCATTATATTAGGCAGACGAGCAAGCAGTTTGCACTGCTCTGTACTTGACAAAAGAAAAGAGTAAAACGATAACTCATGTGCTATGAATTGTGTATCTAAAGTGTAGATTACGGTCACCAGGTATAGCCTCTATCGTGACATACGACTCTTTGGCTATATCTCAGCTGAAGAGTGGATATTAAGAAAAGTGCTTCCTTCTATGGATCGTCAAGACAAAGTCCTCAGCTTCATACTAGGGGGAGTTTTGAAATGCCCTCAGAGTATCAGAAAAATTGGTCACTGAGAACATAAGAGACGAAATTAGTATGTCATCTTATGATACTAAAGATATGGCCTTTAGACTATTTATTTTCGTACCCTAGGACTCAAGAGGTTAACTTTTCTGCTACACAGTGGAATGCATCTTTGTGTAATTAGGCTCGTGGATTTTAACATCTTTATAGCTCTTACTGTTCGATCCGCACTTCTATTCGCACACATTCCCATCAACTCCAACACAACTTCCTACAATCCTCACTTCGTACTGTTGTCACTATCATAGCTCACCATGGCAATGTGAGTATACTCATCATCATCAGTGACATTCGACTCAGGTGTCCAGGGTCGCTGCTGGTGCGTATCGTGCGAAGATTCAATAGGTCGTCGCGGCAGAGGGGGGTTTGACTCCTGGCTAGCTCCAACGGGTCGGCGAGGAATAGCAGGTTTGTCTTCATGCTGAGGCTCGGTAGGGCGTCGAGGCAACGGTGGCGTCGAGTCTTTGTCTCCTTCTTCTGACTTCTTCTCGCTTGCTACAGGTCGTCGAGGAAATTCCGGTGCTTCTTCTTTGCCCTGAGCGACAGGTCGCTGGGGAAGGGGTGGGTTTTCAGAACCAGAAACCTTCTGTTGAGGCTCTTGGCCTGGAGGTTGCGAAGGTGAGACGAGAGCTGGAGGAGAGATGTTGAGCCCATGGAGATCCCGCTCGATTTCCTCTTGGCTGGGTGACTGAGGCTTCTCCTGTCCCTCAAATGCGGTTCCTTCAAGATCAATCAACTCACCCTCAGCGTGACGGTCTTTCATAAGAATGAGTTCATCCTTTTCAATTTCCGAAGTAGCCTTAATACCAACAAAGCCGCACTTGTTAAGAATTTCACCGATGAGGTCGGGATATCGAAGATGACCGCTGACCGTGTCACTCAGGTCAAGGTTCTGAATACCTTCAACCTCTTGGATATTTTGCAAGCCGGAAACACCCATAGAAAGGCTGTGGGCACGGTACACGAAACCAAGAATCAGATCATTTTCCGAGTATACGTTGAAAATCTTTCCTGATACAACGGTTCGAAGGGTACGCCAGTGAGGAGGAGCAGAGGGAGCGGGAGCGCCAATGATAACAACTGAGTCAATGAGACCAAATGCTTGTCGCTCGGCAAGAGACTGGAGACAAGCATGGATTGCCGTAGCACCTAGAGAATAGCCAATCAATGTTACAGGGCGTTCTCCTTGGACCTTGTTGATAAGAGCATCAGCAAGTAGCTGCCCTGCCTTTCGTGATCGATTATGCGCATGGCCAAAGGGATTGTCGACGTTAGAAGCGACGGCGAGCAACTGAATGGGCCAAAGTGCAGCAAGAAGCGTAGCAAAGACGGTACGCTTGAGAATCTCCAACTTGACCTTCTTCCAAGCAAAAGACTCGACCATGGTTCGAAGCGCGTGTCCAAGGGCAATGAGAGATTTCATTTCGTAGCGCAGGGCGAACACCTCAGAATCGTCACCGAGAACACGCCAGGGTTTGGTAACATCGTCCTCGTCACGTAACCAGCCGTTGATTCCAATAGTAACTCGTAAGCGTCGCTCTTGTGCTTGTGCTTGATCCTGTTCAGCATTGAATATTTCGCCCCATACTCCCTTGAGAGGTATAAAGCAAAAGTCTTCAATCTCCTTGGCATATTTGTCCATCATTTCACCCTGGCTTGTGTTAGCTGGTAGAACCGAGAGCTTCCAGGGCCACATACCGTCATTTTACCACCGTAAGCACCAAACAGAGCGCCTACAAGGGCACCGTTCATCCAAAAGATACCCAGGAAGCTCGCGACACCTCCTAGACCTACACCACCAAGAATGCTACCAACAGCGCCCGCAACCAAAGGAGCTGCTAGGCCACCGGTGACACCAATAACAGCTGCTCCAGCGACAGAGGCAAGGCCTACTTTCCAGAACCGACTAAACTTGTTCTCCTCTCGGCGCTTGGATGCTTCGGCTTCGGCAGACATGACTTCCTGCTGCTTTTCTTGATCTTTGGAAGATTCCAGAAGAGTCTTTGCAATTTCTATCTCTTCCTTGATGATGAAAGTCTGGGGAAGCTCCAGGGATGAGGCAAGATACAAGGCCAGTGCTCGGGTATGGGCAGAATACTTGCCCGTGGACAGAAGGAGTAGCAGGATGCATGAGACGGCCTCCCGCCTATCAGCCGCGGGGATGGTCGTCAATCTTGTTGGGACGGGGTGGTACAAAGACTGGAGAGAAGCAATATCTGCAGATTTGTCGACCTTGGTTTCGCCGAAACTGATGAGATTCTCACCCTCCTCTGGTGTATCAAGCTTCTTCTTTTCAGCAGCTTCTTGGTGTTTGCGTCTCTCATCCTGGATCTTGTAATCATCCTTGACACGAACAATCTCTTCAAGCTTTGGCATGAATTCGTTCTTCCATCCCTTCATATGTTTGATCGCAGCCTTTTGGATGCGTAATGCCTGCGCTGACTGCTTCTTTGGCTGCTGCTCTTGTTCCTGGGCCCGCTTGTAGAAGTCGTCACTCTTAGGCGTTGAAGATCTACCGTCATCCCTGGGTGTTGAAGGTCCACTTTCATCCCGAGGGGTTGATAGAACAGGACCCAGCTCTTCGTCAGATGCCTGGAGTTGATCTATCATGTAAGAGGTGATCTCGTCAACGAGTTTCAGCAGGGCTTGACGCCGTGCGGGGTTGAGAGTGATGACGATTTGGCGAGGGTCTGAGCATGTTGGCGCCATGTTGACGGTATATCCGCTACAGACGCGATCGCTGGTAATATGACAGTATTGTTGTTGTTACTGGTAGCTGCTGAACGGTTGCCTAGTAGTGAGGACAAACGGTCTTATAACAGGAATGGATATGTGTCAAGAAGGAGCATTCCCTCAGGCCAGTCCGTGAATGTGCACAACCACTGAAGAATGCCTCAGTCTCGACCTAGGCAGACTTTTAGGCAGTGTTGTGTGTTGAAGTGAGGAGGCTCATAGGCTTGAAGCTGAGTCGACCTCAAGTCCTGGTGTAACTAAGGTACAAGTGGATCGTTTGTTGTTGGGTCGATGGTCACAGTGTGTGATGTAATTGCTAAAGGAGCTGACAAGTGCTGAGCGTCTGTCACGTGCAGCACATTCATAGGATTCCAGCGCTGAGAGTAGCAAGTAAAATAAATGTGATCTAATGTTCCAGGCATGTGTTTTAAATGTCATTTGCTTAGGCATGTTCAAATAGTTGTGGCGCCTAGAGCTCCGTTTCATCAATGGAGGCTTGCAGATCCAACGTCATTGACACAGGGACCAGTAACCGAAAGATAGAGCCTTACCGAATGCGTTATCCTGAGTTGTGACCATATATCTTGGACTATGATATAACAGACAGTCGGAGACTGGAGTTTATGCTGCTAATAGGAATGTGTGTTTTATAAAAGTACCTAGGTAGAAACTAGAGCTTCATCAGTCTCTCTTGTCCAACAACACCATAATCTCTTGAAAAGAAACCTTTGATGCACCGCGATGTATTCAACATAGTTTGGATAATAAGTCATATTGGAGTGTGAGTGACTTCTAAAAGGAGAGTGTTCTATCAAGAAAGTAAACTCGTTGAATATAATGGCATGGTAGGTAGAGTACATCCAAGTTGGTCGCACATCGTGATGTTCGACTCCAGGGTAACACGCGGGAAAATGGGCTTAGATCCGATAAGATTATCAGGGGTCCGATAAGCCAGCCCCGCTAAAAAAATTCCCAGTCGCATAGAACTCTCGAAACTGTCCGTGTTCCTTGACACTTCAGTATTTGCTCAGCTCTTTCTTTTACCAACTCGAGACCGCGATAACCCCGATTCATCTACTAGAAGGGTCTCTTAATAAAAACAAAAAGCGATGGATGCACATGCGCTGCTGTCCTCACAAGGTTGGAGAGGTACCGGCCACTCCCTCCACAAGACCGACGACTCGATCGGACTCGCGAAACCTCTACTCTTGAATCGCAAAGACAATACCAAAGGACTGGGCCAAAAACAACACTTTACCAGCGATCAATGGTGGATGAACGCCTTCGACGAGCAACTTAAAGGAATCGATACTTCTAAAAAGGGAAAGGTGGTGCAGACTATTACCACCGGCAAGCTCAACGTTATCGACAAGAACCTCGGAAAATACTCCGTCTACTCAACCTTTGTCCGAGGCGGATTCCTCGAAGGAACGATAGACAGCCTCAAACTCAACGACTCGAGCGCAGAGTCATCTGATACGGATTCGAGCGATCAGAAAGACTCGAGAAAATCCGACAAGGATAAGCCCCGAAAAGAGACCAAGGAAGAAAAGAAAGCCCGAAAAGAAGAAAAGAAGAAGCGCAAGGAGGCACGTGCAGTAAAAAGGGCCGCAAAAGCTGCGCGCCGAGAGCTGAAAAAGTCAAAGAAATCATCCAAATCATCCAAGTCGTCCAAGTCATCAGCCGAATCAAGCGACGCAGACGAGGAAAAGCGAAGGCGACGGGCAAAGAAAGAAGAAAAGAGAAGACAGAGAGCAAAGGAGGCTGGAAATTAGAGGATCACAAAGACAAAAACGGAGTTTAATGGCATATACAGCGAGAGCATATTCACGGAGTTGAGGTTAAATGGGAATTTTTGGATGATACCCCATAGATGTATATTTTACGTCTGTTTCGGAATCTTTCCTGGCTTGTTTGAAAGAAGCCATGGTCTTCGATCCCAGAAATCGTCCTTGATAATGTCCACGTGCTCCACCACCACTCGAGCCTTTGCGCGACTCTTCTTGTCCTTCTCCTTTTGTGTCTTGGATTGTTGAGTCGGCTCTGCCTGGGAGTCGATGGTCTGTGTGATGTTATGAGAGTCGGGGTCAACAAGCTCATACTGTCTGAATTAGTGGGTGTTCTTGGCACGAGAATCGGAGTACATACGTCGCGGAAGATGACACTGCCCTTCTTGTAGATCTCTGGCTCGTTGTTGTAGTTAATGGAGCATTCTGAGAAGAGGATTTCGTTCTTGTCTGCGGCATATGTTCCCTGCCAATGTGTCAGCCTGTTTTGGATTCAGAAACACTGACAACTTACAGCGAGCCTCTTTTCAGCCTCCTTGTTGTCAAGGCCCTTGACTTGAATCAATGACCAGAAACTAGTGTTGTAAAGATTGTTGATGTGACCTTGATCGTTAGCGTCGAACTCATCTTGGTACACCTTGGAATACTCACAATCAACTTGCCGCCAGCTCATATAATCACGGAGATTTTGCACACTGGGGTAGCATACTGCTCTTCCGTCAAATGACGGCAACGGAGGAGACAAGGGGGTATCTGGAAAGTGAGTGGACCAAAAGTATACGTAGTTGGCTGTGAATGTAGATACAACAGTGCTGACAAGTTTACTGGAACATGGTAAGCCGAGGATTGACTCAAGGGAAGAATAACTCTGTACCTGGCTCTTCGCTCAAACAAAGTGCATGCTTTGTGAAAGACAAAACTGGCGATGCTGTTATTAAGATGCATATTTCGCGCGCTCAGTCGAACAAACCTGTACTCATCACTGACACCATATGCGATCGTGATATCTGGCAATTCAGTCACTACTGCTTTGGCAGCAGTATTCATAAGATCCAAAGCTCGGCGATCATTTGGCTTCTCAAAGGCATACTTGGCACACATTCTTAATCCAGTCAGTTTAATTCGCATTGTTCAGCAGGGATGTATATACTTGGTGAAGCCCCTGCCATCGATGCGAACCACAATCCATGTGTTGGGCATTAAAGCATCTGTCGTCTCGAAATTACGGACATACTCGAATCTTGTAAACGATTAGATACATGTAGCAAACCGACACGTGATTTCCCAACACTCACTTGGAGTTCGCCATCTTGATGATCTATTCGATAGACAGCTAACAGTGAAACCGATGTTGGCGCAGAACCTGCGTTTGTGAATCAGAGGGGCTTTGTGAGAATTGTTAGTACAAGTTGAGCGTTGGTGGTGGGGAGAGACTCATCAATAGAGGGGTGCATGGTTTTGATCCATCCATTTCATCCATTATTCCCGGACGGCATGGAATATCAGCCACAATTATTGCTTGCACACCTGGAGTGATGGAAGGGAAGGTGGGCCATCGCAGCCTTGCAGATCAATCAACATCCACCCAAACAGCACGGCTGAAGCCAAATTCTAGTCCTGCACAAACACTTGTTTAACCACGGCATTTTCATCTGGCATAGTATTTCAATGCTATCTTCAGTAACTTTGCTAAAATGAATTTGCTACTTTCAGACGATTATCTCCTTCAGGATTATCCCGAGAACATCACGAATACAATCCGATCGGGACATGCGACAACATTGCGCTTCAACCGCCAAGGAGATTACCTAGCATCCGGCCGGGTCGATGGAACAGTTGTGGTGTGGGATCTCGATACCATGGGGGTTGCCATAAAATTGAGAGGTCACAATAAAAGCATCACATTTCTGAGCTGGTCGCGATGTGGACAGTATCTTCTCACAACCTGCCAAGGATGGAAAGCTATCCTATGGGACCTTCAGGATGGCAAGCGCCTGCGCGAGGTTCGCTTTCGCGCGCCCGTATATATGGCTGAGCTCCATCCGTGGAATCAGTAAGAACAATGCGACCAGTTTAGAGAGCTCAGTTAACATGCGACAGCCTCCAATTCGTCGCAGCACTCTTTGAGGAGCAGCCCGTTCTCGTCGACATCACCGACCCCGTCGATGTAAAACACATCTTACCATCCGCACCGAAGCGACCGAATACAGACGACTCTGCGTTACGCGAGAAACAAGCAAAAGAAGACGCTAAACAGATGACAACCTGTGCGGTCTGGAGCACAACCGGAGATCACATCCTTGCCGGCACGAACAAAGGAAAACTAAATATTGTCGACGCAAAGACCTACGAAATTATATACTCTGACAAGATATGTTCGGGAGTCATCACAACTATGAGAATGACGGTGTCGGGTCGCGAGCTGCTTGTCAATTCCCAAGACAGGATTATTCGAACACTCCGCGTGCCTAACTTGCTAGCGGAAAACCTCGACCTCGACACGCTACAAGTACCACTGGAGCACAAATTTCAGGATGTTGTCAACAGATTATCATGGAACCACGTTACGTTTAGTGCTACTGGCGAATACGTTGCAGCCTCGACGTATAACAACCACGAGCTGTACGTTTGGGAGCGCAACCACGGTAGTCTTGTATGCATGCTCAAGGACCCGAAAGAAGAGCAAGGAGTGATAGAGTGGCATCCAACCCGTGCGCTCTTAGCCGCCTGCGGTTTAGAAACCGGTCGTATATACATATGGTCCGTGGTGAGTCCGCAAAAATGGTCGGCTTTGGCACCAGATTTTGCCGAAGTGGAAGAAAATGTCGAGTACATTGAACGGGAGGACGAATTTGATATTTACGCGCAAGAAGAAATCCACAGAAGGCGACTGGATGCGGAGGACGAAGAAGTGGACGTCTTGACGGTCGACCAATCCAAAACTCTGGATGAAGACGAAAGCTTCCGGATGCCGATACTGTTTAATCTCGGCGAGAGCGATAGTGAGGATGAATTCATCGCCGTATCCACTGGCACCATGAGACGTAGGAGTCCTGGGGAGGGCCAAAGTGATTTGGAGGAGAAACCACCCGTCAAGAAAAGCGCGGCCAGCAGAAGAGGGCGAAAGCGTTAATAGCCGACTTTACTTACTGACAAGTGACAAAGAACAAAGTGGCCTTTGTCGCATGCATTGCTAGGAGCTAAAGCTGCATGGAATAGGGATAGCTCATAGCAGAGCAATTGCCGATTTTCATCTCAACAAAGAGATAAAATAACGAACACCGGCGTGGTATTAATAACAACTTTTAATGCATTTGAAACTCCTTTATTAATAGAAAGAAAAGTGCTCGGGCATGGCGTGGGAACAATTGGAGTAAAGGAATGCCTCTATGGGGGAGAAGAACGTATGTAAGGTGCTGAGGTAGTACCTGCGATAAAGTTTCATGATACGTTGTTCAAGGACATGATAAACGGTAGTAGCGATCCCTGAGAGTGATAGAGGATGAAATAAGCTTGACAGCTACATGTAGGTAAATTCTAAAATAGGTTGATTCATGTTTTTAAGTTGTATCTCAGTGGTAGTTTCTTTACGCCCCTTAAAGAGCATGAACAATTGGAGGTGTTTCGCCTGAGTCACTGCCCGGCTCTCAAACGTCAGAGGGCGTGATTGGATCCATTATTCATGGGGGCAAAGGTATAGGTACTTGATAGCCTCATTAAAAAACGCGACTGTGAACCAGGCCGCTCCCTAAAAAGGCTTTAGTCAGCACGTGAGTGCGTGCATCAAAAGTATCTGTACAAGGCTCTGAACAAGCCTCAGGCAACACCAACAGCTCCAGATAGTCCAAAAGAGGCTTAGCGCGCGACCTGCTGCCAGCCGTTCTCAAGTCCAGATTCTTTCAGGCTTCCCCCGACCTTCTCGCTTTAACCACGACAAACTTTGCCTACAACACAAAGTCATCACATCGCGCGTCGGGCATCGCGCGCAACTCATCGAAACAGCTCATTGACCGACATTGACCGATTGACGACATCGCCGACCGCGATTTTTCGAGTTTCTGCGACTTACGAGGTGGCGGCGAAGGGGGAGACCAGCCTGAGGTTCACCTAGGCCCGGTTGGCCAGGACAGGCGTTGCGGTTCATCGCTATCCAGCAATCGCATTTGAGTGCTCATTTCATCGAAAATTTCAGCCTTGCGCTTTTAACAACTTACTTAATCGCAAACTTTTGCACCTTTCTTCAGTCTTTTCGCGTTTACTTACGTTCTGGCGCGCTTTCAGACCTCTACTCTCGCTTCTCGCTCCTTGCTACTCCACGTCAGAACAATCACCAATCGCCACCATGGCTAACCTTTACTTCACCCACTCGAGCGCTCCGCTCAAGACAGTGGAAGAGATTCAATTCGGTTTGATGTCCCCTGAAGAGATCAAGAATATGAGTGTCTGTCACATCGTTTATCCCGAAACCATGGACGAGAATAAGACAAAACCTCGTGATGGTGGTCTCAACGATCTGCTTCTAGGTTCGATCGACAGATCGTTCCGATGCAAGACCTGCACACAAGCCATGGGCGAGTGTCCCGGTCACTTCGGCCACATCGAGCTGGCCAAGCCTGTCTACCATCCTGGATTTATCAAGAAAGTCAAGAAGATCCTGGAGATTGTTTGCCACAATTGTAGCAAAGTGCTAGCCGACTCTGTTCGTCTCACTACTGTCTGACGCTATTAGACCTTTGTACGCTAACCTCCTACTCAGAGAGATCCCGAGTTCGCTGCAGCCATCAACACTCGAGATCCTAAAGTTCGATTCCACCGAGTCTGGGAAGCTTGCAAGAAGAGAAAGCGATGTGAAAACGACGAGCCGAAACAAAAAGACGACGAATTTGCTGCGACGCTCAAGACTGGCCCCTTGGAAGGCCATGGCGGCTGTGGTAACGTTCAGCCCGCTGTTCGACAAGGTGCTCTGCAACTCAAGGCCGCTTTCGAAGTTACGGTTGACGAGGATGGCCAAAAGACGAAGAAGAAGGAGACGATACCCATCACACCCGAGACCGCTCACGGCATTTTGAGAAGGATTTCTGAGGAAGATCTAGTTAACATGGGTCTCAACTCAGACTACGCTCGTCCCGAATGGATGGTTCTTACCGTCCTTCCTGTACCACCACCTCCTGTCCGTCCCAGTATTTCTATGGACGGCACTGGAACTGGTATGCGCAACGAAGATGATTTGACCTACAAGCTGGGTGATATCATTCGCGCCAACGGAAACGTGAAGCAGGCTATTCGCGAGGGATCGCCGCAGCACATTGCCAGAGACTTTGAAGAGCTGCTGCAATATCACGTTGCCACGTATATGGATAATGATATTGCTGGCCAACCTCGTGCCCTGCAAAAGAGCGGCCGACCTGTCAAGGCTATTCGAGCCCGTCTAAAGGGTAAGGAAGGTCGTCTCCGAGGTAACTTGATGGGTAAGCGTGTTGATTTCTCTGCACGTACCGTCATTACCGGTGATGCCAACCTTTCCCTTCACGAGGTCGGTGTGCCTCGAAGTATCGCCAGAACCCTTACTTATCCCGAGACTGTTACTCCTTACAACATCGAGAAGCTGCATCAACTTGTTGAGAACGGACCCAACGAACACCCCGGTGCGCAGTACGTTGTCCGACCAGACGGTTCTCGAATTGACTTGCGACATCACCGACGTGCTGGAGCGATCTCACTGGAGTATGGATGGAAGGTAGAGCGTCATCTGATGACTGGTGATTACATCATCTTTAACCGTCAACCGTCTCTGCACAAGGAGTCTATGATGGGCCATCGTGTCCGCGTCATGCCTTACTCCACCTTCCGTCTCAACCTGTCTGTCACTTCTCCTTACAACGCCGATTTCGATGGTGACGAGATGAACCTTCACGTCCCGCAGAGTGAAGAGACACGTGCCGAGGTCAAGGAACTTTGTCTAGTCCCTCTCAACATTGTGTCTCCTCAGAAGAACGGTCCCCTCATGGGTATTGTCCAGGACTCCCTCGCTGGAGCATACAAGATGTGCCGTCGAGATGTTTTCCTCACCAAGGAGCAGATCATGAACTGCATGCTTTGGGTCCCTAACTGGGATGGTGTCATTCCCCAGCCAGCTATTTACAAGCCCCGCCCCCGCTGGACTGGTAAGCAGCTCATCAGCATGGTTATCCCCAAGGAGGTTTCCCTTTTCAGCGGTACCGACTCTAAGGAAAGTGCCCCTCTTAAGGACGAGGGTCTCTTGATTCAAGCTGGTCAACTGATGTATGGTCTTCTTACAAAGAAGAGTGTTGGTGCTTCTTCCGGCGGTATTGTGCATATCAGTTACAATGAGTTGGGACCCGAGGGTGCCATGGCTTTCCTGAACGGAGTGCAGCAAGTCGTCACTTACTGGCTTCTACAAAACGGTCACAGTATTGGTATCGGTGACACGATTCCCGATGCGGTGACTATTGCCAAGGTTCAGGCGCACATTGACGACGAAAAGGCCGAGGTCGCCCGCTTGACGGCGATGGCTACTGCCAACGAGCTTGAGGCTCTGCCTGGTATGAACGTTCGAGCGACTTTCGAAAGCAAAGTCTCTATGGCTCTCAACCAGGCCCGTGATAAGGCTGGTACCACAACACAGAAGAGTTTGAAGGATTCGAACAACGCTGTCACCATGGCTTCTTCAGGTTCCAAGGGTTCTTCTATCAACATTTCACAGATGACTGCGCTTGTTGGTCAGCAGATCGTTGAAGGAAAGCGTATTCCCTTTGGTTTCAAGTATCGTACTCTGCCTCATTTCACCAAGGATGATTATTCTCCCGAAGCCCGTGGTTTCGTCGAGAACTCTTACCTGCGTGGTCTTACCCCCAGCGAGTTTTTCTTCCACGCCATGGCTGGTCGAGAAGGTCTCATTGATACTGCGGTCAAGACAGCTGAAACTGGTTACATCCAGCGACGATTGGTCAAGGCTCTTGAAGACCTTTCTGCGCGCTACGATGGTACTGTTCGTAATTCTCTGGGTGACATTGTTCAATTCCTTTATGGCGAAGACGGTCTCGATGCTATGATCATTGAGAATCAGAAGCTGGGAATTCTCAACATGTCGAATACGGCTTTCGAGAAGAAGTACCGCCTTGATCTCGCTAACCCTCCTGAGTGGTTCAAGCATGATTACGAATTCGGCAACGAGTTGACTGGCGATAGGCCTTCTATGGCCCTCCTTGATGAGGAATGGGAGAGATTGGTGTATGATCGCACTCGGATCCGAGCGATCAACCGCGCGAAGGGCAATGAGGAAATGATGCAGCTCCCACTGAACATTACTCGCATTATCGAGTCAGCGAAACGCGTCTTTAATGTTAAGGCCAACGACCGAAGCAACCTGCGACCTTCCGACGTTATCCCAGCAGTGCAAAACATGCTGGACAACATGACGATTGTCCGCGGAACCGACCCAATCTCATTGGAAGCTGACGCGAACGCCTCCATTCTCTTCAAGGGACTGTTGCGTTCGCGACTTGCTTTCAAGGAAGTCGTCAAGGAGCACCGACTCAACAGACTGGCTTTCGACCATATTCTGGGTGAACTTCAAAACAGATGGGACCGTGCTTTCGTCAACCCTGGTGAGATGGTTGGTGTTTTGGCTGCCCAGTCCATTGGTGAGCCTGCCACTCAGATGACACTGAACACCTTCCATTTCGCTGGTGTGTCTTCCAAGAACGTCACCCTGGGTGTGCCTCGTCTCAAAGAAATTCTCAACTTGGCCAAGAACATCAAGACTCCCAGTATGGCCGTGTACCTAAACTCACCTCTTGCTAAGCAAGAGCAAGCCAAGAAGCTGCGAAGTATGGTCGAATACACTAACCTCCGCTCTGTCACTTCAGTCACTGAGATCTACTATGATCCCAACATTACCGAGACAAACATTCCTGAGGATTTGGACATGGTCGAATCTTATTACATGATTCCTGACGAAAGCGTTGATCCCACTGCCAACCAGTCGCGATGGCTTCTTCGTATCATCCTCGATCGACAGAAGCTTCTCGACAAGGAGATCAAGATTGATGACGTTGCTCAGCGCATCAAGGAGGAGTATCCCACTGATCTGGCGGTCATCTTCAGTGACAACAACGCCGATGAGCAAGTCATTCGCATCCGAACCATTCACACCGGTGATAAGGATGATGATGGCGACGGTGGCCGAATGGAAGACGACGTTATGCTCAAGCGCCTGGAGGCTCATCTTTTGGACACACTCACTCTTCGTGGTGTCCCTGGCATCGAACGAGCTTTCTTGACCAAGGGAACCAAGCTTACCGAAGACGACGACGGAGCGTTGCTTGCCATCAAGGACGATCCTCGCTGCACACAATGGTACTTGGATACCAGTGGTACTGCTCTCCGTGATGTGCTGGCTGTGGGTGGTGTCGACGCGACTCGAACATACACCAACGATCTTTACCAAATTGTTGAGGTGTTTGGTATTGAGGCTGCTCGTTCGGCCCTGGCAAAGGAATTCACAACTGTGTTGGCCTTTGATGGTTCTTACGTGAACCATCGTCATATTGCTCTCCTTGTAGACGTGATGACATACAGAGGTGTCATCTCTGCTGTTACCCGACACGGAATCAACCGAGCCGATACTGGTGCTCTGATGCGTTGTTCGTTCGAGGAAACCGTGGAGATTCTGCTTGAAGCTGCGGCGACAGGTGAATTGGATGACTGCCGTGGAATCTCTGAAAACGTCATGCTTGGACAGATGGCGCCAATGGGTACCGGTAACTTTGACGTTCTTCTGGATCCTAAGATGCTCGAGACTGTCATCTCGGACAACTCCCGCATGGGCTTGATGGCAGGCATGCCTACAAAGAGTGGAGATATCGAGGGAGCTGCTACTCCTTACGACACGGGTTCTCCCATGGCGGATTCGGGTTACCTGAGCATGAGTTCTCCTGCTGCTGGAAACTTCTCTCCTATCCAGGGAGCCGGATCGGACACGCCTGCTGGCTTCGATACCGTATATGGTGGTGGTAGCGTTGGCTTTGGCGGTACCGCTCCTATGAGCCCGTACAACCGTGGAGCGGCCAGTCCCTTTAGCAGTACTTCGCCGACGTCACCATTCAGTTACTCACCCACGTCGCCCAGCATGGGGTACTCGCCCACTTCACCTCTTATCGATGGCGGTGGCATGGGCCGGTATGGACCGACATCACCATCTTTCAGCCCATCGTCGCCATCATTCTCGCCTACCTCGCCCATGCTGCGGCCTACCAGCCCAGCCAGCCCGAGCTACAGCCCAACGTCACCAAGCTACTCGCCTACTTCGCCGTCGTCTCCTCGACACTACTCGCCTACATCACCGGCGCAGTTCAACTCTCCCACTTCTCCCAGCTACTCTCCGGCAAGCCCCAACTACAGCCCGACGTCGCCCAACGTGCATGGTGCTGGCCCAACCTCGCCATCTTACTCCCCAGCATCTCCCTCCTGGTCTCCGACATCTCCTGAAGCTTACTCGCCAACGAGTCCAACCTTCCAGAGAAGTCCTACGACTCAGCAGTCGCCCACCAGCCCAAGTTACTCGCCTACATCGCCTGCTTTCTCTCCCCGCACGCCAGGCCCGGGAACATCTGGAAACCAATAGTAAGTTGTCCCCTGTATCACTGCATAACTATGTAAACTAACAAGGCTATAACAGCTCTCCTAACTCGCCATCAAACGATTAATATTTGTGATTGAATAATGCATATGTGGCACAGGTTGTCATTTCGGTTTTCACGGTTCTTGGTAGGGGTTTTATTTTTTAAAGCATGATAGAGATCCGCAAAAGAAGTTGATATGGATTATACAATAAACGAGAAAATATAAAACCACATCGAGTTGGAGGAAAGAGATGAAGTGATTCGTCTGATCTGAAAGGGGCCGACCAAACAAGCAAGCACGTGGCGTGGCCGGCTGACCTGACGAAGAAGAAAAAAAGAAATTGAGAACTAGGGCCTTTGATTTTAATAGCTGCTTGATTTTGGTGTACACTAGCGAAGGGGAAAGGCGAGACGCAACGAGATATCGGATGACGATCCAGATTGGAATCAATACTTGACCATAAACAGTTGCTTTACCAAGTAGACTAGGAAATTGAATTGGCTTATTCGCCCTGAAAATTTCTCATTTACTGGGGTCTGTGACTTGGAGAGATGGTGTCGTAATGTCTCTTGTTGCCGAAGCCTGGTCACGATTTATTACAAAAATGTAAAACCATATAGTAAACGTAATACATGAGTTATTTTGAAAGACAGATGATGGATGATGATATGCTGTTTGAATTATAATGGTGTATGTTTTGTGTAAGTAGTACGAAATGTATGACTAGCAGCCTCAACACCACGATGGCGTCTGATATGGGAGTTTCTGCGGTAGAGTCGGCAGACAGAAAGACGTCGAACCCACCAGAAAGATAAGCTTATGCATCACATATTATTAGTCCAGCAGGGAGTACACAATGGATATTGGTAATGATGAAAGGGAAGCGCTCCACTCAGAAAGAAGCCTGCATGGTTCGGTTATTTAGGTGCGTGGGCTGAAGCCCGTCTGCTTGCAGTGGTGGAGAGACAAGCTGCGACAAGTAGATCAAGAACAAGAACAAGAGACAAGATGCAGGAGTAGAGTCTTGCGTGAATGACACAGGCAGGGAGGGAATGGGGAAGAAGGGAAAAGGAGAAGCGTGGCATCCAACCATGACGGGAATTCCCCACGATCTGCAAAGCTTTGACAGTTTGGACCAGGCTCTCAGCTTTCTCCTGTTTCCTTATCTATGTTGTCAGTAGTGGAGCTGATAGTGTAACAATATGTCGGTATACTATGTGTGTGTACCATGAGGGTCAACTTGGGTGGAGTGGCATCGAGACCCAACTCGGACAAAGACCGTGTCAAGTCAAGATCTCTGCCAGATTGACTGCTGTCATTTACACATGTACAAAAATAAACGGAAACAAAAGAGCAGCGTAAAATATGCAAGGCCGGTCCGTATGTGGTTGAGCGGAAGAATTACAAGAAACGCCCCCACGTACTGCAGTCTCAGTTGTACCAGAAAGATCCAAGTCTGTTGCAGTAGCGAGCGAGTAAGAAGGAGGTTGTATAAAACACGGCATAACTAGGTTCTCAAACGCGAGGCGGCAATCGTTAATAATTGTCAAAAAAGAAACGAAAGGAAAGGGAAAAATAGTGTGGCTGTTGATAATATGTTATGATTTTGTCAAGCATCCTTTTGGGGGGGAACCAACCAATCATGGTCTAAATAGAACCGGATGGACAAACCGGTGGTGGTCACATCAAGAATAGAACTTTATGTAGGGACTGGGGACATTATTAATTCCGGGGGGTTATTTTCGTTTCTGTTTCTGATAGTCTCAGGCGATCAAACAAAAAGTGGCAAAAAATAGCATAGAATCACAAGGCATGATTCTCAGCTTTGTCTCAAGCAAAGATTCGTAACCAAGACGCGACAACGGTATGACAGCAACTATAGATAATAGTGGTACATGCTTATTACTAAAGTTGTAGATCCAAGAGGAGAGGAGTGGCAGAAGCGGGACAGGCGGGATGCCTGTGTTAGTTTCGCATTAATGTGACGATACTCTAGAAGTTTGTGTAGATTCGGTGATACGGAAGACCGGGGTACCCCAGGGGGGTGGGCGATTAAGGTGGTGGGTATGAACTAACTAGTATCAAGAAGCATGTGTTTCTGTATAAGCGACCTAAGATATGAGAGAGAGAGGAAGAGAGATGAGAACTAGTTGGGGGATGGTGAAAGCATAAAGAGGACGTCTTCCCTCTTGGTTTTGTCTATTCTTTGTCTCTATCTATCAACTCATTCAACACAATATCAACAGCAACAGCAACAACCATCACAACTCTCATCTCACAACAACATCAACTCTCGACTCTACTCAACTCAACTCAACTCAACTCTACCAAAATGTCTGACCTTCCTCCTCAAAACTTCCTCCCTCTCACTGCTCCTCCCAAGTCATCCTTCCTCTCTCTCGCACCGGCCACATCTCCTTCATACCCTCAGAAGCCCGTCGCCAGCTCCTACACTCGCCCTTCTACCGAGCGACGAGCATCAGTCGAGTCCAGCGCCAGCTCCAGCTCCAACTCCAACAACAGCTACCGCATCCTCAAGCTCGGACCTGTTCACTGGGGCGAGCACGCCGACGATCACAAGCATGACTTCCATGATGTCGTTCTTCACTAAATCCAAAAAGTGAATGATTGAAATGAATGAATATGTTTTTTGTTTATGGGCAAAGCGCAGCGATCATCTCTTATCTTATACTCAGGATTCAAATTGCAATTTTCTTTTATCAACACCAACGTCGGGCAAAACAAAGGATACCACAAATTACAATTGGGAAAAAGCAAAAAATACGCTACCAAGAAACGGGATAAAATAAAAACAACAGCATCAACCACCCAGAAAAATCTACATGGGGGGTCGGTTGAGTGAACGAGCAAGCAAGCAAGCAGGGCTTCAGCAGCTATCGCTCTCGGTTGAAAGGAACAGGAAGAAGAAGAAGAAAAAAAATGAGACTAGGATTAGGAATAAGCCAACTTTCCAGGCATTTTCTTGCTAAATTCAATACTACTATTTCTCTCCTGCCTTGATTGTCTTGTCTATGCTCTTGATCAGTAAAGAATAATTACTCTACTCTCGTCTATTTGGA
The DNA here is from genome assembly GCA_002093855.1 of Fusarium praegraminearum. Classification (NCBI taxonomy): domain Eukaryota; kingdom Fungi; phylum Ascomycota; class Sordariomycetes; order Hypocreales; family Nectriaceae; genus Fusarium; species Fusarium praegraminearum. The sequence goes on along the minus strand of LXHY01000126.1, from coordinate 2,946 downwards.
CACGGGCTGTAGCTTGGCTTGGCTGTCTCAGTCTACAGTCGGTACATGGAAGCACATCTTGATAGCGGCGAATCCATCGATTCCAGTCCTTTCCGGATAAAGTAAAGAGCGATGATCGAATATCTGCAAGTGAAGCAATGATGAAGATCCATTGCTAGTGTCCCCTTCTCACTCGGTACTGATAACTTGCCGTTGCTGTGTTGTGCTGTACAAAACAGCGGTATAGACTACTCCAAGCAAGGCTGACCTATCACCTGACGTATTGGCAACACGGGCACTGCCCATCTATTGTTCTCTTCGGTGTTATTATTTGGTGTAAGATAGCAGAGAGAGTGAGAGAGCGAGTGGGTTACTGTTTCTGTGTACAATTCATAATGGTGTTGGTTTCATGTACGCTACACACCCACAAGCTCTCAATCCTCTAGCATCAACCGGCATCTCATAAATTCTAGACCGATCATGTGCCCAGTCCAATGCAAGATAGTCCAGATAGCGTCGCATTACATAGAAACAAAAAAAAAAACGAGCCATGAATAGCCGGAGCAGGCCGACTATGTCTTCGGCCCAAAACATCGTCTGTTGAGCATACGACCCAATCAGATATCCGGTATTTCTTCCAGGTAGTCTTCTTGGTCAGGGATCAGCTTCTGATCCAGATTTCTTCTTGGGTAACACTTTCGGGAGGTGACCGAGAACGTGCATGACGACAATGTCGACATGGGTTTTTCTTTTTCGATCTTTTATTGCCGATTATTTCTGTCTGCCTTGTCTCATGTCTAATTGGAATAGACCTTGTCCTTTTGCGAGACAGAAGATACATTCAAGAGCCAAGAGCACACAGCATAAGCCGATCATGGGGGCGGAGGAATGCCACAGCTTGGAGTTAGCTTGAGTTATAGTTATGCCACACTGTCACAGACCTGACAAGATGTGCGTCTCCCATCTTTCATAGCGACGGTACAGTGGGAAGCCATATTGAAAACAATGGGCAATCAATGAACCAACCGTCGCTCAGCTTATCACACAAACACCATTTCTGGGGGTTGATAGTCCAATTCATGAAGCTCCAGATTCCAGACTAATTGCGGGGAAAAGGAATGCCACCTTCCAGCTTCACACCTCAAAAAAGACAAAAGTCAATTCCAAAACAAATCATGAGACACTAAAAGACGTCATTTCTCATTTAAAACTCGAGCTCAAGCTCTCTCTGTTGCACGCGTGACCGTGTCTGTCTCCCGTCTGTGCGGTGATGGCTCGGGGTTCCGACTCGCCAGGCCAAGCAAACCTCGGGGATATCAAGGCTTTGGAAGGGCAAGAATAGCCTTGTTTCAGTGGGTGATATGAGTGAATGCTTCTGTGTATCTTCATCCCGCTTGCGATCGAGACAAAACAGCCGTGGAATAAGATTCGAGTTGTAGCGAGATGACGGCCAACACCGAGATGTTCGGTCTGACAGCATTGCCAAGACGGCACACCAGATGCTCATCTCACTCTGATCTACCAATGCTGATCTCTCAGCTTGATCATCTTTCATCTTGCGTGTCAAACCTTGAGAGACACACACAGAGACTGTAAAGTACTGTCAGACTGTTGCACACACTCTTGCAGAAAGCCACTGCACATCCCGGCTTGGGTGCCGCCTCTCTCCGTCCATAACGAGCGACCGCCACGTAGCCGTACAATGTACAAACACACCCTCAGCTGCTATCAGATGTGCCACAAAACCAAGAGATCAGCTTGATTATCTTTTGACCATGATCTGATCTGGTCTGGTATTGGATGGCATTCACCACTTCTTCTCCGTTCCAATGACAGTGATCTCCTTCCTCTCCGGATCCACCAGCCGGATTATTTCTCGCCACTCAATCTCGACACGCCGTTCACGTTCCCTTCCCGGACCCGGATCTCCACTTTCCGCTCCGCAGCCTCCGGCGTGGAATTGACACCAGGTCTTCGAATGCTGCGCGTCCACCCACAGCTGCGCTGATACAAGGTATGGGTCTGCCAGTACTCGTAGCAGACCTTCCAGTGGCGGTCGAGAGAACATGTGCATGTCCTTCTCGTGCTTCACAGGGTTGAGGTACACCGTTGCTCTCGGTTCAGCGGGAGTGCGCACCCAGATGGTGAGATAGTCCATCCTGCCCTGCACCGCCAACTCTGTCAGCACCGGCACAATATCCGATCCGAGCCACCCTCTCAGACGGTCAATCCTTAGCTCCAACCTCGCGATTCTACGCAGCGCACCTAGCGTCGTGAGCAGAGTTGCTCGGCCGGGAAGTCTCTCGTCGGCCCCGGGCGGTGCATCTTGCAACTCCCTGCGTATGTGCTGTGCATGAGGACCTGTTGCGTCCAGTAAGAACTGGTTTCCTGCGTATAGAAGTGGCGTGGCGATGGCATATAGTGCTGGGTGGGAGAGCAGGATAGGCAGAGGATCGATGGGCGACGTAGTACAAGGACAGAGATGAATAGGCGTGGAGCTTGTGACAAGCGGTTTAAGTATGAGACTGAGGATATCCACGGGCAATTCGAGGAGGTTGAGTTTGAATGAGTTCATTTCGGAGTTAAGCTGAGATGATAATGATGATGATTAGATCTTGGTGTTGAGAGAGGTCAATTTGCTGAGCGGTTTCAAGAGGTGCTGCATGATGTTGTTCAGCGTTCAAATAATTACGTTGAAATTTCCCAAACTTCATCCAAGATTGAAATGATTCTGTTGCGAACCATGACGGAATCTGAAGCTGCTCTTGTTGTGTTGTAAGGTCCAGGTTGAATCCTCAGGTGGCGGTTGCATCTCCATCTCCCATCGCCATCGTAGATAAGTGGGTCTTTTCTGTAATGCTTCTAGAAACCCGTCCAAGTGTTTAAGGCAGGCGCTCTTGTATTAGATAAGATACAAGGTAAGAGGTGCTATTTTGATGATTATATACCAAAAAAAAAAAAAAAAAA